>CM053586.1:272930416-272974217 GCA_028646515.1 Pseudochirops corinnae
AGCTATGCCCAAAGGGCTATAAATAATTGCATACCCTTTGACCCAGTAATACCACTTCTGGGGTTGTATCACAAAAAGATCACAGAAGCAGGAGGAAGACCCATATGTACAAAAATATTTATTGCAGCTCTCTTTGTGGTGGCAAAAAACTGGAAATAAAGGGGACGCCCATCAATTGGGGAATGGCTAAACAAGTTGTGGTATGTGAATGTAATGGGATACTATTGTGCTATAAGAAATGGGGAGGAGATGGACTTCGTATTTACGGACACATGTTTTGTGTGACGACCAACTTTGATAAACTGGACTCTTCTCAGCAACGCACAGGAATAAGATAACTCTACAAGTCTCAGGATGGAAGGACATATCTACATTCAGAGAAAGATCTAGAAAGAACAGAGTTTAAATGGAGACTGAAGCAATCTACATGCTCTTGTTCTTTTTCATGTCTGGTTTTCTTTCTTTTTTCCCCACTGTTCACTCCATTAGTTACAACCCTTCTATACGACCAGACTAATGTCCAGTGTGAAAGTATTTGCAGATCGTATACTTGATTGCATGCCGCCATGGCGGGGAGGGGAAGAGGGAGGGCAAAAAATTTGAAACTGAAGGGATTGTGGAACTGACTCTTGTAAACTAAAAGTAAATAAACAAATCAATTAATAAAAAAAAGAAATGATAAAAGAGAAAACTGGGAAGACTTGTATGAATTGATAGAGAGTGAAATGAACAGAACCAGGAGAATAGTTTTTGAAGGATTCAAGAACTCTGGTCAATGCAGTGCCAATCAAAATTCCAGAAGGCACGTGATCAAATATAAAGATTGAACCTATGCTTTTTGGACATAGTCAGTGCAGGAATTTGGTTTGTTTTGGTTTGTTTGACCATGCTTATGTGATAAAGGGACTTTATTTATCCAGTGGAAAGAAGGATATGGAAATAAGAAAAAAAATCAATGTGTACTTATTGAAAAAAATTAAATTTAATTCAATTATATTATAAATAAAATGTTTTATATTTTAGGGACAATAATGACAATAACGATACTGTTTTGTTTTGTGTGCCTAACCTGGCATAATGTCTGGCACAAAGTACATGCTTAATAAATTCTTGTAGTCTGAAAACAAAAAACAAAAAAAAAATAAAGTTGCTTAAAGAAAAACCAGAATACCATTTCCGTTCAAGCTAAACACGATCCTGCCCTTTTTGCATGCCTGATTTTAGTATGGTCCTGCTCCAATGGGCCTCTAAACTTATGGGAAGCACACTCACAGGAAAGGGGGGGAGGAAACAGGGTTGAGTACAGGTCTAGGCTACTTGGCAAGATTAAGTATTTGGATTCTATGGAAGGAAGGTCAAAGGTCATTCCTTGCTCAGTGTGGGTACCACAGTGCTTCTGAGTTTAGTGTATAGTTCCCTTTGCTTATATTTGGTAGCTTAAAACAGTTCCATCTCTACCTGTGGGAATTAGAGCCCATAAACATGACGGATCTTATGTTTCTCTTCCTAGTGCAATGGAATAGTAGGTCAGGAAACTTAATGCCAAATCCTTCAGTGCAAAATGTGTCTGATTTCCCGAAGTGATGACTGTTGCCAAGGTGTGTCTGAGGCACTTGATTCAAATTTTTGACCCAGAAGTGTAACTAGAAGTTACAGAAATTGGAAACTTCCTTACCTCTTAGGTCCCCCCTCGCCTCTGCCAAAGATCATAAGTAGTCACCTGACTGAATGTTGTTGTACAATGCCAACATAAATGAGTGTGTAATCATGCCTGTCTTAGGAGTTGGCGTTTTAGGGCTCCAGCCTCTGCTCAGACATGATGCTGTCCTATTGCCCCTAGCATGGTCTGGTCTGCAAGGGTTTTCCTAAGCTAGTGCGCTTGGGTGGATAACAAAGGCTAATAAGATAAACTTGAGCAAAAGAAAATTGGGTTCATTATATCATCAGAAGCATTGTTCAGTACCCCTTCTTTATGAGTGATCTCATGTCAGGTGTCTTCTGTTGTTAAATAGATGTACCCTTTATCCTAGGAATGAGACCACAGTGATGTGGTGGAACACATAAAGCATACACCTCTCAGCTGGCATGAAATAAATGTATACATTTTAAAAGCACAGAGAATAAATGCATTTTGTGGGCATGTGAGTGACACGGGAATCAGGGAAGTTGCATTTTTAGACAGGGTGGGGACCTTTCTTTTCCTATTAGTCTTTATCTCTTCCCCTGGGACCATAATGAAGGGGGGGTGGGGATGGTAAGAGAATTCAGATTGGGTGAAGTGGTGAATTCCTGTACTGAGCACAATGGTGTTATTTTTTAACCTGGCCCGAGGCAGTAGCTCCAGTGACCTGGTGAAACTTTTCTCACTTTTTGCTGCTTTTAAACCAGACTCTTTTTTTAGTCTTATATTTCAATATAAGTCCGGGTTATAGTCTGTTGTAAACAAGCCAGTGTTCAAACAGCTTCTAGAGTGTCCCTCTTAAAAGCTTTAATTATGGTGCTGTTTCTATTTCTTCTTATAACACCCTTTCTTTTCTTCCTCTGATTCCTTTTTTATTTTGAAATGTAATTTTAATAGATGCATAATGTTTGACTGTGGGCTGAGAAATAGTGACTCCCTTCAAGTCAGACTTAAGATGTAGCATTAATTAATTCCCTGTTGCCAAAATAATTTGCTGAGAATGGCAAATCCTTCTCCTGGCTGACTCCAGCTACTGAATAGGACCTTGTTCTCTCTTTCTCTCTCTTGATTACTGAAAACAGAGTTGTTCCTGTCAGGTTAAAGAAGCTGGTGATTTTGAAATCTAATTTTAAATACCATTCCATTCTTTTTATCGTGTGTAATGGAAAGAGTACTGGTTTTGGAATCAGGAAGACCTGGTATCAAACATTACCTTTGATATTTAGTAGTTATTTTATTATGGGCAGCATAGTGGTACAATGGATAGAGAGCCAGGCCTGTGGTCAGGAAAACTCATCTTCCTGAGTTTAAATCCTGCTTCAGATACTTCCTGGCTGTGTGACCCTGGGCAAGTCACTTAACTCTCTTTGCCTTGGTTTCTTCATCAGTAAAATGAGCAGGAAAAGGAAATGACAAACCACTCCAATATCTTTGTCAAGGAAACCCCAAATAGAATCACAAAGAGTCAGACAACATCAACAAGAAACATGGTATAGAGAGCTAGTCTAGAAGTCAAGAACATTTGGGTTCAAATCCTGCCTATGACAAGATTTAATGATAAGCCTGTGAAGCATTAACTTAACATGTCATCTAACCAACCTCACTCTACAAGCCTCTGCACCATCTGCAAGGTGGAGATAATAATACCTATAGGAGTCACCTCACAGGGTTGTTATCAAACTCAAATGAGATAATGTGTGTAAACTATTCTGCAAACTTAAAAATATTGTATAAATGCCCTTTAGTTGGAATAGCATTAAGAGCTCTTGAATTACAAAAAGTCTTCTAAGAGGAAGCTTTCCATGACTTCATTTCATTGCATCTAGCAATGCTTGCAGTAGTTTGAGACGAGATTGTACCATTGAAACGACCATGGATGAATTGTTGCTTTTTGGTGGATATGTAATAAATGGTGCTTCCACTTACTGTGGTCTTAGACCTCAGTTTCCTCATCTGTAAAGTGGGGAAGATATAGTCGGTCCTACCTGATGGGATGTCTAGATAAAGATCAAGGGAGAATAGAGTACATGAAATCTTTTTTAAAAATGGTAAAGCGCTGTGCAGACTGTAGTTGTCAATGTCTTATTCCTACTCTATCCTCCTTTCCTCATCTTCTTCCTTTAATCCATCTTTTCTAAATCTGTCATCTAAATACAGCAAGACTCAGAGATGATCAACCAGCATGATCAAGATGTGTGTGTGTGTGTGTGTGTGTGTGTGTGTGTGTGTGTTAGAGGAGACAGGTGTTTGGAGTATGTCATCTCCAACAATCCAAAATAATTATTACTCTTTAGGTGAAGTTATGAAAATATGGTTTAAGAGGGGGAGGGGGAGGGGTTGTTCACCATATCTTAGAATATGGAAAATACCATTGAAATGTGAAAGAAATTTAAAACCACATTATGTTTCCTCCCTTCATGACCACAACCATTATCACTGCCACCACCAACCAATAGCAACAACAACCACCAATAATACAAGAAATCTATAAAGTCTATTTTCACTCTTTTTGTCCTTCCTTGACTTTTTCTCCCTTTTCTTAATCACATCTACCATTTTACACTAGTTTCAGACCAGGCTTTGTTGGGTGAATTTTGGATTCGTAAGAGGGGAGTACGGAACGCTAGAGTTTGGAATTGTGGCTTGACAGGGGCTAAGGAATCCGTAAGAATGACTACATTTGTGATCTAATTCAGCAGGAGGAGGATGTAGTGCATTGCTATCAAACTCAAGTAGACAGAAGGGGCCACTAAGCCATTTGTAAGGATCCCTGAAGACCAAATATTGGCTTAGAAAACCAACCACATATTAATATTATCTATGTTTTGTATAGTTATTTTCTATGTTTTGTATAGTTAACATTATATTTTTATTCATTTTGATAAATATTTTTCAATCAATCAATAAACATTTATTAAGGGCCTACTGTGTGCCAGGCACTGTTAAAGAAAGAGGCAAAAGATAGTTCCTGATCTCAAGGCATTTATAATCCAATGGAAGGATTGTGTGTGTATGTGTGTGTGTGTGTGTGTGTGTGTGTGTATTTACACAAACACATATACAAATATATACAAATCAAGCTATATACAGGATAAATAGGAAATAATCAATGGAGGGAAAGCACTGAAATTAAAAAGGGTTGGGGAAGTCTTCCTGTAGAAGGTGAGAGTTTAGTTGGGACTTAAAGGAATAAGAGGTCAGTTCAACTACCACCATGGTTCAGGTCCACATCACTTCTTGTCTGGACTATTGCAGCTCTCCCTGACTCAGATCTGGTCTATCCTTTAGATTGCTGCCAACATTATGTTCCTTAAGAGCAAATCTAACCACCTCATTCCCTTAGTAAACTCCAACAACAACCTGTTTCCTCTAGGGATAAAATATAAGCTTCTTTGTTTGCCTTTTAAAACCTTTCACACTCCGGCTCCCGCTTATCTTTCCAGCTTAATTGTGTACACTCTCCCTGTTATACTACAATCTAGTCAGACTGACAGCTCTCCATTCTTCATACATGACTCTCCATCTCCCATCTCCATGCCTTTGACTGATTGTTGCCTATACCTGCCATGTACTCCCTTCTTCATGAAGCCCCTCTCCTCGTTCTAAATGAAAAATCTTCGCCTAATCATGGAATTTAAAGCACTTAAGAGAAATGAGTATTTTATTCTTTGTGTTTATGTCCCCAACACCTATAGCACATAGTAGGTGTTTAATAAATGAATGCTTATTATTAACATTTGAAAGAATTATCCTCAGACTGATAGCACTTATAAAAACACTATAAAAAATTACTCAAAATGTGGAGTCCCTTGAAGGAAATATTGGAAGTGATTTAACTATAGAAAGGTAAAAAGTACAAGAAGAAAGAAAGAAAAAAAGCCACATTCTTTAACACCTGCTTCATTGAACATCTTCAAAGGGAATTCAGGAAGTGTTAAAGTACTGAACTCTGAAACAGACATTTTAAATTTCTGACTTCATATGCTAATTAGGTAATTCATACAAAATTGTTTCATAATAATCTTCTACCTCTAAATTTGTGATCCTGTGAACCTAGGATATGCTCAGAAAGCAAATTAGGTTTTTGAGCCTCTCCAGTGTTGTTACGTAGGAGAAGAAATTGTAAGCATTTTCTTTGAATACAGGCAATGTGTGAAATATGGATTTTTTAATTCTTTGGTACACAGATAATTTAGCACTATTTTGCTTTTTTTTTTAAAAATTCTTTCTATTTTAAAACTTATTCTACTCTAACATACTATATTAACAATTATCCCTAAGTACACCTTTTCTTTACATTTTCAGAACACTTCAGAGTTTTTAAGAGCTTTCACAAACACTGATTTGATCTACAAAATAACATTATAACCAAGAGAGGGAAGTGCATTACTCCAATTTACAAAAGAAGAAACTAAGTTTAAGGAAATGAAGTTACTTATCTAAACTAATAAATGACAGTTTCGTGATTAGAACTGAGTTCAATTTAGCACTATTTTGAATGAGAAATTTACCTTTGTGTGATTGTTAGGTAGAATATTTTGCATATATATATAAATGTATATATATAATCAATACTTTGGCACATCTGACCTCCCCATCACCTCCTGTCTCCAATATGATGTGTGTCCAAGTATACAAACCCTTTGGAGTTGAGATGGAGCATCAAACTTATTTTACCATAGGGAATTAACTGCATTTAAAACAATTCCACTCTGAGTCTTTGCATAGATTTTACCCTGTAATTTTGTTTAATTGTAATTGTCTGTGGAGGGAGTTTACATATTGGAAGTTCTTTTCACTGATGGATTTGCCTCTAGTCTAGACACTCCTCTCTTCTGGTTCTTTTCTCCCAATATTATCACAGACTTTTAGATTTGAAAGAGACCTTAGAAGTTATCATGAATACATCTAATACTCTGACCTTTTTAATCATTGAATCAGTTAAAAGGGGCCTGTCATTGATCATCTACTTCTACCGCCTCATTTTGATAACAGGAACCAAAGGCCTTCAAAGGAAATTAAGTTAGTAAGATCTCACAGATAATACTTGTAGAATTACCAGAATACAAATCTTCTGTTTCCTGGTCACTATATATTAGTCTTAGATTTCAATCTCTCTGTCTCTCTATTTTATCCTTCCCCTATCCTTCAGACTCAAAGAAAGAACTGTCATGTTTAGCTTCTCTGAAACTAGTCTCTCTAGTTTTCATATTCAGAATCTCCCTTTTTACTTTCTTTACCCCCAAAATTTTATACTACCTTGCTGGTATCTTATCTCTTACAAAATCACAGACTTTCAGAATTAAGAACATCAAAAGACAACTGCTCTAACCTGCCCCAAATGTTGGTATCCCCTGCCCCCTAACTCTACTCCCCATTACAGCACGCGTAAAGACCTTCTGGAAGAGGGATTATTAGCCAGTGTCTATTAAAACAGCCTATACCAATGTTGACAAGTTTTAGTTATTAGACAGTTTTTCCCTATATCAAACTTATGGCTGCCTTTTTGTACTTTCAAGAGAAGTTATTTTATTAGTCTTGCTTCTATCCTCTAGGACCAAACAGAACATGTCTACACCTTCTTCCCCATGGCGTATACTTGAATACACCTCTCATCTCCTATTCCCTTTGCCATAACTCCAGTCTTCTAAGTTTTCTTTTCTTCTGACTAAGCATCCCCAGTCTCTACCAGCATTGTTTACTTTAATAGGCAAAGGGGAGGAGAAAAAGCAGACCGAACCTAATCATTTTCTCTTTAGCTCATTGTCCTGACCCAGAGTTTATTCCCATGTACGAAGGAATATAAATATAGGTTATTGCTTTCTGAATATACTCTAGATGTGTAAGATTAGAGATCTAGAGTGGGAAGATATCATGAAGCTATTTTCTATGAATTACCTAATTGCTATATCAAGGTAGAAATAAACATATTTTACTTATTTTGAAAATACCTTTTTTTTGATACCATCATCCTGTATAATAACTGCCCAAACCCTTTTCTCCTTTTTACTCCAGGATTTTCTTTTCTCTACCTCTATCTCCATTGCCATTGTATCTCTGCCTTCTCTTTGCCATTCCCAGTGACTTTTTTTTTTAGCATCTTTATCCAGCTCAGCCTCTTGGGAACATTTATAATTTGGCCATTCACTGCTTGAATGCTTCTTCCTCCTCCTCTTCTTCTTTTTCTTTCTCTCTCTCTCTCCCTCTCCCCCTTTCCTTCTCCCTCCTCCCCTCCCTCCCTCTCCCTTTTCCTCTCTCTCCCACTCTTTGATTTCTGTTATGGTTCTTTCATGGTTCTCTTTCCAAATATTCGACCTCTTCTATCTTACATTGGTTCTAATTCTTCCCTTCGTCTAATTCCAATAACCTTCCACACATCTATGCTTGGCCTTCATCTCTTCTCTCTCTGAACCCAGTCAATGGTAAAACTTCTCCATTTTCACTCCTTCAGTTTTCAGTAAATGCAGAATCAAAATTGAATTATAAACATTTTCAGCATACATATGGGGATTATTCTTGGAACCTCATCATCTGCCCCAATCTTTTGGCTATGCTCTAGTCATATATTTTTGACTGCCAGTGAGTATATCCACTATAATATACTTCTTGGTGTATAGATGAACATACTGCCCATCTATGGTCTTCCATATAGGCCATGGCTATGAAGTCAAGGGTGCCTAGATTAAAATCCTGCCTCTGATATTTAAATTTCCTTTTGGGGTGAGGGCAGGTCACTTAGTCATACTAAGACTGTTTCCTTTCTGTAAAGCAGATATAATAATTCTGTTCCCTCCCTGAGTTGTTGGAAAGCTCAAATGAGATTAAAATATGTAGAGCTTTACTTTACATATAAACTTTGAAGTCCTATATAAATATCACTTATTGTAATATACTCTTATTATATCAAAACCAGCACATCTAAAATGCAGTGCATATACCTTGACAGTTTTTTCCCCTCTTTTGAACAGATTTCACTTCTAAAGTTTGTTTCTATTTATCTCATTACTGTTTCTCTTTCAGTTATATTAGCTACCATTTAAATAGATCTTCAAGGTTTGCAAAACACCTTACATATGTTATTTCATCTGATCCTTGTAACAACTCTGGTAAGTCAGTATTGTTACATTACCCATTTTACAGATTAGGAAACAGTCAGACAGATGTTAAGTAACTTGCCTGGTATGATGTAGCTAGTAAGTTATCTGAGGCTAAATTTCAATTCAGGACTTTCTGACTCCAGGTACAACATTTTTCTTACTTCAAGATGCAGTTCCTACCAGTTCTTCCATGAAGCCTTCCCTGATTCCAGTAATACTTCTTTCTCTTCTCTGAACTCTTGTACCTTAATATTTTCATTTACGTTAGATCTCAGGAACTTTGACATATATGGCTTTTGTATCTCCCGGACCACTTATCACAATGTATCCTTAATAGTCTGTGAACCTTTTTTCATTGGTTGATAAAAGTAAAAAACAATTATATCTTCCATTTGTAATGTCTACTCCTTTTAATAATGATGATGATGATGATGAAATTTATATAGAACCTTCTGATTTGCAAAGCATTTTACAAATATCTCATTTGATCCTCACAATCCCAGGAGGTAGTGCTCTTATTATCCCCATTTTACATATGGGGAAACCAAGTCAGATAGGTTAAGTGATTTGCCTAGGGTCACATCTAACTTTTTTTTTTTTTTACATTTTGAGTTCCAAGTTTTCCTACTCTCTTCTTCCCTTCCCCCTCCCTGAGACGGTAAGCAGTTTGATACAGGGCATACATATGCAATCATACAAAACATATTTTCATGTTAGTCATGTGGTAAAAGAAGGTATAGACAGGGTGACACATTGAATAAGTCTTTGAGGCTGGATTTGCACCTCGGCCTTCTGAATTCCAAGTCCAGTGCTCTACTATCAGCCAATATTTGTACAAGTAATTTATACAAGTCACAGTCTGAGTTTATTAGGTAAGGACTGGTCAACTTGACAACATTTTTTCTTGGTAATTCTTAGAAGCAAAGGTACTAGCAAGAATATTTTTCTTCAAAAATCTTAAGAATCACCTTTCTGCAACAGAAGCAGTTCTAACCTCTTTTTCTGTCATTTTCTAAACTTCTTTTGGACTGGGATTTGAGAAAAGTAACTTACCCTGATGCTTAATTATATTTCTGTTTTGCATAATTGTAAGTTGTGGATATAAAATACACAGACTGGTGTGGAGTGACTGAAGTTCATCACTATTTTAATGGGTTCTTTGACTGTTCCCTAACATTACCCCTCTGCTCACGCTGTTTTCCATTGCCCCCAAATATGCCCCATTCATTGCCAGTCCCAGGCCTTTTCTCAAGCTGTTGTCTTTACTTGAATTACATTTTTTTTTTATCTCCTTTCTCCTTATTTATGGGGTATAGATAAGGGCACAGCCAGGGCCTAACTCAAATCTCTCCTACTCCTGAGAAGTACAGAGAGGTCCAATCAATGGAATATTAGAATTGAAAGAGGTTTTAAAGATGATTTAGTCATTTTATTGCTGATGAAACTGAGGGTTAGAGAGGTCAGCAAATTTCTTCCTTCAGTTCATGCGGCTAGAGAGTGTGAAACTGGAGTCAGACTCAATACTGGCAGTGTGACCCTATACAAGTCACTTACCCTCTTTCAACCTCACTTTTCTCATTAGTAAAATAGGTATTAATAATAGCAGCAGAGTAGTGAGGATCAATTGAAATAACTTACATTCCACATATTTCAAACCTTTAAGTGTTAGCTATTATTGTTATTAGTTACTGGCAGAGCTGAAACTAGAATCTAGTTTATAATTTCCAATCTATTTCACTTTCCTAGGACTCAATGCCACCTTTTCCCATCACTCTGATGCATTCCTGCAAATGCTTAAAACTAGTTATTTTTATTGCTTTTAATTTTTTAAAGTTAAGTATAATTAACAAGTAATAATAAAGGTATAGAAACTGGACTTGTGATTTCATTGATATAGGGAATTTCCAGAAGAAGAAATTTCTTCTACCAGTGCAGTTCAGCATCTTGTCTTAGGGAGTTGCCCAGAGTACTGAGAGGTTACTTGTCCTGTGGAGAGTCACATAGTCACTATGTCAGAGGCGAAACTTGAACCCAGGCCTTCCTGGTTCTTAGGCCAGCTGTCTATTGTGCCATGCTTCTTTCTACCTAATTATCTTTATCTCTCACCTGGCACTTATATCCATATTTACTTTTTTACTTGTTCAGTTTGTTCAGAAAACATTTATTGAAATGCAACATGCTGTAGTAGGAAGAATGTTGAACTTAGAAGCTTGATACAGAATCTCAGCTCTGAAGCTCACTGCTCTGTGACCATGGACAAGTCACTCATCAGTGCCTCAGTTTCCTGATAGGAATATAGGCCAGTGCTTTGTATAAATATGAGCAACTGTTGTACTAATCCTATTCTGTATAAGGCATTTTGCTCACAGCGTTCACCTTAACATGAAAAATTGTATGCTATTATAAAATATAGTAGGGGTGAAGAGTACTCATCAAAGTGCAGTAAATTTAAGTGAAAAATCTGATCATGAAAAATTGAGGGCTAGAAAGTAAGAATATTATATTCTATTTTGGGCACTACTGTTAATTTATTATATAACCTTGGGAGAAACCTATAGCTTCTTTCCTCCTTATTTTCTTTATCTGTTAAATATTTTCTTTATCTGAGGTCTTTCACTTCAGAATTTTAAAATAGAAATTATAGGAAAGTAATGAGATATTTACAAAATATTTTGATTTTCTTTGAAGAAAGATATATCAAATTTGGTGTGATTACTGAATCCGACTTTCTTAGTGTTTCATCTGTATCTTGGGACTAAATCTGGCAGTTTTTGGTCCCACAAGCATGGTGAGGTAATCATTTACTAAGTACCATCCTAGTGGACTGAATGAATATGTGTACAACTTGAATTTACATGTTTAACTGTGTGTTGATCAACACCATTACGATGAAAACCTCTGTAACAGAAAGGTGTTCAAACTCTGTAGGATGGGTTTCATTAGTGATATTTGTGGAATTCCATTATAGTAAAATAATTTGGGTAGTATCTCTGAATTTAAGTTTTAAAGTCTCTTTTTTGATAATATTCTTTATAATGTTCATGTTTATAACATATAAATAACCATAATAACATTAATGATGTGAAGATAGACATTTTCAGGGGATCATTTATCAAAACATGGTGTAATCCTAAAGCACAATTCAACTCATATCGCTATCTCGCCCCACTCTGCCCCACTCAAGAAGTTTCAGTGGCCCACTCTCTATTGCCTCTGGCATAAAATAGAAACTCCTCAGTTCGGCATTTAAAATCATTCACAATCTGGCTCCAACCAAACTTTCAAACTTATATAGCACAACAGCCCCTTTTGCATATTCTGCCTTTCAGCCAAATAGGTCTTCTTGTTGTCCTGTGAACTTAGTATTTCTTCTTTCATCTCCAAGCTTTTGCATAGGTTATCCCGTGTCTAGAATTCTAAGTTTTAAACTCTTAAATTCTCTTCCAACTCTAATTCTGTGATCTTGGGAGACTGATGATTAGTTTAGATTTTAATCTAATGCATAGTTTGTTCCTAAGGAGAGAAATATCTGGATTGGATATCCTCAATCTCAGAACAGAATCTTCCCGGACACACCTAAACACTCTCATGCCCATATACAGGGCTTGGAAGAGGTGCTGTAGAATGTGCTGGCACATGGGAAAGTGGCAAATTTGCAGTTGAAGTTGAGCGTCTTGCATGGAATTTATGCAGGACTTAGCTTGCTAGCCTAAAAATAGTGTCAGTTTTAGGTGATCTCTTATAAAAACAAACCAAGCCTAAATAAATGTCAGAGGAGGGATAGAGCGTTATAATACTCTTGCTTTGTCTTTTTTTTTCTCTTTCTCAAATTTTTTGTTTTGGTTCTACTGTAAAGGCCAGTTGATACCTTTTGCTATTTTAAAGTAAAATGATTAACCTCTATTTGATATTTGCCCCCCCCCCCCAAAAAAGTATCAAGATCTAGTTCTCATTTTTTTTTTGTGTTTGTATTTTCAGCCCCTAGTATGGGCCTCCTAGCAGTCAATCAACAAGCTTTTGTTAAGTGCTTCCTACGTGCCAGGTGCTGTGCTAAGTTCAGAAGAGACATTTAATAAATGTGTGTTAAGCTGAATTGCAATGAGCAGCAAGTTAGGTTTGCATTATAGTTTTGATAGTAGGGTTCATCTGAGAACTGGCTCCCCCCAGAGAATGGTATTACTGTTCTCATGAGAGTCAGATCATAGAGAGTGAGCAGTGATTAATGTTGATTAAATCCAGACATTTTAATTGTTTGCTTTGTAAAAATTATAGGGAAGCATTTAAAAATTTTTCTTTTTTGCCTTTTTTTGGGGAATTCCTTAAGGAATTAAATAAAATAGTTTTTATTAACATGAATGACTCTAGGTAAATCATGAACCTCTTAGTGCTCTAGGCAACTTTTTGAGATGATGTGTATGAGAGAAGATACTGACCTACTCTGGTAGGGATTCCTTGTGTTATTTAAATCACTCACAGGTCTAGTCTCTGTTTCCTGGCCTTAGTGCTTAGTTCAGTGTCTTGCGCATAGTAAAGCCTAATAAGTGTTTATTGAATTAAAATTTAATCTCTTCTTTATCAGTGATAAGAGTGGAATCACTGGTTCTAACATATCTTGGTAAATGCTGCCCTTTGTGAGGAAGTAGCAGCAATAGTTAGGAAGACAGTTGGGAAGACATTGAAGTGACCAGATATTTGTAGAAGAAATCAGTGTTCTGAGCAACAAAATTTCGAAGGCATTCAGGGTTTGATTTTTAAGATACTGCATGTTATGATGATTCCAAATGAATGGAAAAGATCACAGACAGTTCTTTAAAAAAAGTTAAGTGATTGAGGTCAGTAGCTATTGGTTCATATGGCTGCCTTCTCATTTTATCAACTCTTTGTAAGAAAAGAATGTCTCTATCCCTGTGCACAGCCTGAGTTGGCAGGCTGATAGACTTTTTCAAACTCTTTCTTTGACTGACCAGTCATATCTGACTGAGAAGTTTAGGAGATGTTAAGGACCTGCTGTGTTTCTTGTACATTGATTTTTTAAAAAAAAATAAAACCTTAAATAGTGTGTCTTCTAGGCATATGTTAAAGTCATAGTAGATTATATGATGCATGTGACCATGGAGATGTTCCATTAAATATTAAAATCAACTGAGTAATGAAATGGGACAACTGAGAAACCAAATTGGAAAAATTGTCCTTAACTAAGGTATTTTCTAGAGTGACAGGAGATGTACATAGAGTTCAAAGAGAAAGAATCCTTCTTGTTAATGCAGTTCTTCAACTGCTCCTATCGCATGGTGCTAATCACATCAAGCCCCAGAACTGTATTGTATTTCCACAGTTTATTTAGTTCAGTTCAACAAATATTTATTTCTAATTGCTAGGGATACACCCCACTCCAAGTCAATAAAGAATGCTCTCCTGGCAAATTGAATGCGTAGCCTATTAAGTTAGGTCATCTCTATATAGTTACTATAAGAGAGATTCTGTAGATGGACAATGAACTTGGCCCAGGATGGAGTAAGAGGAGAGCATTAGATTGTATTGCAGTTAGGAAGTCATTCAGTTCTTATATTGGGTCCGTGTTTTTTAAGCATTGCTCTCCCCTCATTCTTTTTATATAATATTTTTCCCCAAATGACGCTACATGGCTGCAAACTATGGAATACCATTATCTCAGGAAAATCAAAATTACAAGACTGAATGGGTGATTATCAGTTGACTATAGCATGTTTCTGGTGATCTACTCATGAAAAACAGCTTGGATTTCATCAAAGATAAGTAAGGTTAGGAAAGGAGGTGAGTCTGTGAAGTAACATCTTAATAATATTAGTCCCATCCACAGAGCAGTGAACAGGAAGATTGTTGATAATAACTTGGTAAGGGATTCCTTACTATCAGTGATGATGAGACATTCCTCATCTGCTAAGACACTGCAGTCCTGAGCAATAGTTCGTTTGTTGTCTGACACTATTGGGATATAGGGATCCCAGACCACCTTGGTTCTCAGGTATGTTAACACATGAGTTAATCAGAGTTAGAGATCTCTAAACCACCAATTACTTGACAGTTGGGTTTCTCAAATTCTTCAGCATGGTCATCAAACAACATGTTATGTCCAAAAGACACATGAAGTATAAGTCCAAGGGATAAAAGAAAAACATTTTTCCCTTTGCATTCAGAAAACCTGATTCTTTGAACTTCCTGTCTGGCATTACAGCTGTAGATTTGAAATTGGGGGCTGGGTACCCAGTTTTGTCATTTCTTACAAACATGTTGGCATCAACTGCGCTGCATATGTCTCTCTAGGGACACATGAGATGGTGAAGAGGTGTAGACTCCTTGTCTGCATTTTTCCATAAACACTCCAAACAGGTTTCACTTACATATAGGATCCTTTCTTGCAGTTCTGCTCTTGGAGGCATACCAATGTAACATGCATGGGATTAGTTCATCTCTATAGAGAATCTTGCTATAGAAGAGGAGCTGTACATGAGCAATGAACTTGGCCCAGAATTGAGCGAGAAGAGGACATCAGATTGTATCACAGCTTGGAAATTATTTAGGCCTTACAATGGGCCCATGTTGCTTAATTGTCCCCAAACTTCATTGATTAATTTGTTGTCCCATCATGGAAACTCAACAGTTTGAAGTGACCTTAGAGACCATCTATCTAGTCTAGCCAATAATTGAATAATTAAGCAATCAGTCAGACAACAAGCATTTATTAAGTGCTTACTGTGTGCTAGACACTATCCTAAGTGCTGGGAATGTAAATATAAGAAGAAAGAAAGATGGTTCATCCCCTCAGGAATTTACATTCTAATGGTGGAAAACTAAACATAAAGGAAGCTAAAAATGATGAGGGGAGACTGAAGGACCCAGTACTTGGACATGGTAGAGAAAGTCCATAATGCTTCCAGGAGAACCTTCTGCAACACATCCACTAAGTAGTTCTCCAGTCTTTGCTTGGAGATCGCTCATGACAGAGGACATATCATGTCTTGAAGCAGCCAGTTATACTTTGGGATGGTTTTAATTGTTAGCAAGATTTTGCTTATATCCAGCCTACTTCCACCTCTTTGTAACTTGCAGCCACTGTGCTTAGTTTTGTCTTCTGGGTCCAGGATCATATAATCACAGATTATATAATTAGATTAGAAGGGACTTTAGAAGGGCAACTAGGTGGTACAGTGTATAGAGATGCAGGTTTGGAGTCAGGAAGACTTATCTTCCTGAGTTCAAAACTGGCTTCAGACACTTACTAGCTGTGTGACCTTGGGTAACTCACTTAACCCTGTTTGCCTCAGTTTTCTCATCTGTAAAGTGAACTGGAAAAGGAAATGGTAAACCTCTCTGGTATCTTTGCCAAGAATACTCAAATGGGGTCATGAAGAGTCATACATGACTGAAAAATGATTGAACAACAAATAGAACTTAGAGTTCATTGAATCCAATAATCTCATGTTATAGATACGATCCAAAGACAAGAAGTTTCTTGTTGAGGGTCACATAGACAATCAGTGACAAAACCAGGATTCAAACATAGATTCTCTTGACTACAAATCCTGGTCTCTTTCCATTGCTGCTTGTTGACTAATTGCTCTTCTGCCAGAAAGTACTTCAAATAATAACAATAGATAGTTTAATAACAACTCTCCTAAGGTTTTCAAAGCACTTTACAAATATTATCTCATTTTATCCTCACAACAGCTGTGGGAAGTAAGTATTATTGTTGTATCCATTTTACAGATGAGGAAACTGAGTAGACCAATTAAGTAACTCGCCCACAGTCACATAGCTGTTAAGTGTCAGAGGCTGGATTTGAGCTCTGGTATCCCTGACTACCAAGTCCAGTACTATACTCACTGTACAAACTACCTGCTTCTAATAGGGATGGTGTCCTTCCTGACTCTTCACTCTTACCATGTAATTGATTGACTTTCTGTAGTGCCAACTTATTATTCACAGCGCTGGTGGTGACTGTGAATATGCCGGCATAGTGCTCAATCACAAAATATAACAGATTCTCCATACAGAAGACAGAAGCAAAATATTTATTCAGGCATCAGAAAACCAAATCCCAACACCAGGAAACTGAATCCATCATAGCAACATAGAAGTTAATACCCCACCAGGTAACAGAGAGCCACACCATCCTTTAGTCTTCTCACAAACAAACATTTACTCACAAGCCTGTCTGCTTGCTTACCGTCCTCTCTTCTCCCTCCTGTCTAACTGCTTTGACTCCCAGCTATCTGTGGTCTCTGCTCTACCTTTCAGCAAACTCCTGCCACCACAGGCTCCATGTAATTACATTCAGCCTATTAGGGGGCAAGGAAGATCTTCAGATTCCCATTACCATTACACCTTCTTGTTTGGTCATATATGACCTTGATGACAATGTCACTTCTCTCCTGTATGTCATTGTTAGTGACTTGCTGTAGACTATGCCCATGTGTATCTTGATCACATTAATCTCTTGGGATACAAAGGTGTATTTGTGAATACCCACCACCCTAGTAGTAGTCAGGATGGCCTGTGGGATATGTGAGTGTCTAGTACAAGATCTGCTCTCCCACAAGACGCAGAATCTTCCTTGACACATTAGTCACAGGAAAATGCTTTCCACATCAAAAAGCTGTCAGTGTCTCTTTTGTTAATCTCTATTCCTAGCTGTCGAATTATGTTCTAACCACTGATTGAGTATGAGACAAAAAGGAATAATAATTTGTTTTGCATTATCTATAATGTTTTTAAAGTAATCCCTTTTCCATTCCCTCTCTGTTTCTTTTTTCCCCCTCCTGCTTTGAGATATTTAAAATCTAAAAAACAAAACAAAATTTAAAAAACCACAATCCACAAGCAAATGGGGAGGGAATGTATGTTCATTTAATCCTTAGGCCTCACAAGGGATTTGAAAAGAGGATTTATGTGGAGGCTGTTCTTTCTGCACTTGAAAATATCAAGCAAGAATTTGGCAAAAATTGCAGTGTAGGAAGATGCAAGATTCTTGGGCCATGAGATGTTGCTGGATTGGCATTTTATCTTTGGCAGCTGTTGCCACACTTGATATCTTCAGCTGTGTTTTTTTTTTTTTGAGGATTCTACAAAGACATAATTATTCATTTAAAATACTAAAATTCATCTTGCATCCTATTCCCTGAATTCATGCAGTAATGTGCTGACAACTTTCTGCTGGTTGACCTCTTTTTCTTTTTGAATATTCTACTCTGGACCTGCAGGAGCTTCCACTGTCTAGTTGTTTGATTCCCTTCTTCAATTCTCTTTTGACTCTGGGGAAGCAGTTCCAAATTTTAAGGTTCTCAGCTAGAAATATTGGGTGTCAAATGGTTACCACTTGCTCAGGCATTCTTGGGTGATGCTTTCTATGCTGATTGGTTTCCAAGGTCTATTGGATCACTAAAACCAAAGTTATCTTCAGTTATAGAGGTTTTCAGTGGAGACATCAGAAGTCTTCTTTGGATACTCATGTTGTTGTAATATATCACTTTGGGATTTTTTTTGGACATGTGTTTAGTTATGAAACCAATTATCTTTTAGTACTACAACTATTTTTCTAATTATTGAGGACCTTTCTTCTGAAAGAACATGATTCAGGTTGTTTTTTTTTCAGGAGGAGTGGGTGGGTAGTTAATCAGCAAAGATTTATTTTAAGTCATACACACACATATATATACTAGCATATATATACATACACACTAGTGTGTGTGTGTGTGTATATATATATATATATATATATATAGCGTGTATATACACAAATACATTTACACACATGTATATATGTGGTGTTTGTATTTGTATATATAGATATATAGATATATAGATATATGTATATACATATCTATTTGTCTGTCCATCTATATCTATCTGTCTGCCTATATCTATGTATCTGTCTACATACTAGTATATCAGGCATTTAGGATACAGACTGAAGAATAGGTTTTGTTCCTCAGATTTTCAGAGTCGGGGGTACCTGAGAGCATATTGAGACTAACCTGTATCTGAATGCCTTCTATAGTATCCTTCCCCAGGGGTCATCGAGCTTTTATTTGAAGAAACCAATGAGGGGAATGCCACCACCTTCTGAGGCAAACCATTTGACTTTTGGTTTGCTCTAACTCTTAGAAAACTTTTTGTTTTTGTAAATTCATAGTGTCATGGGATCATTGAAGAGATTATAGCGGTTATCACGTCCAACTCTTTTATTTTGCTGATGAGGAAACTGAGGCTGAAGGACATTAAAAGTGTCTAGCCCAGGGTCACACAGTTGGTAATTATCTGAGGTAGGATTTCAGCTCAGGTCTTCCTGCCTCCAAGTCTCTTCCACCTGTTTCCCTTAGATCTTCCCTTTGGAGCCAAATGGAACTAATCTATTTTTCTTGTTATATGACAGTTATTGTCTAAATCTGTTCTTGTTGGCTATTGAAAAAAATATTATTTCTGGATCCCTCTGTTGTACTTACCATATTCTATGTATGCCTTAACACTTACTCTAGTCTAGTAGTTGTGCTATCCTAGGCAATTCAATTAACCTCATTCAGCCTCAGTTTCCTCATCTGCAGAATTGGTACAATATTACTCTGAGGCAGCTAGGTAGTGCCAGTGGCTAGAGCACCAGCCTGGAGTCAGGAAGATGTCAGTTCAAATTTGGCTTCAGATATTTACTAGGTCTTACCCTGATCTTACCCTGGGCCAGTTGCTGGAGTTCTGTCTGTTTCAGTTACCTTGACTGTTAAATGGGCATCATAATAGTACCTACCTTGCAAAATTATTGTGAGGATTGAATCATTTAATATTTGTAAAGCACTTAGCACAGAAGTAGACACATGATAGATGCTAGTTCCCGTCTTCTCCTTCCTTCTTTTCCTTCTTCACTCATCTCAGAGGGTTGTTCCAAAGATCAGGTGAAATAATCTTTGTAAGAGCACTTTGTAAACCTTGAAGTGATGCTTGAAAGCATCATATTATTATTACACTATAAACTTGCTGATGGTAGGCACCATAATTTTTCATCTTTGTATATGAAAAGCATGGTTTTCACCTAGTATGTAAGCAAATACTTATAGATTTAGAATTGACATTGATTTGAATGTGATTCTTGGCTTCAGGTAATCTATAGCCTACGTAGAGAAGAGATGTAGATCCATGTTTGTTGGTGGGGAGTAGCATCACTCCAGGAAAGCCCATGTTTTTGACCATCTGGTAGGACATCTCTTTGCCTTGATACTCTGATGTTTGCTAATGCACGTCCTATTCAGATTTTGATTTTTTTTTTCCCCGTGGACAATTTGGAAGGACCTTGAATTTGAGTCAGCATATTGGTGATTCTTTTGTGCATTAATAATATCAACAGATTTTTAAAAACAGTATCTGTATGCAGCAAATGATTAAGCACTGTCAGAGGGATAGAGAAACTGAAAGCAGAGTAGGCAAGAATGAGGAGATTCATAAGTCATGATCAAAACTGATTTGACTGCCTTTTATTTACAAAGGAATCTTGTGTAGAGTGAAAGAAGGGAAAAAACCAGTGATACTAGGTCAGGGTTTGGAAAGGAAGAGGAAGAGATCTGGGAAAGAATGGTTGGTATGTTGTATAGAGTGTAATCTCCTCTTCTTCCTCTTCATCTTCCTTCTTCTCTTTCTCCTTCCCCTCCTCCTCCAACCAAACCCATCGGACAAAGGTGAGACCTATTCTAGCTCATGTCCATGGCCAGGAATACCTCCATGAAGTAACTGTTGGATTGTTGGAGAGAATGTAGAAAAGAGGTGTCAAAACACTTGCCCAAACCAGATTAAAATGTAATTGAGAAATATTTAGCAAAAAAAAAATTAAAACAGTAGGAAATAGATAATGTTAATATGTCATTTTCAAAATCAACATGCCTCCCACAGGGATCCTTATATTTGATTTAGTGGCCTCCTATTTCTACTTGAGTTTGACCACACTTTTCTACAAGAATTACAGGGCATCTCAAAAGTGTTAGCGCACTTTAAAACTGCAATAGCCTCACAGATGCTATATGAATGTAGCTATAAGTAAGTTTTAATAGCCTGAAATTGAACTATGACTTGGGGGATACCCATTATATGTGTTGAATATGACATATTGGATGCCTCCCATTCCTGGGAAGAGCTTTACACATGGAACCATAATACACTGTTTTCCAAGGAACAGTCTGAGGGTAGAGACCTACTGTTCCAAGGTAATGAGTTTTTCATTCATGGAGGGTTTGTGATTTGCTTCAGGAATGGCATATTGACACCCATAAAATAATGGATATTTCAGAGAATCAAAAGAAAGTTTAGGTGACTGGTGCTTCTGAAATTTTGTTTCTCCTCTAAGAATTGAGGTTTTTATTTTTATCTTTTTGAATTTATAAATGTGTAAAAAAAGACTTACTTTTGCCTAGGTATGATAATAAAATAATCTTGTATATCTCACAAAAGGAGCTTTTTTTCTTCTAGCTGCATTGTGGTTTCATTTATTTTATTTAATTTCCCCCCAGAGTGTACAGATGACAAACTGCTTTATTTGCTACTGCCGCATTTTGCAGGCTCACCAAATTTTTTCGTATATTATGCAAACCAGCTTAGCCACTAACCTGGCCAGCTACCAGGAAGGCAGATCTCTGAGTAGTTGAATCATCCTGCTTCCATATGTAATTTAAGGTACCTTTTCCCACAGTGGCATTGTGGGTAATGGTATAAAGACATGCCTTTCAGGGCAGACAGGTGTATATTTTGAACTGATGAGTCAAGAGATATCTATTACTAGCATAAGAGAGACGAGCCTCTGGATTTATTGCATGGTAGGAATTTAGATGAGAGGTTTTCAGTTGACTAATTAGCAGTGAGCCTTGTTGTACCTTTGTTTGTGTTCCCTTTACCCAGCAAGACCATTTAACTCCTCGCAGTTGGGGCCCAGCTGTGATTTATTTCTCTGAGTTTATAATTTGCTGCTTGGTAGCTCACAGAGGTAGGTTGAACAGTTGCCACAGAGCAAATGGACCATATCAAAGCAGTGTTTTTGACCTCGCAGTGTGAACAGATATCCAACTCTTCTGTTTGATTAGAATTTCAATGAGCTACAGGGCAGACAGATCACTTTAGGTTCATTTCACCTATCATACACCTCTTATCCAGGATCAGGGATCCACATGTAAGTGCAGAAACAACCAGGAATTGACTGAGTTCTACTGTACAAGAATGTCCTGGACAGAACACTGAAAGAAGTAACATATGGGCTGGGAGTGTCTGCACTACCAAGCTGTAGCTAAGTAGGTCTTTTTGCAAACACTAGTTCTTTTTCTTTCCAAGTTTTTATTTCAAAAAGCATATGGTGTATAGACTTTGCTTTTGAGGCATATAAATGTAATAGTTTGGAGGTAGCTAGTTTATGCAATAGATAAGAGCCCTGGGCTTGGAGTCAAGAAGATCTGGGTTCAAATATTACCTCAGATGCTTGCCAACAGTGTGACCTAAGGCAAACCACTTAACTTCTGTCTGCCTCAGTTTCCTCCACAGTAAGATTGGCTTAACACCAACACCTACCTTCCAGGGTTGTTGTGAGCAACAAATTAGATAATATTTGTAAACCAAATAGTACTGGATGGTATGTCTAGTGAGTGTTTAATTAATGCTCATTCCCTGCCTCTAACGCAATAATTTTTTTCACCTGTTCATTAGTTCTCTAGATTATTTGGAATAAGAAATAATTTCATAATGACTTTTAAAACTGATGTGGATTTTGGACTTTTAAGTGAGGGCTAATGTACCTGTTGTTTTTTTTTAAATTTCTTTTTGTGAGAAATGAGGGGTGGTTACATTAGAAGTCATCCTTTTAATGTCTCATCTCTTAAAAATACTCAGAAAATTCAACATCCAATAAAATTGTTATAGATTGCCTTGATATTGCATATACTAGAAATTGTGAGTACAAAAAAATAACATGCATATTTATAAATCAGTACACTGAATGGCGTATTTTGTTAAGTATAGTTAAACTAAAGGTGTGTGTGTGTGTGTGTGTGTGTGTAGGTGTGTGTGTGTGTGTGTGTGTGTGTTTAAATTTTGTTGAAGTCCAACAAGGAAGAACCACATGTTAATTTGAAGTCCTGCGATGTGGCTATAAAGATATGCATATTAAAACTTGTACATTTAGAACTTCCATGTAGGTTCTTTTGATCTTGTTCAGTGAAGGAGAAAATCAGCTTCATCGAGGATCTTTATATAGGCAAAATGAAGTAGAGAATTTAATAAGGGTTTAGTGAATTTGCACAAATTGAAATGATTGTTTTGCATAGTTAAAAATGACTGGCTCCATCACTGTTTTATTTGGCATTTTTTCTTAGTGGCTTTTAAAAATTGAATTAACTGAGACGAGTAATATCCAAGTTGTCATTTTCTGTAGGTTATATATGTATTTATTTATTTTTAGCATTCATTTTTTAAAATTTTGAATTCTAAGTTATCTTCCTCCCTCAAATGCCTCCTCCACTCATTGAGAAGGAAACAATATGATACCCAGTATACATGTGAAGTCAACCAAACACATATTCCTATATTAGCTGTGTTGAAAAAAAAGCAAGAAAAATAAAGTGTAAAACAATATGCTTTAGTCTATACTCAGAGTTCATCATTTCTGTTTTGGAAAGTGGATAGCATTTTTCATCTGTGTTGATAAGGGTAGCTAAGTCTTTCACAGTGGATCACCATTACAATATTGCTGTTACTGTATACATTGTTTTCTTGGTTCTGCTCACTGCATTTTGAATCAGTTCATATAAATCTTCCCAGGTTTTTCTGAGAGCATCCTGCTTGTCGTTTCTTATAGCACTGTAGTATTCCATCACAATCATATACCATATCTTATTTAGCTATTCCCCAGTTGATGGGCATCCCCTCAATTTCCATTTCTTTCCCACCACAAAAAAGAGCTACTATAAATATTTTTTTCTATATTTAAGGCCTTTTCCCTTTTCTTTTATGTCTTTGGGATATAGACCTAGTAGTGGTATGGCTGGGTCAAGGGGAATGCAGTTTATAACCCATTTGGGCATTGTTCCAAATTATTCTCCCGAGTTGTCAGTTCTTAATACTTAAATGTTTATACTCACTCTGGTAGTTGTATGACCTTGGATAAGTCACTTAACCTCAACATTTATGTAGCAGTTTCTAGCTTATAAAGTTCTTTGTCTGTATTATCTCATTGGTACCTCATGATAGGGCACCTGTGAGACCAGTTGTGAGGAAGGCACTATAATTGTTTTCCCTTTCTTACAGATGAGGAAACTGAGTCTCAGAAATGTTAAGTAACTTGTCTAAGGTGACACAGCTAGTGTCAGAGGTGAGATTCCAACCTAAGCTTTCCTGACTTCGGTTCTAAGACTTGAATTCAGTGCACCAAATGTCATGCTTATTAAGTTTCTGGCTGACACAGACTTGAGAAGGATTGTTAATATGTTCACTGACAGAATCAGGATTCAAAAAAATTTAGCATGTTGAACCATGTGTGTGGTTAAAATCAAATGAAATTTATTAAGGATAAAAGTAAGTCCCATGCTTAGGTTGAAAAAAAATAACTACAAGTATGAGATATGGTAGATGTGGCTAAAAAAAAGCAGGGCATGTGAAAAAGATTGGGTGTATTAGGTGATCTTAAACTCAATAGGATTCAACAGTGTGGATCGGCAGTGAAGAAAAGATAATGGAATCTTCGGCTACGTTAATTGAGTCCCAGTGCTTAGAGGGGACAATTATACTGTTTTCTGCCTCTCAGACCTCTCCTGCGGCATTGAGTTCTGTTTAGGATAGATACTAATAAATGAGAGCACCTTTAGAGAGGGCTTCAATCAGGGCAGAAAAGGGGTCAGAGTGACATTGTCTGGATATCCCTTGAAGGGAGCAGACGTACTTAGCTTGAAGAAAAGAAAACTTAAATTATACTCTTCTCTTTCTTAGATAGTTTGAAGGGATAGTTTGCAGAGAGATCATATTTATTTTGGTTGCCCTCAGAGGATAGACAGCATGGTTGATGGATGGAATGTTGTCCTCAAAGCCATGGGTTCAAGTGCCACCTGTGACACATCAAGGTTGTGTGGCCCTGGGCAAGTCATGTAGGCAGCTAAGACTGTCCATTACAGAGAAGGTACCTGCCTGCATTGGCAGGATGAGTTTCATCATTTGCTTTTTGGAGGGGGGAAGGTAGGGCAATTGGGGTTAAGTGACTTGCCCAAGGTCACACGGCTAGTAAGTGTTAAGTGTCTGAGTCTGGATTTGAACACAGGTCCTCCTGACTCCAGGGCCGGCACTCTATTCACTGTGCCACCCAGCTGCCCCAAGTTTCATCATTTGAGAGTTCCTTGTACTGATGAAGTCACCGATGTAGAAGAACTAGAATTAAAGTTTAATCTCATGGGGACACGGATTTAGGATCAATGTAAAGGACCTCAAAAGTGGGATTTTTTGCCTCATCTGTTAATGAGTCCTTGCGTTACTGGAGGTGTCCAAGTAGGGGCTGCATGAAGGGATGCGTTGAACAAACTTTTGTTTCAAGTTCAATTTAGATTAGATGAACTTTAGATTCTTTGATTGTGTGGGGGGAAAAATGATCTCCAAATACCACCCCCTCCATTAACATATGGATGCCTACTTTATTTATATCATTCAGTGTTTGTTCTTCATCAAGGAAAGTTTAGATATTCATGCACAGGTGAACTGTAATGTTTAAGGAAGGTGTGATGTTTGGGCATTTTCTTTAACCTTTTGAGGCAGATGATATGGTGGACAGCCACCACAAACATGGTCAGATACTCAGAACTGGTTTTCTTGAACTGTGATCTGACCTCCACCGTGATGGTATTTCTGTTTTTCCGGTCCCACTTCCTTCCCTTAGGCCCTAACTGTATGGTCTTAATATATCTCAACATACATGTACTCCAAGGAATGTGCTCTTTTTCCTTTCAGCTTCCACATTCCACCTTCATGTTCTGTCATTTACCTACATCAAACAGTATGGCAGAATATCTTTTTCTTGGGGTTGGGGTTTTCTCTTTGTGTCATCAGCTGTCCTTGCAAGGATCTCATTCCAGTTTAAATTACTTTCCATGGCTTTCTCCCTTCCCCAGCTGGCTTTCATGGAGACCTATAGATTTGTTAGCTCAAAAGCTGAATTTTTACAAGTGTCCATACCTAATGACATAGAATAGGGACGAAAGGAAAAAGTCTGGATCTGTAGTGTGATTGTCTTCTCTCTCCTCTAAAATGTGTTGTTTAGAAAAAATAAAATCTGGAATAACTCTGATTAAATTATAGGTTATTATTAGGGAATTTATTATACTTATAAACTATACTTGTTCTCCCTGTAATTTGTTATAATTAATGCAAGAGTTCAAGGGCAGAAAGCAAGGATCAAGTCATGGCATGCCTTCCTCTCTTGCAATACTTGCTATCACTGGCCTTTTTTCATAGCATAGTTAAAAAAGGTGTGTATATGTGTCTGTATTTAAATTCACATCATCCTTTTTAGGAGAGAATTATAATTCTTTGACTCACGGGAACTTAAGTTTTTAGGAAGCACAGTTGAAGGTCAGGTGACCCTCCCAAAATAGGATTGACAGTAGGTGAATGTTGGAAGCCAGTGATTCCCAGAATTGAGCTTTTGTCGTGTGTGTGAGTGTGTGTGTGTGTGTGTGTGTGTGTGTGTGTGTGTGTGTGTGTGTGTGTATCAACCATGCAAGCCCCAACAAGATGACTGCTTGTGGTCTGCAGGAGATTGGTAGAAAAAAAAAGTAAGACACTGGAAGGTTGTCATTGCCAGATTTTAGATTTTCTCCGTCCTTTTTCCTAGATGGTTTGCACCTTTGCATAATCACAGGTATGTTGACTGTATGGATACGGTGCAGTGATTTAATTGTCTGCCAACTCAAGCCTGGATTAAAAAACAAAACAAAACTGAGCACCTTTCAGTAAGTGTGTGAGACAAGTACAAAAGACTGTGTTAGAGTCGAATATTTCTAAATAGTATATCCGTTTTTATCTTTTTAAAACATCAATCAAACAATCTTTGTCCCTAGGACTTTTATTCGAGAGCTTCTGAGGTCCCAGAGGAGGAAGCAAACCAATGGTTTGGTTGGGTTCTCTGCCTTCCCAAGCATTGTTCATCTGGTTGTGGCAGACATGAACAGTGGGGTTAAATCATCAGGTTTTGTAACCAGAGAGCACCCCCTGGAAAAGATGGAATGTGGTTTCCTTAAGGTTGCTATGTTTAGTGACCTAAAATTACTTCTTTTGTTGTCTTCTGTGCTGGACCACGTGGTCCCATAGGTATCTCTACACCCCTCCTCCCATTTAACAAATGGCTAAAATATACAGACTTGCTCTATCTTCTTTCTGTAGCCCAGCCCTTCTCCCTAGCTGCTAGGAAAGATGTTTATTAGCAGTAAAATGCCAAAAAGGGGGGAAAGCAAGAGTCTTGGATGGTCCACAAATTGAACAATTAAGAATAACCATTAGCATCAAACAGGTGAATCTTATTTGATTCCTCTTTTCTCATCTTTCCCACCAACCAGAAGCTGATCTTTGAGGAACATCCATGAAATCCAGTCATGGGGCTTTTAAGTCTTCCTTGAGAAGACAGTGGTCATCGACCAGGCTTGGTAATCATTGTCAGGCAGAAATGTGGTTGCTTCTTCCTTCTGCCCAATAGCATGGTCCTGGGTACTGTTGAGAGTGATGGGCCAGAAATAGATGTAATAGGGTTTAAATGAATAAATTAATTATAGATTAAAGGAAAGTCTGAGTCAAGGAAAGTTCTTGATTTTGGAGGACTTTGTCATAGAAATCAGTTAGTTACCTAGTTATTTGAGAAACCATGTCCATGTGTCATTTTTAGAGATAAACTTCTGTGTAAAATTGATTTGACTTCTTGTGACATTTCTTACTTTTGGTATTCATAGGGCAAGAAAAGAATTCTGAGACTATCTTTTCTTACTTTTAGGCAAAAACATTCCAATTAGATGAAACTTGCAGAGAATATTTTCCAGCATCCCTCAATAACCAAGCAAAATATAAAAAGGGAAAAAAAGAGCATTTTTAAAGTGCCTGCTGTGTACCAGACACTGTACTAAGAGTTTGATAATGTTTGACAATCTCAATGGTCAGGAAGTTTTTCCTTGTATCTCCTTGGGTAATTAACCTTACTAATAACTTTGGGAAATTAAATCAATAAGCTTATCTTTTCTTTACATAAAAAAACTTTTCAAAAGCAAAGACTATGACTTTTCTCAGTAACCATACCTAGAGACACTTGGCTTTTTGAGATCCTTGGAATGAATAATTCTAATGTTTCACTTTGTTAGAGCAGGTTGTTGCTGAAATTTTTCTCAAACTCACAACCAGATACCCTTACCTATGTCTTTGAATTATGGAAACATTAAAAATATGCCACTGTTCTTCCCTTCCCTCTATTAATGTTAAAACAATTATAAAATATATTTTTTTAAAATTTGAGTTCAAATTCTATCCTGCCCTGCTCTTGCCTCCTGAAATAGTAAACAGTCTGATATAGGTTATACATGTACAGTCATGTAAAACATTTCCATATTAGTCATTTTGTACAAGACGCAAATAAAAAAAAGAATGAAAGTGAAAAATTGTATGCTTCAGTCTGTATTCAAACAATATCAGTTCTTTCTCTGGAAGAGGTTAGCATGCTTCATCATTAGCCCTTTGGGATTATCTTAGATCCTTATATTGCTGAGAGTAGCTAAGTGATTTACAGATCTTCATTGTGCAGTATTGCTATTACTGTGTACAATGTTCTCCTTGTTTTGCTTACTTCACTTTGCATCAGTTCATGTAACTTCTTTCCAGGTTTTCCTGAAATCATCCTGCTTGTCATTTCTTATAGCATAATGATATTCTATAACAATTATATGCCACAGCTTGTTTTGCCATTCCACAATTGATGGACATCCTCTCAATTTCCAGTTCTTAGTCACCACAAAAAAGAGCTGCTTTAAGTATTTTTGTATGACTAGATCCTTTTTTTTTTTTTTAAACATCTTTGGCATATAGACCTAGCCGTCAAAACCAGATCTTCTTGATTCCATCTACCACTTTAACCAAACCAGATCAAAGTGTAATTTGAAAATGCTTGGCAAAATAAATAAAAATTCAACATAGATAATGTTAATTTATGATTTTCTAAGTCATTATACAGGAGCTCTTTTGTCAGAGAATTTAATATCACTACATTACACTGTCTGCTTCTCATAGAGCAAAGACTTGGGTTGGTGATAAAAATGGAAAATGTTATAAAGAAAGGTATGTAAAAGAAACAGGAGAGATGACATCATGTTAAGTTCAAAATGCAAGAAAAATCTGAACTCTCTTCTCTTCCCACTTACCCCAAATTTAGTGATTTCATTAATGTGATACATTAAGTTAATTAGATTGAACACAACTAAATTGCTACTGACAAATTCAGCTATGCATCCAAGAGGCTTTCTTGTCATTAACAGTGTCTAAACTTCTTGAAGCAGTGGAACAAATGTGAACCATTTATTTTCCAGGTTCCATGTTTGCTAATCAGAGTGACTGGACCCATAGGCCCACCAAGACCATTTTCTTTAGACTTGTTATCACCCTTCTTTTCCCTAAGAAGGAGAAAGGGGTGGGGGGGGGGGGGAGGTGGCTAGGTGGCTAGGTGGCGCAGTGAATAGAGCACTGGCTCTGGAGTCAGGAGGACTGGAGTTCAAATCCGGCCTCAGACACTTAATACTTACTAGCTGTGTGACCTTGGGCAAATCACTTAACCCCAATTGCCCTGCCCTCCCCCCTCCAAAAAAGCGAAAGAAAGAAAGAGAAAGGGAAATAGCAGGCACATTTAATAAGGGACACCTTTAAACAATGTTAAGTCAATTCTAGGAAAAATATTTAAACATAAAACTGGTTGGGTCTCTGCTAAAAGGGAAGGACAAAACAAAAAATGGCTTGTGGAGGCAGGTTTGGGTGCAAACAATGCCAGATTCCTTTGCTTTGATTATTTAGATTCAACATTGAAAGCTTGACTTTAAACATTTCTGCTTTAAAAAAAAAAGTTTTCTTGTTGTCTAAGATGACTAAAGAGGCTACATCTTCTTATTGGCCTGACAGTCTATACTCCTATTTACTTATATGTAATTCTAATTTGTAATTTGTATTTTCTCATCTTTAAAATGTGACCATTGAACTAGATATTCTCTGAAGTCTATTCTAGTCTAAATCTATGATCTAAATCTAAATGTATCTGTGTACATATCTGATCCCCTAACTCTGACTCAATGTCAGAGGCTATGTCTGTTTATCTTTGATTCTCTCCAGACTTGTACAGATAGGGCACTGGAGTCAGGAAGATCTGAGTTCAAATCCGATTTTAGAAATTATTAGCTGTGTGACCTTGTGCAAGTCACTTAACCCCTATTTCCCTTTCCTAATTTATAAATTGGGGACAGACTGCAAAAGAGAGTGGCACACCACTCCAGTATCTTTCCCAAGAAGACTCCTTGGAGTTGGTCCATTAGGGTTCACGTAGAGTTGGACACAAGTAAACAACTCAACCACAGCAATCTCCTCCAGAAACTATCATGATGCCCAGCCCCTTGGGGGCAAAGAGGAGATTTGCGTATAATATATACCAGGGGGAAAATTCACATATAATATGTGTGTATGTATATGTATATATATATATATATATATATGTACATACGTGTGTATATAATATTATATATATGTGTGTATTGGTTATCTGTCCGTCTATACATGATTTGATTGGTATGGGACATTGCTGGTGTGGGAATTTACTCCACTAATACAGCAACTCTTCTGTAACTAATAATATTAGAGTGTTTTATGGGGCACAGAGATATTAAGTGACTTGCCTGTGTTCACAGAGCTAGAATGGGTCCATCAGTTGATATACATTTAGTAAGCACTTAACTATTTACCAGTCACTGTTAGAAGCAGAACTCAAACCCAGGTCTTCTGACTCCAAGGTCAGCTTTCAGTTGACTATGAGAAACATACCCATTCACAGATTGAACCTGCCAGTTAAATTATCAGAACAATTCATTCTTTTATCAAAACAAAACCTTTATTAAATTTCTAATTTAATAGGAATTTGGACAATACCATGTAATCCTTATGGCAAACAGAGTCTTTACTCTCTGAGAATTTAAGATCAGAGGAAAGTGTACAGGAATTCGTTGCTGAGTAAAAACATAGAGCTGTTGCATGAATAATAGATAATAATTGCTAACATTTCTATAGTGCTTATAGGTACCAAGTGCTGTGCTAAGCATTTTACACATATTATCTCATTTGATTCTCACAACAACCCCAGGAGGTCAGGGCTATTATTATACCCATTTTTATAGATGAGGAAACTGAGGCAGACAGAAGTTAAATGACTTTTCCACAGCCAGTAAGTGCCTGAGGCTAGGTTTTGAACTTAGGTCTTCCTGTCTACAGATCCAGTGCTCTCTTTACCACTGACATAGCTGCTAACTCATGTACGTGTCAATGGTAAGTGTATTATGGGAGTTAATGATAGGTGGGTGAGCCATAGGGTTGACTTGGGGAGAGTAGCATTGGGAGTTTAATATTGAGGTCAGATTAGGCAGCTCTTCTCTTGGTCTGTCTTGTATATTAGTTGTTAAAGACATACATACATACATACATACATACATACATACATAACATAACATAACATAACATATATACATACATATATACATACATACATACATGAAGAGAGAAAGGAAGAAAGGAAAAAAATTATTGTATACTTACTATGTGCAAAGCATTATGTTGTACAAGTTGAAAACCAAGACAGTTGCTCCTCTCAAGAAGTTTATATTCTAACATGAAGAGACAACATATACAACAGATTTTTGCTTCAGCTTAGATGGAAAGATCTTAGGGTATAGGGCAAACATCTTTATATTGTTTATATTGATAAAACCATATCTGTTTCTACTGTTGAGCCATTTGTTGGTATCAAGGACTTAGGTGATGAAAACTTTCTTTTCCTGTTTTTTTCATATTTAGTATATTTTATTTTTCCCCCCAATTACATGTTAAAACAATTTCTTGATTTTTTTTTTTATTAGCTGTGGTTGTTGCGAACGGGGTAGGAGGAAAGCAGCAGCACCTACAGAGGTAGTTCCCAGATCCCATCACCACAAGGGTTACTTTCCAGATGATGGGTGTGGGACCTGTGGTTTGGGGGTGCTGCTATTCCTGAGGCTCTTGGGTTGAGCTTCCTATCTTTGACAGTTGGTTGGTGGTTAGTGTTGGTGGTGGAGGATATGGCATGCTACTTTCCCGGACATGACTTCTAGGAGCCAAAGGGCACATATAGAATAATAAGATGACAAGGTTGGTAAGATAATCTTAGAATACTAAAATTGCAAGTTACTGCAGAAACATTATGTACCTGATTTCTCCTTGTTTTATAGAAACTACTTAATTATGGAAAATAATTCATTCTTTTTATAGACTTTTATTATCTTTATTAATTATTTTTATTTCTTATTTACTGCATGCAGAGCACTGTGCTAGATGTTTCAATATTTACAAAGATAAATAAAAGATGGCCCCACCCTTAAAAAGTTGATAGTCTAGTAGTCTCTTTGAGAAGACGTGCTATAAATTAGAACATAGATGAATGAGAGAAGTATAAAGTTCATTGAGACCGGATGAGGAAGAAATCACTTCCAAAGTAGAGGAAGGGGGGTGGGGACTGAGAAATCAGATTAATCTCAGTATTTTAGGGAAGAGAGAATGCTCTCTCCCTTTATCTCTCTGTGTCTGTCTCATATAAATTTGATAAAATTTTAATCAGAATTCACTTTTAACTTTCATCAGCAAATGAAAATATTTAAGTACACAAGTAAGAAAAAAAAAATCAGTCACAGCGTGCAGTGGCAAAAAAAATAAAGCTCGTGTAGTCTTGGGCTGCATTAAGAGAAGTACACAATTCAGGGCCAGGTACATGGACTCTCACTGGATCTTCATGTGGTCAGATGACATTTAGAGTATTATATTCTGGTTTTGGTGCCACAGTTACCAAAAGGCATTGATCAGTTGGAGAGTATCCAGACGAGGACAGCCAGGTTGGCGAAGAGAATGCCACATTATGAGAGGTGGACACACTGAGGCTGTTTAGCCTGAGGAAAAGAAGACTTAGCATCCCATCATAGCTGTTTCAAAAATGTGAAGAACTGTGTTTTGACAGAGGGGTTAGATGGTGGGTTTTTTTGGTCCAAGGGTAGAAACTAGGAACAATGGATGGAAATTCTAGAGAGGCTGATTTAGACATAATGGAAAAACTTCTTAACAATTAGAATGATCTGAAAGTGAACCGGTGCCTTTGAGAGGTAATAGGTGAATGTGTTCAAGCAGAAGCTTGGATGAAGACCTGTTAGGTGTATTATTGAGTCTTACTCAGTTTTGAGTTGGCGTGTGCTGATAGCTTTTTAAATCCCTTCCAGATCTGAGATTCTATGACAAACAACCAACAAAAGTAATTATAATTGTATAATTCCAATTCTTGGCACTTAAAACCCTTTCCACTTTGGTTCCAGACTATTTTTCCAGACTGGTTACTCATTAATTCCATTGATGAACTCTGTCATCCAACCAAATAGGCTTCCTCTCTCTTCTTAACTTTTAGGATCATAGCTTTAGAGTTAGAAGGCATCTCATAGAAGCCATCAGTTCCAATTCTGTCATCGTACAGGTGAAGAAACTGAAACCCAGGAAGTTCAGTCATTTGCTTATGGTCATACAGGTAGTGAGCATCATAAGTGGGATCTCTATACTGATTGCTCCTTCATGTCCTGCTCACTCCCACCTCTTGGAACCCACAACTTCCTTCGAGGATCTGCTGAAATGCTGCTCCTTTTTTTTTTTTCAGTCTTAAATTATTTCCATATATCAGTATGCCTCCCCCTATTTCTTTGTATTTTACAAATTATTTTAATAGCTATTTAGTTTTTATTTCCTTGCATGTGAACGCATTGTATCTCTCCCAAAAAAGTAAGCTCCTTGAGAGCAGGGGACTGTATGGATTTGCGCTTGTATCTCTAGCACCTAACACAGTTGCTTAATAAATTCAGAGCTTTTGCTCTCTTCTTTAAGCTAGAATAAGTAGTTTTTGGAGAGGCCAAAAAGACAGAGAGAGAGAGAGAGAAAGAGAGAGAGAGAGAGAGAGAGAGAGAGAGAGAGAGAGAGAGAGAGAGAGAGAGAGAGAGAGAATCCTTAGATACACATCAGTAAGTAGAATTTAAATTTAAATCCTTGCCCATCTAACAGTTGAGACTCTGGTCCCTTCTCCCTCCGCCAATGGGATCCACTTAGTACCTCTTCTGTTTCCTTGATTTAGCATTAATGAACTGAGAGAATGTACTCCCACAGTGCATTTAGGAGAAGAAATTGAAGGGTTATACATAGTTCTTAAGAGTGGTGGTAATTTATCTCAAACACCATAGTAATGGGTAATGGCACCACATTTGAAATATGATTCATAGTAAGTAAGTGTTCAAGGGAGACTCTTTTTTCGTCTTTGTTTGTAGAATAGGCCATGGGTTTTGGCTTACTACTTATACATCTTTATTCAGAATTCCTTAATATGTAATTGTTCAAAGGGGTAGAGAATTAAGGTTTCCATTGGTGGATAGAATGTTGGTTATTACTAGGCGTTGATGCTGGAGAACCATAGCTAGGGGTGTGTATAGGCAAAGTGAGGGAAATGTGAAAAAGAAGAGCGCTGATTATTAGAAGGGGTGGTGCTAGGGAGGGAACATGTGGTGTAAGGAGATTGCTGAGTGTTGAGTAGTTCTAAGAGGCCATTTAAAATGGCAAAGAAAAATAAAGCACCATACTTAGCTTCTGAGATCAGTGGTCTAGTCTGAGGCTTGATGTTGTCTAGTAGCACATTCCTGTGTCTGTCTGAGGTATGCTGTTGTGAAACAGAAGATGTATGATTGCATTAGATTACCACCCTTACGCAGGTAGGTGGTTTGAAGATATATTGCTCCAAGTAGTTTGCAGTTTGCAATCATAGGTACTCAATAAATCTGTGTAGAATAGAATTGCATGGTAGATTTGTACTGATAATATAGATCTAAATTATATTATTGTTGGTTATGGTTATAAAGGCACAATAATTGTCTGTAGCCTACCTTGTGGTATTTTAGTAAAGAAAAAAAATAGTCCATGCTGCTTTTAGCTTTTATCCAGGAATATATTCTCCTCATTGTTGGCTCTGGTTCTGGCAACCTTTAGTGTTGTGGGTGATCAGGTGTAGAAAAGTATTTTGCTTTCTTAGTCTGTTATGGAGAACTTGTTCTTATCAACATTTCAGCCTGCTGGCATAAAAGCAGGTGACTGGATGAGAATATTCTCCAGCTGAGAATGAACAAGATGTGGCACCTGCCACATCAAACACAGATAAATACTGGCAAAGCTCTTATTCATCTCCTGCGCTGATAAACCAAGAGGGAGGCATTTTATCAATAATCATCAATGCTGTTGTTGTGTACCCAAAAGTTTTATGTCCAAAAGCCTCTCCATTACTGGGCCTAGGTGTCACATGTGTATTCTTATGGTTCTCTGTTCTTGTTCTTCCTATATGCAGGTATCAGTATTACCTACAAGTCAAAAAAGATGTCCTGGATGGGCGCTTGCGATCTACCCTGGAACAAGGCATCCGACTAGCTGGCTTAGCTGTCCAAGGTAAGGTCCAGTCAATTAACCCACTGCACGTGGTACTCTATGGCTGAAATCATAGTTTATTTTTTATTTTTAGTGGTTTCGTTTTTCTGGATTTGTAGAGGTAGAAAAGAAGCTCACACACCCCTTCCCAAGTCATTCTTCCTTTCCATACAATCTCCTAAGCTTATCTAGGCCAAAAGGGGAAAGTTAGGGCTCTGACTTTGAGGGAAAGAATTTTCTAGAACTTTTGAAAATCAATTTTCCTTTTGCAATCCTCCTTGAATTTGGAAAACTCACAGCTTTCATCCTGCCATTAATTTAAGTTTCATTTCAGTGTCTGTGGCCCATTTTCTTGTGCTTATTCTATGTCTTGTGTTTTGTGGGCTGATAATAATTTAAGTTTGATGGCCATTAAACTTTAAAGTGTAATTTCCTCTAGGCTAATTATAGAGATAAATAGAAACATATGACTGTTATGCAAGAAGATAGACACATAATAGGGTAAATTTATGTTTCAGTTTGTCCTGTGTAGATGGATCAAAATTTTGTTGCCTCTGTGTATATAAAAGCATAGATGCTTTACTCTATTGAATAATAACTTGCTATTATCTTTAAGCCAAATTTGAAAATGAACATGTAATATTCCTTTTTAATTGTTTTTAAAAAAGAAGTTTTCTTTTTTACTTATTATATTTAAATAGACTTAATATGCAAGAATGAGTCCATCAATACCTTATTTATTATTGTCTGGGGCATCTTGAATTTTGGACATTAATTTTCAAGAATGGAAATTGTGTCTTGAACCTCATTCAAATTCAGAACTGAATTTGAACCTTAAGGTTAGAAAGCCTCCAATATATGATTTCGCCATGACTTTTTTTTTTTTTTTTTGGCTTTTTGGAGGGGGAAAGGTAGGGCAATTGACCCAAGGTCACACAGCTAGTTTTTTGTATTAAGTGTCTGAGACCAGATTTGAACTTAGGTCCTTCTGACTCCAGGGCTGGCGCTCTATTCACTGAGCCACCTAGCCATCCCTCGCCATGACTTTCTGTACTTCACTGTCCAAGCCCTTTTGGAATTCTCTTGAGCTTAGTGTTCGTTCGCTCTTGGATATCTTGTCCAGTCCCATGAGTCTCTTGAGTTGCTCTTAGGTTAATATTTTAAAGTATCCCTACCCTGTTAAGTAGATAGGAAACTGGATACATTAGCTCCAGTCACAGTGGCATGTGAATGACTGTATTCTCAAAGATTTTGTAAAGGTGTATATATACAAAATAGATTGAGAGAACAAAAAAGAATTTAAATTTGAATGTTGACAACCTAGCACCATGAACACAGGTCTACTACTACTCATTTGAGATCTTGAGATCATGGTCATGGTATTCTATCGCTTTCTTTCCTATGCAACTTTTTCTCTTTCTCTTTTTCTTTCTTTTCCTCTTCTGGCTGGTTTCTGCTTTCCTTTCTTCCTGCTCACTTTATTTCTCCTTTCTCTCCTTTCCTCCTTTCACCTGCCCTAATCCCCCAATAATTTTTGGCTGTGTGTGTGCATGCATGCGCATGGGTGTGTGTGTGGGGCGAGGGGAGCATCTTTGGATTTTGGCAACATTTAGCACTAAAATGATTTCTGATAACAATTCTTTTAGAATATAAAAGAATGTGAATACAGTGTTGGGCCTCTAGTGAGGAAGACTCAAGTTCGAATCCAACCCAGATATTAGCTGTGTAATCTTGGGCAGATCACTTGATTGATCTTTATCTCAATTTTCTCAGCAGTAAAATGGGGATGATCTTAACAGCAGCTACCTCCTAGGGTTGTTAGGAGGATTAAATGAGATAGTGTTCCTAGAGCCCTTAGCACAGTGCCTGGAACATAATAAGTACTATATTAAAACCATTATTAGTGAAGCTCACATTTTGATGGCTCTTTAAGATTTTTAAAGCATTTTACTCACAGCAGTCCTGAGTTAAGTAGCATTAGTGATATTAGACCAGAATTACAGATGAGGAAACAAACCAAGAGAGATTCACTGACTTGTCTGAGGTCACACTGACAGCAGATGTCTGAGGCAGGATTTAAACTGAGGTTTTCTGATATTCATCGTAACACAGGAGAATATAATAAAGATTTTCATTTCATGTAGAGGAGACTCTAAGAACAAAAATAGAAAAAGATATTTGTTCAAACACTCGGCAATAGTCTCTTTAGTAGAGCCGTGAATCACAGAATTTTAGAAGTAGGAGAGACTTTAAACTTCATCTGGTCCCATGCCTCCATTTTACATGTGAGGAAATGGAGAACCACAAAATTAAATGATTTGCCCTAAGTTATTTAGTGCAGCTAGTTAGTGGTAGGCTTAGAGCAGTGGTTCTCAACCTTCCTAACATCATGACCCTTTAATACTCGTATATGGCTGTGTCTGCATGTGGGTGGACTTGCCTGGAGATAGATAGAGGAACAGTATCTTGGTTCTTAAGACCATTGGAAATATGTGTTTTCTGGTGGTCTTAGGTGACCCCTGTGACCCCTGTGAAAGGGTCGTTCGACCCCCAAAGAGGTCACAACCCACAGGTTGAGAGCCGCTGGCTTAGAGCTGGACAGTTCTCTTAACTCTGCCCTTTAGACTATGCTGCTTCTTGGCATGGAATCTTCCCCCATTGCCTTTTCATTTCAGTTCACCATAACCCCCCCAAAAAACTCCCCCTCCTCCAAATTTCCCTGTTTCTTTTGAAGGCACTGTCATCCTTCTAGTCTTCCCAGTCTGACTCTTCCTTCTTCCTCTCCTCCCCTCCCCCTACCCCATCCAATCAGTTGTGAAGGCTTGTCCTTCTTACCCAGTGCATTGTGATCCTCTCCTTCTCTTCATTCACCCAGCCTGTACCCTAGTTTGAGCCTTTATTCTGTCTCAACAACACTGTTGGCAACAGCCTCATAACTAACTTCCTCCATCTCTGGTTTCTTTCTTTTTAATCCCTCCTTTTGCACAATTGCCATATTAATATTCTTAAAACACATTTCTAACTATGCCATTAGGACACAGTGGCAGCTCCTAAACTTGGCATTTAAAGCTCTCCACAGTCTGGCTGACACCTACATTTTCAGTCTTGTACCATATGCTGTGCTTTTCAGCCCACTCTCTTTTCTAGTCCTGTTACACAACATTTGACCTCCTCCTTCCATGTTTTTGCACAAATGCTCCCCTGTGTCTGTATTGCCCTCCTTCCTCCTTCCTGTCTCAGAATTTTAGCTTTCTTTGGAACACAGCTCACATACCACCTCCTGCTCACCATCTTTTCTTGTTGCCTCAATTATTAGGATTTTCTTCCTCTAGAAATTATTTTCTTATTTTGCATAATCTTTATTTTTGTTGTTCATCTGTTTCAGTTGTGTCCAAATCTTTATGACCCCATTTGGGGTTTTCTTGGGAAAGATAAGATACTGGAGTGGTTTGCCATTTTCTTTCCAGCTTACTTTATAGATGAGGAAACTGAGACAGATAGGGTTAGGTGACTTGCCCAGGGTCACACAGCTAGTAAGTGTCTCAGGACAGATTTGAACTCAGGAAGATGAGTCTTCATGATTCCAAGCCCAGCGCTCTATCTACTGTGCCACTTAGCTGCCTGTAAAGCTTTCTACATATGTACTTATTCACATATACACATATGCATACACTACACACAAACTTTATACTTATATACATATTTATATACACGCACATGCACACAACACTTTATACACACATGCTTATGCATATATACATACACCACACTGTTTATATATGCATACTTATTTGCATCCATCACATACATGCACACACAAGCTTTATATTTACATACTTATTCACATACACACATATGGATACACCATATACACACAAACTTTATACTTACATACTTATTTACATACACACACACACATACATGCACACAATATTTACGGATATGGTACATATTGTATCCCTACAGTGGAAAGTATGTTCTCTGAGCACAGGTCCAGTTTTCTTTTTTTAATCTTTTAATTCCACTGGCCAGCATAGTCTCCTGTACATGATTAACAAATGCTTATTGAATTAACTGAACAAACATTTTCTAAGTGCCTAAAATGTGAACTACATTGCACTAGATACTGAGCCCCTAAAAAGATGCTACTAATAGCTATGGTAAATTTTCCAATTATACTTTATCAGTTTTTCCCTAAGAATTCTCATTGTGTAATTAGAAAAAATTTCTTAAGAGCAATGTTATCCATTTGAAGAGATGGACACTCCAGTTCTCGGAACTTGAGAATAGATTGACAGACAGGAGAAAGTCTGCTATCCTTGAACACATCCCACCCATCATGTAATTAATGCCATGCTGCCTTTGTATTTGGCATGAGTAATAAACTCTGCTTTCTCTTTGTATACATGTACTTATCTGAAAGCCATCTGATTTTTTAATACTTTTACATGAAATCTAATAAGATACTGAAATAAAATCTTAAATTTATTTCTGGGTATGAGGGGAGTGGATTAAGATCTACTGTCTCTTTATGCCTGGTATAGACACATTTGATTCTCCTTGTGTATGCTAGAACATACCTCTGTGAGCTGAAAACAGGACAGAACAGCATTTTTGGCATCTCTCAACATGTGAAATTGTCTAGGAGGTGTAAAGATTTCTAAGGGTGCTTGCCAAGGGTGATTTATGGTGGGGATTTCCAGCTTCAGAAATATGAAAAGTTACGAATGGTGTTTACTCTTCAGCTCTCCAAATTAAAGCAAAGTTTAAAAGCCCCCTTGGCAAGTTATTCTTAAGATCTGAATAGTTGCATATTTAACAAATTGATAAATGCAGGTTTGACTGAATTTTTAAAGGGAAGCCCTTTTAAAAATTCCTACTCTCTTCATACTTTTAAATATAAGCACATGCATACTTTGATGTTTAGCTTTTTGGTAAGCATAAATAGCAACTATTTGGGAACATACATTTGTCACCATTTTCATATATTAATTAGGAAATAGGAGGAAGTGAAGGGGAAAAATTCAGGTCATAAATGTGGTGAGTTAGTATCTGGTTTAGTGAAGTGATGGCTAGCTTATGACCATGGAGCTTTAGTATTTCAGTTTCCTCATGCATAAAATGCAGATAATAATAGCACCTATTTCACAGGGTTGCTGTGAGGATCAAGCACTTCACTGTGCTTTAAAGCTCTAAACACGGTATCCCAGAAGTCTTGGTTCAGGAACCTGCACCAAGACTTCTGGGGACATCTTGTATAAATGCAATTATTGTTGTTAATAGTATTTTAAATTTTACTGATGCTGAGTCAACACTCTAGAATGGGATAATGAGTGTTTTAGCCTGAAGAGACAGGTATTGATTTAATTTCGTTGCTTTTGTTTAAAAATGTATTCTTGGGGCAGTTAGGTGGCATAGTGGATAGAGCATCAGCCATGGAGTCAGGAGGACCTGAGTTCAAATGCAGCCTTAGACACTTAACACTGTCTAGTTGTGTGACCCTAGGCAAGTCACTTAACCCCAGTTGCCTTGCAAAAAATAAAATAAAATAATGCATTCTTGTAGTATTTGATAAAAGAAACCATCTATTCCTTTTTTGTTCACTGGGGGAAAAAGACTTTTCCCTGGAAATCTTAACTTGATGTAAGTTTATAGATTTGTATTTTCCCCCTTCTTACCTTTCAATCCATTATATTAAAAATCATTTTCTTTATTTTTTTTTTCTTTGTTTTCTTCAGCTGATTTTGGGGACTACCATCAGTTTGAATCTCAAGATTTCCTCCGAGAATATGTGTTATTTCCTATGGTGAGTGTATTTTCCCATTTTTTTCTTTTGCCTTTTGTTTCCAGATGGACTTGGATCCTTCGTTTGAAAAGAGAAACTTTTCAAAAGAGAAACACAAAACATGATATGTATGTATGTTCTCTTGGCAAGCTGAGTGATATTCTTTCAGAGTTAGGAAACTCTTTAAAAAAAAAAAAGCATTGTTTGGAGAAAGGGTAGGTGTGGTTAGGATACAAAGAACAGGACTTGCAAAATACCCATTTCTGTAGTGAACTGGCAGTGTGGCTGGATTCTGGTACCAGGGGATATGCCTATAGCTACAGAGGATGGAGAGAGCTGCCCACAGTAAGAACCTGTATCCTTTGTCTGAAAAATTGAGAACATTTCCTGTTAGAGAAGATCAATGGTTCTCTTCCTATGGAATCTCTCATCTGTATATTTTCTAGTTCCTAGTAAAGGACTTTGGATGTATTGAGTACTTAGCCAGTTAGCCAGTGTTAAATTGTATCCCCCTTCACAAAGGAATTGACGTCATAGACAAGTTTACATGCATCATTATTTTTTGGTTCTAGAATCATTTTTTTAAAAAAAGAATGTTTTTTGTTTGAAGAGATTCTGGAGACCATCTAGTCTGACTTTCCACGGTAATCTGGAGTCATCTCTACAAAATTCTGGAATGACTAGTATCTAGTCCATTTGAATGTAACGGAAAGCACACAGATAGGAGTACTATCACTAATTTGCTCTGCAACATTCTAATTTATTTATTTATTTATTGGGGGGAGGGCTTTTTTTAGAGGAGGGAAGGCAGAGCAATTGGGGTTTAGTGACTTGCCCGAGGTTACATGGCTATTAAGTGTTAAGTGTGTGAGGCTGGATTTGAACTCAGGTCCTCCTGACTCCAGGGCCAGTGCTCTATTCACTGCGCCACCTAGCCGCCCCTCTGTGACATTCTAGATGTCACTAAATCTGTCTGCATCTCAATTTACTCATCCATAAAATGATCCTACTCCAAAATTTTAAGATATTGTAAAGTAATCTGAACAGAGGAAAGGCTAGTAAGAGGATAAAGCTGCCTTTTTCTGGGTGTTATATATTTATATTAATGAATAGCGTGATCTTACCTTTTGGAAAAATATCTCTGTTGCACTCTTGACTCAGTAGAACTTGAGGTCCACTAACACCTCCCTCCTCAATTTTTTTTCCTCTATGATGAACTGCTTTGTAGCCCTATCCCTCCCATCCTATATTTGTTGATGTTTTGAACCACAAGGATGAATTTTACATTTATTCCTTTTAACTCTCTTCTTTTAAACAATAATGTAGTTAACAGTGATTACAATCTTTGAGTCACAAATTGTGTTAGAAAAATTAGCAGAAACTGTCAGCAACACAGATGTTGGTGCTTGGTGTAAATTGTCATGAGGTCTTGTCATCAGCAGTTGGTATTCTTTAGGCACTGAATTTTTCAGGGTGTTCTGCTAGGCACTAATTCCATACGTGGTATGAATATATGTATATTGAGGTGTCCCCAGCATTTTAGCACAGTGCCTGGCATATAGCAAATGCTTGGGGTTAAGTGACTTGCCTGAGGTCACACAGCTAGTAAGTGTTGAGTATCTGAGGCTGGATTTGAACTCAGGTCCTCCTGACTCCAGGGCCTGTGCTCTATTCACTGTTCTACCTAACTCCCCGTGCTGTATGTTCTTGAAGCTTATTTTGGTTTTTTTTTTGTTTTTTTTGCTTTTTTTAAATTTTTTTAAATTTTATTATACTTGGCATCATTCATTTCCACAAGATTTTGAGTTACATATTTTCTCCCCCTCTTTCCCTCACCCACCGGCCCAAAACAGCCATCCCAGTGTGTCCCCCCTCCCCCAGTCTATTCTCTCCTATGTCACTTTTCGGTAGGGCAGGATAGATCTCCCAACCACAGTGCCTGCGTATTTCAAGTTCCAGTTGGATGTAGTCAATAATAATAATAATAATTGCATATATATATACACACACACACATTCATAACATTTGATTATGGAACTCCAGATTCCAGATTCTTTCTCCTCCTCCCTCACCACCCATCCCCACTGGAAGGACAAGCAATCAAATACAAGCTGAACATGTGAAATTATGCAGAACCTCTCCATAGTGAGCACACTGTGAGAGTCTGATTAAATGTCCCTTCTTCCTATCCTGCACCCCCATCCACTCTCCACCCTGTCCCTCTCCTTTTACAGAAATGTGAACATTCATCAGCCCTCTTCCCCACCCTGCTCTCCCTTCCATCACCCCACCTCTCATCCCCCTTCCTCCTACTCTTCTATGTGGCAAGATGCCCAGTTTAGAGTTTATGTCATTCCTTCCCTAAGCCAAATTCCATGAGAGTAAGGTAGACTCTTTCCCTTTTGCCTTCCTCTTTTCCACCTCTATTGTAACAATTATCTCTTGCCTCTTCCATGAGATGCT
>CM053586.1:272974717-273006205 GCA_028646515.1 Pseudochirops corinnae
GAGAGAGAGAGAGAGAGAGAGAGAGAGAGAGAGAGAGAGAGAGAGAGAGTTTCTCTCCCAACATCTGGAAGCTGAGAACTTAGTTGGAGTTTTCTTGAGAGAGAGAGTTTCTCTCCCAGCATCTGGAAGCTGACTGAGAACTGAGGTGGAGCTTTCCTGAGACCAGAATCTGGTGAAGGTCACCTGGAAGGCTGAGAGGGCTTGCCTGGAAGGCCTCTTGCAAGGCTGAAGGGGCTTGCCTGGAAGGCCGATATTCCTTCTGGGTCCTAGGCCCAGCTGAACTGCTGGAGGACTGAAGAAGTATGATCAGGATAAGACTTTGTTTGATTGTGGCCTGGCTGATCCTTGAGTTCCAGGCAAAAGAAGTGATGAAGGGTTTGACATGTGCTGGACCCTGTGAACTTCAGTGTGTGCCAGGGACTGCCCTTGGACAAGGACCTGGGAGCTGTCTACCTCTGAGGACTGGACAAGGACCTGGGAGCTGTCTGCTTCTGAATCCAGGTAACTGTTTGGTGGATTCAGAAGGGAGCTGGGACTATGGAAGGGGAACCAGGGAATCAGAGAGACCATCCAGAGTCAAGATGAAGAAAAGGCCTCCCCCTGGATGAAACTGAGGTTTGCTGGACACCAAGGGGTAGAGGGTTTGTGTGGTTTTTTCTAATGACTGTATTTGTGATTAATGATATTTAGGAATTGTGAATCTAGATTAGTGACTAATTAAGTTAATGGTTGCCCCATCCATGAGTGGAAGTTTGATTATGGTATTATGAATTGATTGAATGATTAAGTATTGATTTGCCCCATAAGTGTAAGACTGATTACTGTATTGTGAATTGATTGAATGCTTTGTTCTAAATATTGTGGCCACCATAGTGAAAACTTGTGTGGCCATTCTAATGTTAAGCTGTTATGAAAACTATATTGTGATTTTCTGTGATAAGATGTAATGTTGTGAATATTATATGGTGACATATTGTGAATGTTTGCCTTGATTTGTAATGGAATAAACAGAGTATTCACTATACTGTGTAATCCGAACCTTAAAAGCTATTCACAGTAGCATTCTTTTGGGAATCTGCTGGTGCATGGTGTTACACAGGGATTAAGTGTTTCAGATTTCTCAATGAATCATTTCATCCATATTACAAAATTCGAAACAAATAAAGTCAAAGGAAAAATGATTAAGCTAGTGAAGAGTTCTAATGTATATTCAAATATTTACTTAAGATATTACAAGCTAAAATAATCTATGATTCTTATCTAGTCAAGAAATTGTATTGAAACCTAAAAACATTTATTTAAAAAAAAATCTATTTCCAGCAAGATTTGATATGGTTTACAAAATTTTAGACAACGCAAGACAGAATTATTAAGGATTAAATCAATAGAGGAATACAAGAAAAGTGTTACCAAACATATTGAGATAAACTTATTATCTATTAGGGACTAGTTTGGCTCTAACTGTACCAGTATCTAAGAGTTAAAAAAAAAAAAAAAAAAGGTGATACACTAGGCTACATAGTGTTCAAAATCTGAGAAAAGACAACATGTAAATTTGTCTGTAGAGACAACTTTTCTTCTGAAAGTATAAAATCATAGATAAATTTATCATATGAGTTCTTGAACAAAAGAAATGAGATTTGACAGATAAGGCTCAACAATTTTATAAGAGAGTTCAAAGTCCTATTCAAAAAGATGATACATCAGTTAGCTGTCTTTAAGAAATATGGGTATAATGTAGAGTGATTTAATGAAGGAATTTCTTAAGAGACTAAGATAATACTATCTAGGCACTTTGCTTGCTGATGATCTAGCTTAAAAGGATAAACATTAGACAACCTAAAAGAATGTAGAGCTAAAAGGTGCATTAGAGAATATAAGATCTGTTAAGCTATACTTATTGAATTACCCACATGCCTAAATTAACAAAACATGTTATTTTATAATATTCTCTAATCCACATTTTTTAACCATTTCAAACTGACCTATTCGATTAGATCAAATAGGAGGAAGCTTAATGTCTTTTCAGTTAACTTCTGGGATAAAACACTTCCTTGATATCTTAGTTACCAAGCTGACTGGTTTTAGGCATGCCCTTTTTTTTCCTTTTTCAGTACTCTGGTAGAGGTTTAATTTGTGAAGAAACCAAAGAAAGGGAGTGAGGGGGAGTGTAGTAGGATCCTGAGAATTCAATTTCAGCACCTGGACACTATGCCTTCTCACCTGGATAGGTAACAGTTCTGTGCAACAGAAACTCTCCAGAAAAGACAGATTTTGTTTTTTTAAAACAACAGGCTATACCCCAGGGCAAAGGGTAGCAGACCAACTTTGGCCTGGACTCTAAGGAATATTCATGAGGGTTAAATGACTATGTATCAGAACTGAAGCAAGAGATAAAAATGAAATAAAAAACAAATAAAAGCTCCAGAGGAAAGAAATGGAAAGAGAATAGCTTATAGATTAAATGGGGCAAATTCTACTCAAGTAATCAACTCCTTAAAAACTAGAACTGACCAAATAGAGATGATACTTCTAGGAAGTAGCAAGAAATATTAGAATAGAATCAAAAGATTTTTTTAAAACAGCGAAAGAAAATTTAAGTTACTTGATTTTAAAAACCACTAATTTTGAAAACTGAACTATGAGAAATAATTTTTAAATTACTAGAGTCCCTGAAAACCATAAAGACTTGGACACTATATTTTAAGAAATCACTGATTTTTGAAAACTTCCCAGATCTTTCTGAAATGAAGAGACAAAGTGAAAACAGAATCTACCAATTGCCTTCTGACAGGAAACCCAAAAGAACAAATCCTAGGAATGTCACAGCCAATATATACTAAGTTCTCCTACAGAAGAAAAAAAAAATCCTTGGATCTAGAGAAAAGCAATTCAGGTAACCAGGCACTATAGTCAAGATCACTACAGCAGCTGTAACTAAAAAAGAGAGAAATTTTATAATATAATACTTCAAAAGGCCAAAGATGAAGGCCTATACCTAAGAATAACATAAAACTATAATCCCTATGTGAAAAAAACAAGTGGACCTGTAATGGAATAAAGAATTTCCAAGAAGTTATGATGGAAATACCATATCTGAGTAGGAACTTTTAAAATACAAACCCAAAAGTTCAGAGAAACTTAGAAAAGCAAATATATTTGAGCAGATAGCAGGTGATGTATGGTGAAGTAATTCTCACCTTCTCATAGAGGTAGAGGAAACAAGGGTTCCTTCAGAATCTCAGTGCCTTCAAAGAGTTTTTAGGGAATTGAATAAGAAAAACGGGGGTCCTGGAGTAGATGGGTTCTGTTTTCATGGTTGGGAGAAGGCAAACAGAAGGCAGCTTGTTACAATGCTAAAAGGACTATACTAGTATAGAAAAGAGAACAGCTAGGTGGCACAATGGATAGGGTGCTGGGTCTGGAGTCAGGAAGACTCACATTCCTAAATTCAGATCTGGCCTCAGACAGTTACTAGCTGTGTGACCCAAGAGTAAGTCACTTAGCCTCGGTTGCCTCAATTTCCTCATCTGTAATATAAGCTAGAGAAGAAAATGATAAACCACTCTGGTATCCTGGCCAAGAAAACCCCCAAAAAAGGGTAATGAAGAGTCAGATATGATTAAATGACTGAACAACAACAAAGTGTAGAAGAGAGAAAGAAGGGGGTAGAATGTGCACGAAAAGAAAGATATACAAATATTGAGCAAGAAATGAGGAATGTGGGCATCAGATAAACCTCACTTACCTGAAAAAAAAAGGTGGGGGAGTTAACCCCCCCCACACACACACACCTCTGTGTGTACACAGGTATAGAAATACATCAAATTCAACAGGGAAACAAGCTAGGATTGGGGGAAAGGAGGAATGTGTCACACAGCGTTAAGGAGGATGATAGCTCCTTAAAGGAAAGGATAGCTGTAAGTAAAAAAAAAAAAACCCACAACTTCCTCATCCTGAAGAGGAGAGCAAAAGGGGGAAAAAAGAATAAAGAAAAGCAGAATCTCAAGGAATACCTTAGCCTGCTTCTTACACAACTGGAAGATGACTAATAAATTGTAGAATATGTGCAAGTACTGAAATACTGTTTTGTAAGAAATTATGAAGATCATTTTGGATGATCCTGAGTAAACCAAACTGATGCAAAGTAAAGTGAGCAGAACCAGGAGAACAATTCCTAGAAAGACAGGGGCTCTGATCAATGCAATGATCAACCATGTTTCAAGAGACCTTTGATGAATCGCCTCCTGACAAAGAGATAATAGACAGAAGAGACATACATTTTTGGACCTGAACACTGTGTGAGTTCATTTTGCTTCCTATGCTTAACTGTTATAAAAGCCTTCTTTCTTTCTTCTTCTCAATTTTCAATGGGAGAAGGAAGAAATGGTTAGCAAGCCAAAAATTAAAAGACCATTGAAATTTTTTTTTCAAATGCAAAGAAAACTGAAGGAAGTGCTAAAGGAAGCACAAGCAAGAAAAACAGTTGTGAAGGTAACATACAGAAGCTATCATATATACACACATAAATATATACATACATATATATACATATATACACATACATGCAAAACAAACATACATATATATATTTTTTAAAGCAAGTGCTATGAAATGGAGATCCAGAGTCTTATAGAGAATCTTTTTGTGTTCTATTATGTGTGTAGAAATGTTCTTTTTTGGTATTTAAGTTCAAGCTAAAAAAAAACTTTAAAAAAAGAAATGAACTGTTTCTTCCCTTTTGTTTCTAGGCAGAGCAACATCTAAAGTACTCCTCTCAAAACTGTAATTTATTATTCATGTAAAAGCTCAGAGAAACTGATTCTACAACCTTCCCTTCACTAAACTTTCATGAATCCTAGCCTGAGAATGGCCCACCAAAATAATTTAAACACACACACACACACACACACACACACACACACACACACACACACACCACAGAGCAATTAATTTGAAATCAGAGCACCTGAGTTTGAATCTCAGCTCTGTAACTTAGAATCTGTATGATTCTGGGCAAATCAATGATCTTGACATAGATTTCCTCATCCGTAAAACAAAAAGATGAAACTAAATAATGTCAAAGGTGCTCTCCAGATCCTCTGGTACCTTAGGTAAATGAAAGTCTCAACCATAAAAAATAAATTATTGATTTTCTATTCTCTTTCACTCTTAGGAACTTTTTTCCCTGCTGTTGAATTAAAACCTCTCTCCTGACATTCAAGCTCAGGCTCTTTTCTCTCCCTAGAGTTGGGTCCTTATGAGCATCCATGGTGAATCCCTTCATATACTGAATTGTATTCTCTATCATAAACTCACGATAAAGTCATTGATAGAGTACCCTGGATGTTAGGAAATGGGAACAACAAAGATCAGAAGTATGGCAGTATCAGCAGATAGTATGAAATACAAAGACTGTGGACCTATGTTGGCAGAACAGGTAACTGGAAGTGTCCGTGGGAAGCAAGGAGGACATAGATTCCTCCTATAAACCCTGTGAAGTTGGGAGAGGAGAAAGGAGTGACCAGTATTTACGAGAGTTGTTAAAGGGGTAAAATCCTTTAAGAAAAACAGTTTTCAGTTAATGCAAGCAGTTAGGAGGAATCTTAGGAAAGATGAGATGGCCAAGGATGGTGGCACATACCTGAAGCTCCTATTACTGAGGAAACAAAAATCTTGGCTATAGCAGTGCTAAGGTTGATCCGGTGCCCCTGCTAATGCTAGCACCAGGAGTGGGGGGAGACACAAGGCTGCCTAAGAAGGTGTGAACCAGACGAGGGAGGAATAGGTCAAAGCTATGACAGGAGTTGGGAAGGGGGGGAGAAGAGCTAGAGCTACATGATGAAAGGAGTTTATCAACAATAAAAGGAATCCAAATGTCACAGTGGAAGGGGAATGAGCAAAAGAGGATAGAAACTTGGAGCAAAGGAACAGCTAGAAAGGGTTTATACCTAGGGTCTCTATGACTGAAAGCACAGGAACTAAAAAGGGGAAGGTTAACCTGAGAGAACAAACTATAATTCATAAACTAAAAATTATTTTTCACTTAAACAAACTGTAACCAAGAATACAACATGGGTAATAGATATCCCTGTTTGTGCTGTTAGCACTGTAACCTTGACTCTTTAGTGAACCGTTTTAGCACTTCAGTGAGAAATCTCTTTCTTGTGTGGATTGTCTTCAAATGGCAAAGCAATTCAGCAACTGCATTCATGAAAACATAGAACTTACACAAAAAGCCTTGGGCATCCTCTGGACAACCATGATCTGGCCAATCAGTATATTGTAAGTGCCACACTGTCCTCTCCTGCCCAGACAAAAGATGCTTGACCTTCAGACCTGTGGTAGCATAGCAACCAGAATCAGTTCGGAACTTTGTGGTGACCTTGAACTTGCCATAGGTGGCTGAGCTGTGTTTAGAACCCAGTTTGGGCCAGTACCGATGGCTCTTGGTTCTTCCGCTTTCCTAAACCACACACACATACACACATACACACACACATACACACACACACACAAAGCAAAAATGAAAATGGGTTGAATTCAATTCAAGAAACATGAAGCATATACTGTTTATATAGTAACTATGCTGGGAAGGGGAACTTACAGTATACATTTTAAACAGTGCCTGCTCTCATGGAGCTTACAACACCTGAGAAGTTACGACTTAAAAGTAGATCATTATAACAGGCAGCAATACCCGATAAATGCATTTTTGAGTCACAATGCAAAGTGCTAGATGGGAGGTCTCAGGGGGAAAAGATGGTTGACATCAGCCTTCTTCCCCTTAGGGGGAGAACATGATGACCAATCAAATGCTCAGAAGAGAAGAATGGCTTTTCTGTGAAAAAAGCAACCTGGTATAGTGTCTAGCAAACTGAATTCTCCATAAAATCTAGATAATTTTAACAATCATTACACAAGCAAGTATAACATTAGAAGTTTTTTTTTAATTTTTCATTACTTTCCATGAGATAGATATCAAAGTATCTTCCTGATAGTAAAACTCAAAAACAATATGCTTCTCCTCAATGGTCTTCCATAAATTTCCTCCTGATGAACACAATCCCAATCAGATGTATCTTATCATCTCACCCTACGTACTTTCCCATCCTGAATGTTCAATAGCAACATAATACCTCAAAAAACTACAAAACCATTTCACCAGTTTGGTCACCAAAACAACACTGCTTACAAATTAATATCTAAATGTAAACATCTAGACAAATGGGAAAAATCAAATCTGTACGATTTTGCAGACGACAGAAAATACTGGAATGTAGGGTTAAAAAAAATTGAATTAATCATAGGTTAAGAAGATCTTCAGATCACAGCTAAAAAGGACTTTAGAGGTTATCTAATCCAAATATCTAATTTTACACATGAGAATGAAGAAACTCAGAGAGGTTAAGGAAACTTGCCCAAAATTGTACAGGTAGTAAGCAAACCAGAGTTTAAGCTTGATTCCACTGACTCCGAATCCAGTATTCTCTTTATTGGCTCCTGGGGTTCTTAACCTGGAGTCTATGAACTTAATTCTTTTCTTGTATTTTAATAATTATATTTCAAAATGATTAGTTTTCTTCATTATCCTATGTATTGTATTTTATGCATTTAAAAAACAATGTTCTGAAATAGTGTATTGCCTTCACCAGACTCGCAAAAGGGTCTAAGACAAAAAAAAGTATAATACGTGTATATTCTGGCTTAGAGTCATTCTAAAAATATGGAACTTCTTCATCTCCAGTCTTGTCCATAGAAGGAGAATGAGGTAAGCAGTGAGAATATTGTGAAGAGAGTGAGAGAAAAATAGTATCTGATTTAGACACTCGTTCCAGCAGAAACACAAATTCATATTCTCAGCAACCTACACCCAAGGAAAGAGCAAACTGTAGAGGCATATACGTCTGCTTCAATTTAAAAAAAATTCAAAATTTATCTGTTAAATATTTCAGAAAGGTAACAGTTATTTGTTTTACAAAAAGATTCTTGGCTTTACAAGATTCTCAGCAGTGTTCCTTTAAATGAGGAATAGCATTCCCTGCAAAAGGTTAAACCAGACTGAATTTTATTAAAATGCAATTGACACAGAATTTCTCAGGCTCTTTATTCCATAAAGTGAGATACATCCATATTATGAACCTAACCTATGGTTTACCCACCTAGAAAAATACCATTATCCAGCTGGTCTTCAAGGTCAGCAGTGTCTACCATACATCATCTGTGACAGGATTTCCAGCACAGAGGAAATCTCATGGCCATAATCTTCCCATCAATTTTCCCCTACACACTGTCCAATCCCTAGCTCATTTACTGTTAAGCGTACTTCCACACCCAGCCCACACTCTGGTGACTAAGAATCTTTGGAAATCAAAAGATCTTCCCACAGTGGAAAAAGTCTGACACCACAGGCCCACAGGAAGAAGGGTCCATTTAAAAATTAAAGGAGAAACAAAGGGAGGGGAGTGGTAAGAAGCTCCCTTGATTTCAGCTGTGGCTTGTATTTAAAAAAGGAGTGATTTTAAGTTTTAGCCTGAGTGATTTTGGTTAGAAATCAAGTAATACTGGCTGATTAGAAGCATTTGCACAGCATGCTCTAGCAAAAAGAGATCTGAAATGGGGATCAGGAAACCTCAGTTCTGGGCCCTGTCTTGTCACATACTGTTAGACAAATCACTTAATCTTTCTGAAGAGCAGCTTCCTCTTCTATAAAATGAGGTAGTTGGTTCAGATGATTTTTAGGGTCCAGGATTATGAATCTAATGAGGTGCTAAGATCTTGAAATTTTTTTTTATTTTTTAAAATTGATTTGTTTATTTACTTTTAGTTTACAAGATTCAGTTCCACAATCCCTTGAGTTTCAAATTTTCTCCCCTCCCTCTTCCCCCCCCACTCCATGGTGGCATGCAATCAAGTATAGGATCTGCAAATACTTTCACATTGGACATGTTGTATAGAAGGGTTGTAACCAATGGAGTGAACAATGGGAAAAAAGAAAGAAAACCAAACATGAAAAAGAATGATAGCACGTAGATTGCTTCAGTCAGCATTTAAACTCTGTTCTTTCTAGAGCTTGAAATTTTTAAGAGAAGGGTAAATCATTCTCTCCAGAATGGTCATGGAACAAGGTTTAACCCAAGACTCAGAACCAGCTTTGGATGCTGCTTTAGGTGTCTTCTATTATGATGATCTTACAAATTAATCTGCAAAGTACCCACTGTGATTGACTAGTAACCAGAATAAAAGTCTCTTTTAATTCCATTTTCTCCTTACCTCTTTACAAGTCAGAAAAGAGACACTAAGTGTACATTATTATTATTATCAATATTAGAAGGGGCACGAAAGGAAATTTTATAATTAGTAGGACTCCTGTAAAACCTCAGGTGACAAATAATGACAGGCAAGGAAAGAGCTGGTGGAAAATTGGTGCAGATGACTAGACAAGAAACCTCCATCTTCCTCACGTTGAAGAGCAAAGCACAAAGTTGGCTGAGAGCCTCATCATCCAGTGGTCTTATTCTCCAATTACAATAGAATAACTCTGTTTGGCTTGGCAGGAAAAGAAAAGGAATCTCTCCTCTCCTCAAATAATAGAGACAGGAACAACAGCTTCTGGTCTCTTTTCAGCCGATAAGAATGAGATGGTATGTGGAACTGGCCTTGCCCGGGGTTGGAATATATGTCAATTTAACCAAGTGCTGTCCAAGGTTCTCAGATTCCAATGGAAAGATTGTTGCTTTGTTTGGCAAACAAAAAGTCATCCAGCTGAACTGAAGTTTGTTATTTTTGCTCTTTGGTTCACAGAAATCTAAGGAGGAGTTTAAAATAGGTTGACGGAGGTGGAGAAGCTACAAGAGTAAATTATTTCTAGAAGTAAAACAACAACAATAACAAAACCTACATGGAAAAGATGAGAAAAACAAATGAATGCCAAGAAGACAGTGTGGTTAAGCTGAAAAAGGGCTGAATTTGGAGTCATGGAACTTGGGTTCAAAACTCAGGTTCTGTCACTTATTGCTTGTGCAAACTTGGGCAAGTGATTTCACCTCCTAGGGTCTCATCCCCCTCATATCTAAAATGAGGGATTTGGACTAGATAACAGATAAATAAAGTCCCTTTTCAACTCTATGATTGTGATCCTATGATCCAAAGAGGCTCTACGGGGAAGACGTGGGTGAGGATTGAGGTTCCAAAAACAACCATATTGCACTGTTACCTGCACTCACTTAAAAGATTTGCCATCATTCCACATACCTCTTCTGCCGTGACCATGGCAATCACATTCACCCCTTGCTCCCATACCATCTGCCAGAAATCATGGCAGGTATGGGGCAGAGGACCTTGAGTTGCTATATAATGCCATTGTTCTCCAGCAACAGCTACCTAAAAATCAGAGAGAACATCATTAACAGAAATCCCATGCAAACTTCTTTCCCCATCTGAAAAATATATGTTAATAAAAATGCCAAAAACTAAGCCAGAAGATAAGGTGAAGGAAGGGAGGGGAAGAGGAATGGGAAGAAAGGGAAGGGAGAGGAGGAGGGAAAGGAGAAAGAGAGGGAAAGAGGAAGGAAAAGGGAAGGTGCTATTAACTTACAGTTAATATTTTTTTATTTTACAGTTGAGGAAACTAAGACAAACCAAAGTTAAATGATTTGCCCTGTGGGCATGCAGCTATTAAATATTTGAGGCTAGATCTGAACTCAGGTCTTCCTGCCTCCAGGCCCAACACTCTAATATAGATTAACTCAGACCCTTATAGCATAAAGATCCTCTGCTCCAGTCACATGTTAAATTTTTATTTGAATATATTTTATGATAATCTTTGAAAAGAAAAGGGAAATATATGATGGTACATCTCATGTGTTTAGATAAATTAGATGTTTCTGCTTCAAATTCAATTCTACTCAATAGATACTTATTAAACATCTACCAAATGAAGGATAAGAGTGTTAAGCACTGAGGATACAAAATGGGAGGTTGGGGGAGGCCCTACCCTCAAGGAGTTTCCAATCTAATGAGGGATACAAAAACTTTTCAGACATGAAAACTCCAGAAAATTTGGGAAGATTCAAATCACTTATTCAGTCCTAGCATTCTAATGGTATTTATGCACACGTACGTACGTACGTACACACACACACACACACACACACACACACTCTCACTCTCTCTCTCTCTCTCTCTCTCTCTCTCTCTCTGACAAAAAGTCAGATTCTAGTATGAGAGAATTCCAATAAAATGAGAGGAAAAAATTCACAAATCTATAAATCATGCTCTCATTTTACACCGGCAATAAAAGCCAATTTCATTTAACATAAAGAGTTTTTTGCCTTGATAACTTATGAACAAAAAAAAGGACATCATCAATAATGCTTTCTTACCAGACCAAAAGCCAAAAGTTGAAGCTTCACAAATGGCATTATTGCAACACGCATATATATTTGTGTAGAATGTAGCTATGTGTCCAAAAAAAAATGCATGGGGAAAGTAATTCATTACAGTGGATGGAATATGACTGCTGGAAAGAGTTACTGCATTTTCCTATATTGGTTAATTACCAAGGGGTAACTTACTTAGGGGCAGAATGGAAAAACCCGTCTCTTTCCATAGTCACAAAGCTGGTGAGCTATAAACTGAAGAGAGCTGATGCCCACCAATACTTTCATTTTTCTGACTTTAGATAATTTGGATAATTTATAAAAAAGAGTTGAGAATATATAAAAAGTGATTATGTTGTTTCAGCTTGTTCTGCTGAACTTTTTTTAGTCTCAAACAAAAATAATTTTTGTTTCTCTAAATACTGAACAAAATATTACACTTTAAAAATCTTTCATTTTTCTAGAAGTATTACAACTAAAGACACTCAGGGTTTTTAAAAACTGTTTTAGGGAGCATTTCTCCCTGTTGTGGAAGTAAAAACTGCTGCTCTGTAAACCAACACTGGGCAGACCTATCTCAATTCACATGGATCTTTAATCCATCACTCTCTACAGTCTACAGCAACTTTGTCTCATCACAATCCCACAGGCCCAACATCATATGCCCTTCGAAATGAGAAGAGATGAAGCCTGTGATCTTGGACTAAGACAAATCACCCCTATGCAGCTGGAAGTGATCTTGAAAGGATACTAACATTTAGCTCATGGCCACTGTTCACTACAGAGTTATAAATAACAGATGAAAACAGCCACAAACAAAAGAACTGGCCAAAGCGCTTAAGGCTATGCTAAGAGGGGCCAATGGATGCTTTGAAGGGAGTCTCTGTGCCCTGAGCCACAAAACTGACTTGAAAATCGGCAGGCCAGTTCATTTAAACTCATCAACCAATGCCCATCCTTAAATGATCATGAAAGCAATGAACTTTGTGCATGAGTTTGGCATTGATTTTTCATCCCATTTTTTAATGTCCCAGGAAATAACACATTAACATGATTCTAACTAGGCAAAACTTTATCAACTGCCCTCCCATTTTCTAGGCATGTTTGAGTCAAAGCTGTTAGCTGCATTTTCCTATTATTTGTGAAAAATAAAATTCACACACATATAAAAGTTAGGCTTATCTGTGTTAGTGTACTTCTCAACATTAGCCTTTCTGGCTAATTCAGTCCTAGCACATGCTAATTCAGTCCTAGCCTTTCTGGCACATATTTCATGTAACCTTTAAACACTGTAAGAGGATGCTGCCTAAAGCATTTTACCACATTCATATGCAATGACAGTTTATTAAAATTTGAATTAAATACATACATATACAGACAGTAAAAGCAACTAATGTAGATTTCACAATTATGATTTGTGTGAAATTGTGTGAAATACCTTCTAAGCAAATGAACATCTGTTTGACCTCTGTTAGCCATCCCTTGGAACCCAGGGAGGGAATACTGACAAGACACAAAACTTTATTCCAAATCCAAAACTTTATTACAAATCCAAATCCAAAACTGCATGTTTTTGCATGCTCTATGGAACTCTTATATACATGCGATGCCCACTGGGGGTACAAATGATCAATAAGTCTCTCAGAAAGTGGCTGGTGCAGGGAATGCTTCTTTGGTAATAAAGCTCTCTCTGTACAGTTTAAGTAGCAATAGTTACTTTCCAAAGGTGGGAAAATAATGGAAAATGGGAGGTGACATTCTATCAAGAGTATGAGATATCAAAATATTGCTATATATGACTTTCAGCAGACTGTCCATTGATCTACTATTCCATTCTAAAACTATGATTTGAAGCATAAATTTGAAAGCATAAATCAAGACTAAGATACTGATTTTATTTTCTCTCTCTCTCTCTCTCTCCCCCCCTCACCCCAAATAAACTGAAAAATGGGTTGGTTGTTCTGCCTACCAGGATTCTTCTAATAACACACATAAATACAAAGAAATTGGTAGTAGTTGACTTGAGACCCAAAATCTCTATATCTAGTCACAGCACATTCTTTATACTACAAAAAGAAAGTGATTACAATGGATTCTGGGAGGTACTTTAACACTTAGTGGAAGTTAGAAAATTGTGCCAATATTGCTACAGGGGAAGGTCAAAGATTAAAAATCTCAGAGGACAAGGAATGTACTCTCAGAAAACTTCTCAGGGCTGTCGTTCATTCAGCCCTTATCATAAACATATACACAGCTTTTTCACACTGTCATTAAAAGCATGTACATGAATTCCTATCACTTCCACTGAGAAAATAGTGGAAATGAGCAAGGAGAGAAAAGATAAAGTGTACAAAATATCCTAACTGGTTTAATAAATTAGTTTGATTTATGACATCTACTAGCTAGGGAAAGTATGTATGCATGCACGTATGTGCACTTGTGATACACTGTTTAAGTACAAATTCTGGCTCAGGGTAGAATGTAGTGAACTAAACTTAAATCCTGAGAAAAACACAAAAAGATTGTTCTTAACTGGGTCACCCATATACAAGAACTACTAATTACAGGTCTTCAATAATTCAAACTGAGAATAACATTGTAAAGATCTGTTTGCATTTGACAAAAAATAAACCCTCTATAGCTAATGAGATGATTTGCTGACTAATGTCACCTAAACCAGAGTTTGGACTCTCATTGCAATCCACATATGCACATAGTATAATGATTACTACCAAATTAACTCAAGGAATCGTCAGACTGAGAAGTTATTCTATTTTCTATTACATCGTTGATACATTGTTGTTGTTGTCTGTCCATTTTCAAAGAGGATCAAAGACATCAGGGGGTGATGTCTTGACTTGCATTTTAATTGGATTTAAGTGACACAGAGTTACACAAAGTCATTGGCCTCACTCTCTCTTTCAGAGTCATCAGAGTCCAGTGGCAAGACAAAAGTCAAGATGAATGGCGATGGCCCAGGACGCAGGGGATGATCTTGGTGTTTTCAATGTCTGACTACGCTCTGAGCGCTCCAAGCACCTGCTTCAGCTGCCTTCGTGGCTGTTGGAACAAATTGTTCCCATCTGCCCATTCTGCCAGGGGGAAGTCTTCACATGCTTGGGGTAGACATGCCCCCAACTCACCAATGGGTTTGAGGCCTGTTGTTTGGTTACCCATAACCTGCTGCGATGGTTTTGCTGGGGTATGGCTGCTACACATGCTACAGCTTCTTGGGAGTCACAGGTGAGAGTTTGGTAACTGTTTGGACACCAAAGATAGATGAGCAGCAGCCCCAAAAAGGGCCCAGCAAGCCCTTACATCAGAGTTGCTAGTCCTCCCTTAACACCCCATACACACCATGGCTGATATACAAACATACACATAAACACAAAGAAATTATTTAAAATATAAAGCTTTTTTTTTAAGGGTAGAATAAATTCTCAGGCCCTACATCCTATGGATTTCAAATTTCTCACTTCTACCTCAACCTGGGAGAAGACCCAACTACAACTCATTCAGAAATATCTCTGAAAGTCACAGTTCTGTCTTTAGAAGCCCTGTCATACATAACACAACTTCTAAGTGCTTCTGGGCTAGATGTAGCTGTCTGTGCATTTGCTCCAACTCAGCCTAAAATCATTGGGACTAGGCAAGCTGTAGTCATCCTCCTTCAAAACACCTAGCAAGGTGAACAGGAGGCAAAGACCAGTACATAATGTGGAAATGAAAGTTGCATCAGCAGGTACAAGATGGGGTCAAATTCAGTCCATAAGTGAGGTACTGGCTAATTAGGAAAATTACTTCCAAGATAGTTCATACCAGTAACTACTCAAAAGAGCTTTGCCCTGAGACTCTTTCTCCTTGACCACAGGCTCCTTATTTTCTTCCTCTTGTTGCTGAAATACTCTATTCTGGGACAGGCACTACATAACCTATCCCCTAGATCAGGATCCATGGACAAATTTCAAGGGGACCATGAACTTCAATAGGAAAAGAATTACATCTTTATTTTCAATCACTTCTAAGTGAAATTTATTATTTCCTTATATTACTAATTTTTCAAAAACATTATTCTGAGGATTCCATAAGCTTCACCAGATTGGCAGAAGGGTTCATGTTACATACAAAAATAAGTTTAAGATCCTTTGCCCTAGGAAGAATGCCAGGGTCCAAGGACCAGTATGATTTGGAACACCCAGAAGCACAAGAGAGAGCAGTGTGAAGGTGTGGCAGATGTCTGATAGCCTGCCTGCTGGGTTGTTGTTTTTTTTTTTTTTTATAAGAATCCACTTACTAAGGACAGCAGCATCAAGTGCAACAAATGACCAGGGACTGGCATGGCCAGCAAGAGCTTCCTCACTAGAATGAAACACAGCCTCAGCTTCCAACAGCCACATGAGAAATGCCCAACTCAGCTTTGATCTTCATGGATCTCTACGGCCTTTTCTGCCTCCACCATACCAGGAAACAAGGGATTTATATATGAAGGAACTTTGAGAACACAACCCACTTTAAATTGGATTCGGATTTACCTTTAACTTCTGCAATAGGTTTCACATGGTAACAACAAAGTGAAAAAGATTTGATTGACAACTCTCTTATAAATTCAGTCAAAGATACAATCCACAAGGGAAGTAAAAAGTCCAATTGATTTGCAGTGAATGGGCACCCAAAGTATGTGTACTTGAATCTCCTTTCTTGCTGAAACTATTAGCTTGTTTGTTTTTTTCTTCCTCCCTGCAGTAACAGGCATGCCCTTCCAGTTTACTAAGAAAATTATGGGCGTTCAGAAACATCCCCTAAAGGTTTGGGGAAAAGCCAAACAGTACAATGAGAACCCCTCAAGTTTTTCCTCATTCTTTTATTCCCTTAGCATACAAGTCTTTCTTCGTAAAATCTCCCCACACACTTGCTCATTTACCTTGATATGGGAGGCATTGATATACCCCGTGCCATTTTCTTTGGTTGGTACCAGCCCAACACGATTTTCCTCATAGGGGACCACCTCACGGATTCGGCTTCGCTCAGCATTTTCTGGGAGTGTGGCAGTAGTGAAAACACCATCTGGCTTCTTCTTTGGAATTTGCTCATATTCTGTAAATACCAATCCCTCTTCCAACTTCTTCTTCAAGGTTCTAAACTGCAAAAGGACATAAATTTTAATTCTTTTCAATTCTGTCATCTTCAAATGATTCAAATACAAACACATCTTCTAAAATATGCTTATAATCACAGTACTGATAGTGTGCTACAGCATACATTTAAGTCTCAATGAAACTAGGAATAATTGAGTAAATGTGGGGATTATCAAGACTCCTTCCTTCTTTCTCATTTCTTTTCTTTTGGCCACATTATTTTTCATTAGGACCTTCAAAAGAATATGATGTGAAGCACAGACAAAAGGCAAAACTCCAAAGGTTAATTCACTCTTGTTAAACAATCCACTGGCACTTTTTTTTGAAGACAAGAACTCAAATTGATTATCTATCACTTAATACGGGGAAATAGCTGTGGATAAATTGCTTAACCTTCAAGGGTCTCAGTTTTCTGATTTTTAAAATGACAGGCTTGTGCCAGGTTTTCTCTTGAGACTTCTTTCTATATATCTATAATTCTAAATCCTATAAATTTATATTAAATAACCTTAACTGAGCACTCACTATAGCAAACATCCTTTAATATCTCCCTAACTGAGCAACTATCCCATTCACCATAGGATCTATTCTAACATTTATCCCCTCTCAAGACTCCATGGTTTCTCATATATACCCCCACACTCTCACCTGAGCTTAAAACTCTGAAAAAATTGAAGAAGATTCCTTTTTTCTCCTCCTCCTTTTCCCACAGCATTTGGATGTTTTCCTGCAGTATCTCCTATTTCACTTCCATCTCACATAAAAAGACAGGAAGCTATCCTCATTACCAAAGCAAAAATCCCAACGTGCATCCTTGTTCTTCTGTCCTCCAGAACTCTCCAGCATATTATTATCACCATCATTTTGACTCTCCAATTTTCAGTCTCTCCCTTTCTACTAGTTCTTTGGTTACTGTCTTTAAATGAGTCCATATTTCCCTTATCCAAACAAAAACAAAATTCACTTGACCCAATCATCTCTGCAAACCCCCACTTTTCCAAACAAATGTCTTGAGAAAAATAAATTTGCTTCTGAAACTTCTACAATCTAGTTTCTGACCCCATAATTCAACTGTAACTGCTCTCTTTAAAGTCATCAATGATCTATTAATTGAAAAATATAATGGCTTTTTCGCAATCCTCATTTCTCTTGACCTCTCAGAAACCTCTGATGAAGTAAATCATTGTCTTGTCTGGAAAGTTCTTATGTTTTCATTATACCTCTCTCTTCTGGTTCTCATTCTATCTATCCACTCCTCAGCTGCCTTTGATGAATCTTTATCCAGGTCACGTCCACTAACCATGGGTATTTCCAAGACCCTGTCCTGGGTGCTCTTTTATTTTTTCTCTATTCTCTCTCTCTTGATCTCATCAACTCCCTTGTTTTTAATACCAAGTCTATAAAGATGATTCCCATATTTATATTTCCAGCTTCCACAATCACCAACTACCTCTGGGAAATCTCAAACTGGACATTCCACGGGAATCTCAAATTCAACATGTCCAAGACTGAACTCATTATCTTTCCCCAAAATCCTTGCTCTCTTCCCAACTTTCCTATTATTATTGAGGGTAACATCCAGCCACCCAGGCTTACTACCTTCATTGCATTCTCAGCTTCTAACTCATACTCACTTTACACATCTCTCTCTCTCTCTCTCTCTCTCTCTCTCTCTCTCTCTCTCTCTCTCTCCCCTCTCTCTCCCTCCCTCCCCCTTCCATCTCCCTCACTCCCTTCCCTCTGATCCTAACTTCTGACAGACTGAATACCCTGTGACTATTGACTAAAAGCTTATTTCTATATTACACATTACATTTCTCATGGTGCCACCTTTCATTCTCCTACCACAATTGTTTCTAGCTAAACCTATTTCAAGAAAGTTCCCCTCCACTCTCCCAACTGTCTCATCAGTCTCTTTCTCTGCCTCTCTTCTTCTTTTCTCTCTATCTTTCTGTGTCCCTTTCTTTCTCTGTCTCTTGTTTCTCTCCTCTCTACCCACTCACTCCCCCCACACACATACACACACACTTTTACTCACTCAAAAAACTCCAATGTTCCCTGCTATCCCCAGGATCAAATATATAATTCTCTATTAGGCTTTTAAAGACCTTCATAACTTGGCACCTTCCCACTATGTCAGTCTTCTTATACTTTATTCTGCTCTATATCCAGCTATAATCTACCTACACTGAACCACTTGATGTTCCTCATACACAATAATTGGTGCCTGGACTCCATGCATCTCCACCAGCTGTCATCCCCCATGCATAGCCTGCTCTTCCTCCTCACCTCTAACTCCTAACTTTCCTAGCTCCCTTCACAACTCAGGACAAATCCAATCTTCAGCAGGAGGCCTTCTCCAGTCTTTCCATCTCTGCCACTCCCCTACTTCTAGGGCCTTCCCTCTTAGATATCTTGCGTATATGTAGTTATTTCAATAGAACATGAGCTCCTTGAAGGCAAGAACCAAGTTTTTGCCTTTCTTTATATTCCTAGCATTTAATGCTTCTTACATACCAAAGCACTTTACAAATGCTTAAAAACTAACTGATTGTTCTGTAGAATGAGGATGTGTCTTCTAGATTTTCTCTTGAGCTTTCTCTCCTCTATAATCCTAAATCCTGGAAGACAGAGCACTCTGTAACAATTGGCTAAGAGTCTATTTCTATATTATATATTACATTTCTCATGGAGCCTTTCAGCCTCACCACAAGTCTTTCTTTCAAGAAAGTTTTACAGCTTTGTAACGTAAAAGTCATTTCTGTTGATCAACCCACTAATCATATGAAAATAATACTGGAGAACTCAATGAGGATTTAAAAACATGAGCTCTGTTAGTACTATGTTAAATTCATCCAGCATGGTTCTGCTACTTCCTGATGGCAGTAGAGTATAGGATAATAGAGTCAGAGTGAAAAGAAACCTGAAAAGTCATGTAGTCCAACACCTTTATCTTATAGTCAATGAAACACAGCAGAAAAGAGGTAAAGGGACTTGCCCAAGGCACCATAGGTTATATGTAAAAGAGCTGATATTTGAACTCAAGACCTCCAATTTTCAAGTTCAGGACCCTTTCCACTATAAAATAAATAGCTTCCAGGCAAGAGAGTCTCAGAGTAATAACCAGGGAGAGGATGATACATACTTGTGTCTGTTTATCGTTTGTGTGTAGATTTGCCTGAGGAAGACCTTAATTTGGAAAGACCAAGGTCATCCAACTGCATCCTTAGCCAGTAGTTTTGACTTGTCACTGGACTTTTATGACTGGAGGAGAGACTGAAGCTGATGACTTTGCATAGCCCTGCCTCACTTAAATCCAATTCACTAGAAAGTCAAGACATCACCCTCATGATCTCATTGGTCCTCTTCAAAAATGAAGGATGAACAATATTAAATAGGACATTTTTTATATCAGAAGGCTCCCTAAAGAGTTGTGGGTAAAGCAAATGGTTTTACAACAACTCATACTTTAAATGCAATAGGGGAAGCTTGCATATAATAAGGGAATCCTGTGGTCAATCCTTTGAGTTACCTATTTTGCAAATGTGGATTTTTTATAAGACAAGTTTCCTAAAAACAAGTCACACTTTTTTATATGTTAGGTAGTTTCAATAACCACAGAGGAGACTTGAGAAATCACTTGGTTCAAACTCCTCATTTCACAGGTCATACAGCTAGTGGGACCCATTATTTGAGTCAAGTAGCATTTCACTCCCTTGACAAATACAAAAAAAAAAAGGGAGGCAATGTTAAGGGACTAACCACATGTAATAAATGGGGAACAAGGATGAGAATCTCGCAATTCTTGCATTCTTAAATAAATGAATTAGTGTTGAAAATACATAAGCCTGACATGTTGAGCAAAGTATCATGGAAAGTGTTTTTTTCCCCCCTAAAAATTTGGAAATTATGGTGGAAAGAAACAGATAGGAAATGTATGTTTAGCAAGTCCAACACTTACCCTGTCATCCATTGTCATTCTAGATGCATCATCTTGACTAACTTCACGCCCTGGTACCCGAGCCACTGAGAGTCCATTCAATGCTGCCAACATGAGTGGCCTCTTCTGAGCCTCCAACCCTGCCATCTTCTGCTTCTCTAGATTCTTTTGGCAAGAAAAGGCACGTTATCATTCTCTCTGAGTAATTGTTTATAATACCAGTAGAATACAGGAATGCATTTTAATCTCCCCAAATCTGTAACTCCCCAGCCAAGGAATGTAGATGATCACTATTAACAGAGTAAATTCAGAAACAACTTTCCCATTCTTCTCCTTGTGCCCCAGGGGACCTGTTGCTACCTGAGTGATGAGTTTTTACTTTCAAAAGGAAGGCTCCTAAAGATGAACAAATATATACCACTAAGAGCTCATAGAACTGGGTGAGGACCCCTATGTATCTGTAAGATTTTTTTTTTTAAAGCAAGTGATAGGGAGTATGTGGTGAGGCCATTACACTGTAATGTATAATCCAACTTAATGATGGCAAGAATTTGAATCATCCACCCACAATATTCTCAGTTCCAAGTGAGTTCTAGGCCATATAAAAGAAAGTATGAGTTTCTTATGCTCCCAATCAATCAACAAGCATTTATTAAGCTCCTTTTGTGTTCCAGAGGGATATAGAGGGGAAAAAGTGAATTAGCCCTGATTCCAAGGAGCTTACATTTAAAATTATCTTCTATCTTAGGGAAGAATGTACTCAAATCCGACTCCAGAGTCACAGAAGGGATAACCCTTCATATATAAATAGTTTTGGGGTTCTGAAATAATTTCAAAGGAGAAATGCATCCAGGCCATTATAGGGCAGAATAAATGACTCTCATTCATTGACAAAAATCTGTTAAGCTCCTACTGTGTGCAAAGCATTGTGTTAGTTGTTAGGGAAGATGTCAGATACAGGGTGAAAGTTTGTGTAAGTGCTATATAATGAAGTAAATATGGATTATGCGGCATTGAGTATGACTGCATGGTTCTATAACTGAGTCTAGAAGCTGTTTTTTGATGAACCAGAATATAAAGTTATATTATATAAAGTGGCTCTTGATTACATTATTGGTATTGATTCCTAAAGTCATATCTAGGCAAAAAAGTACTAGTAATTCCTGCCCTGACACCTAAGGCATTGATTCTGACCCAGTATGATCTAATCTAGTAGGATAAAGGATAGCATAAGCACTTCATGTCATTGACAACAACAATACATAGCATTTATGTACTTCCTGTTCTGTACTAGGTACTGTACAAATATTGTCTTATTTGATCCTTATTACACCCCTGGGAGATAACTGTTATTATCCCCATTTTACAGTTAAGGGAACTGAGGCAACAGAAAATAACTTGCCCAAGGTCATGGTTAGTAAGTATCTGAGGTCAAATATGAATTCAGGTCTTCCTGACTCCAAGTCCAGTGCTCTATCCACTGCACTACCCAGCTACCTAAGGTTTATCCTCACTGATCACAGGATCACAAATTTAGAGCTAAAAGGGTGTGCAAAAGCCAACTAGTCTGACTCCCTCCTTTTATAAATATCTGAAGACCGCTGAGACAGGATGAATTCCCAAAGAACACTCCAGCAGTGAATAGCACATCTGGGATCTGGATCCAAGTTCTTTGACTCTGGATATTGTTTTGTCCACTAAACCACGTTGCCTGCCTTGAGGCATCTAAGATTAGTACCCTTTCCATTCTTTTTTCCAAAAGCAGGACAGAGAAGGATGAAGTTAAGTTTAAGTACAGGGTCTAAAAATCCATGAACTGGATAATCACCTTTTGAAGCATTACAAGCTTGTCACAGGGCAAATTCTAACCTTCTGTAACCCCTTCTCCCCCCAAGTTAAAATATTTTTAGTCCTAATACAGAAAATATACCAAGATGGATAACTAGGCAGGGCAGTGGATAGAGCTTCAGTTCTATAGTCAAGAAGGCTCATTTTCCTGAGTTCAAATCTGGCCTCAGACATTTACAATATGTATGACCCTGGACAAGTTACTTAACCCGGTTTGCCTCAGTTTCCTCATCTTTAAGATGAGTTGGGGAAGAAAATGGCAAACCACCCCAGTATTTTTGCCAAGAATACCCCAAATGGAGACATGAAGAGTCAGACACAACTGAAAAATGATACCGAGATCCTTTGTCTTTTTAAATATAGTATTCAATTGTCTATTTCAATAGTATTCAGTAGTTTTCAATAGTATTGTACACTGCTGGTATCCTTAGATTTGAAATCACTAAGGCTAGGTTCAAATCTGATTCTGACACTTAACAGAGGTATGAAGAGGGGTGAGTCACCCTTGACTCTCAATCACCTCATCTCTAAAATGGGGATCAAATTTCTATTACCTACCTCATACTGTTATTGTAAAGAAAAGTAGTTTACACTATAGAAATGTGAGCTATTATATCCTCACTGACTTTGTCCCTCCCAAACAGGCCAGGTACAGCTAGACAAGTCTAAGGAGACATGAGGAATCCCTGAGATGTCAGGGTGCTGCCCGAACCAGCTTGGTGAGATTCCTCAATAAAATTAATTAATTCAGCTTGAGCTTGTTCTTAGCACCTATGCCAATAAGGACCCTGCCCTATTTTACTCTATTCCAACCTAGTGAAGATTTTTTTTTAATTAATTTTTTTTATTTTTAGTTTACATCATTCATTTCCACGTGAAGAAGGCATTCTAACCTAACTTCAGAATCATAGAGGGGAATGATCTTGGGGATAGAAATCATGAAATAATTTCAAGGATGAAGCAAAGCAGGATGATAAAAATATGATGTTCCTAACATAATAGTTTTATCTGTATTTATCCTCACAATCGATTCTCTACTACCGGCATAAATAAGATGGAGCAGAGGATGAAATAAAGCAGGAGACAATTCTTTTCCCACTGTTTTTCTACTTTTAGCTCAAGCAGGAAGGGACTATGAGGGCTAGGCAGGGTCTCAAAAGACTCTCTATGATTCCCTAGTACCGCAATCTTGAATAAGCATTTCCTTGTAATACAGGGCTGTTGGCTAAGGTCAGAGTGATAGTGATTGTCTTAATTCACTGGCCATGTAGCCCAAAGTCACAGCAACCACCATGAGTTACAGCTTCTGAAAGGTATATGTGAATGATGTCCAATGGAATATATAAGAAATTAGATTATTCCTCAAAACTTAACTGAATGACTAGCAGAGGTGGGGAACCTGCAGCCCCAAGGCCACATGGGACCTTCTAGTTCCTCAAGTGCGGCTCTGAAAGCAAAGGGACACAGTTGAGGACCTAGAAGGTTACATGTAGCCTGGAGGCCACAGGTTCCCCACCCCTGGAGGGTAACCAACCATGGAACTTGACTCTATGGCTTTACCTTTCGTTAGGCAATGAGCTAAAAGAAATCTGACAAACTTTGGGTCTCCTTTTTATTTAGATTCCAGGTTGGGGAGGAGGGAACCTCCTGTATTGCCTGTACCAGGCTGCAGGCTACCTTGCTTATATTTCTTTAACTTTAACAATTTGATGGCTGGAAGAAAGATGGAAATGTGACTAGGGGCTAGCTAAGATGGGGCACTGCTACGTGTGACAAGAAGCAATAAACATTCTGTAGATAAGGGGAAACCAGACTGGTCTTGCAAAGGTGACTGCAACTGCCTTAGAACTATTGTTCAGTCATTTCATTTGTGACCCCATTTGGAGTTTTCTTGGCAGAGATACTGGAGCGATTTGCTATGTACAGATGAGGGAATGGGCTGATGGGGTTAAATGACTTGCCCAGAGAGAGTCACACAGTTAGTTGAGTGTCTGAGGTCAAATCTGAACTCAGGTCTTCCCTACTCCAGGCCCAGCACTCTATGCACTGTGCCACCTAGCTTCTATAGGTAGCATTTTAATGCTCTTTCTAGGACTGAGAGAAACAGTGGTTAGAGTTTTTTTCTTTCCCATGGATCACTTCTTTTCCCAAGCTAGATAAGCTTTCCCCTACCTTCCCTCTCCCATCAAAGTCATAAAATCAAGAAACTGCCATTTCCCTCTGGATTATGAAAAAATGGGGGCTGAGGGCTGGGGGTGGAGAATTACATCTACATTAGATTTTGAGTATTGCTGTGGCTAAACCAACATGAGAATAAGAAAATTTATATATATATATATATTTCTATTAATCAGGTGGTTGTTTTGGTTTTTTTTGTTTGTTTTGTTTTGCCTTGTTTTGTTTTAAAACCCTGGGCTGGGGCCTCCTAACACATTCACCTTGACTACTCTTCGGGAAGTTAGGAGAGACAGAAGAAACAGGCTTATAAATGCAAGAAACTGCATAAATACAAGCAGAGCAAATTTCAATGTTTAGAGTTCCTCAAATGACCCCAAGCTACCTAATAGTACAGATATGGTGAATTACATTAAAATTAAAAGCAGTAATCAACATAAATTGGTTTAATATAAACCAAAAATAAATTGGTTTCTCAAACAGAGAATAAAAAGTTCCTAGAATACTAAGCAACACTGACTTTGGTTTTAGATAGACAAATTATTTAAAGCAACAACTTTATTGTCAGCAATTTTCAAAATAACCAAGGACGGGATCCACCTCACTGGACTAGATTTACCTCCTTCCCCACCATTCTGAATACTTCTGCTCATGAAGCATCATCTGACCACCAATTACGGAACACATATTATTCACGTCTAATATAAAATTGTATCTAGCTGGCCTGTGCACACGTATGGATATGAAATACCATTAGCAGCAAAACAGACTAAATTGTTAATGAGAGGACACTTCCCTTTGCTGATGGGAAACTCTGGCCATTCTTCTCAGCATTATGGTGCTCTTGAGTTATTCATATGAATACAAAAACACAATTTAAAAATGAGGCCAGATGAGATGTACTATGCATTCAAATATGACCACCAGCTGAGAAAGGGGAAATTTAGGTATTCATCTGCTGAGATATATGTGTGTATGTGTGTATATGTTTAGCTATATGCAGATATGTGTATATGTATGTATACAAAAAATTTTTCCATTTAAAAAATACTATTTAGAAAAGGTGTATAATGGAAGTGTAGGTAAAAGACTGACCCAAAAGACTAACCCCACCAACATCAATCTTCTCCCTCAAAAAGAAATTATAAAACCATAAATTTAGAATACATACATGGTTGTGGGAGAAAAGGAGTATGCAAAGTGACTGAAGTGCAGAATTGTGGATCTTGCTAGGTAATTTTTACATTTTAAAATTTTACTCCAATTTTTCTAGGACCTTCTAAAGCATTTCCTGAGTGAGTACTCTATCTATCTATTTTTGGAGGAGTTGCATTTTGAGATGGTGTAGGTAGATATAAAGCAATGGGGAGGCATGCCATGGTGGAGAGGACAAAAGTGTAGCAGCCTGGGAAAGAATGATACTTACCCTGATCATCATTTCTCTTTCTATAATGCTATCCTCTAGAGAAAACATTTCAGAAACAGGTCTCTCCTTCACCGGTTCTTTCTTGACCCGTTCCTTTACACTTGTGAGGTCAGGTTCTGAGATTGATGGGCCAAGAGAGGAACCATTGATTGTGAGCTGGTCAGGTCGAGATACACTAATGGCTTTGGTAGGTCCTGGTCTCATGACCCTGGTTCTTGCAATGACCGTAGACATGCTCACTTGATCTTGTCTCAAGGCTCCGTTGCTAATACTTTTCCTTGGTCCTGGATATTCAGGAGGTGGTTTGTTAGGGATACGGGCCAAAGCAGCTTGCAACTGGGCACTGTACCTCACATTCTCACGGAGTGGGGGGATATGAGGAACTGCTTCAGGAGTCTCTTCTTCCTCTTCACTCTCACTACTATGGATTAGCATTGTGGCATCAGAAGATGTCTTCTTGTGGTGGAAGTGGGGGAGCTGCTCCTGTACATCATGACTCATTGACACTTCCTCTGGCTGCACCTGTTCACGAAGGGTATTACGACGAGGTATTGGGGCATTGAGTGTCTTCAGGGCCATAGCTTCAATTCCACGCACCATGTTGCTGATCACTTCTAGGCTGTGGCGCTTATTTACAGTGGTATGGCGCTTGTTGGCTGTCAGGGGCTCACTGACCTCTTGGAGTGACTGGTGTACCACTGGTGAGCTATCTTCCTGGAAAGTCTTCACTGACAACTGGACCTTCCGAGTGACCAGATCAGGGCTGCTACCACTGACATATCTGTGTCGATGGCTGGCAAGATCTGGCGTGCTGGTAGCAGGACGGGGTCGGGGGTAGGGGGGGGGTGGTCGGAAGATATAATTCTTGAGCATATGAGCTGTGTTATAATTGTGGTTATTTTGCAATTGCATGTTAGCCAGCTCCGGGGTGCTTACTGTATGGGATATGGCACTGGGCACCTTCTTGCTGTGCACAGTCTTATTACCTGGTTTGATCTGGTCAGCCCGGCCCACAGGTTTGTTGTACCCTCCATGTGGCACATAAGGAACAGTATAAGGATGTCTCTCCCTCATCTCGGGTTGACTGTAAACCAGGTCCTCTGGCTGGTTGTAAGCATGAGTGTTGCCAATGTTGAGATTCCTAAGAGATTGGCTCTGGCTGTCCATGGGCATAACTCCTCTCTTCATCTGCCGCATCACTGTTTCATAATCAGGAGTTGGCCGGTATGATGGGACAATGATTGCACTATGTCGGTGGCTAGGGATGTAGTCAGCCCGCATGATGTCACTCCCTGGGATGCTGAGACTGGATGACACTGGAGAAGCCTGGATGAAGTTCTGGGAGCAGTTGAGGGAGTTCCCACTGTGGGCACTACAGACACTGCCATTTGTAACAGTACCATTTAAGTAACTTAAATCCATTGCACACCGGTCCAGGCTGGTCTGGGACCTGCAGTAGAAAGCTTCTTCATTCCCATGGAAAATGCTATCTAGAGTAAAGGTTAAATAAGACATGATGTGAATTTACTAGACTAACATCCATTTAAACATGCATATCTTGTCATTCACCTGGACATGTTCTGATAGAGGGAAATAAGTAAATAAATACATAAAACCTCCAATCCCAACCTATACGCCAAATACTTAAAAAAAAAAAAAAAACTGCTATTATCCTAGCAAAGATAATCAACACCCAGAAGGAAAATTATAAAACACTAAATGAAAAGCAAATCATGAGCCTGGAAAAATACTGAAATTCAGACTCAAGGTCCTTTGGCTAACTTCTAGAATGCAACCAGCTTAGAAAGTTCACCACTGAAGCAAGACCTCAACTCCATGTACAGGCATAGAAGCTAAAGGAACTGCCTGGTACAGAGCTGGCCAATGGACTGCTGAGATATCTATGCTGGGAAAACCTTAAAAACATCATAGAACTAAAACTTTTGGGTAAGTCTAATGTTGGAGTTTTCTTTGAGATGCCTATCTTTTCTAGCTACAAGGGTAATGTCCCTGGAGTCTGAGGGAATATGGACTGGGAGTCAAAATACTAGAAAAATAATGAAGTAATTTAGATAATAGATATAGCTATCTAACTTTGCTGGTCTATACCAGAAGTGAGGAACCTGAGACCTCTAGGCCACATGTGGCCTTCCAGGTCCTCAAGTGTGGCCTTTTGACTGAATCTAAACTTCACAGAACAAATTCCTTTAATAAAAGGATTTGCTGTGTAAAACTTGGATTCAGTCAAAAGGCTGCACCCAAAGACCTAGAAGGCCACATGTGGCCTATAGGGTACAGGTTCTCCACCCCTGGTCTATACTGTGGAATAGGAATTAAAACACCTTCTTAGGCCACTCCCCTTTAAGACAAGAGCAACATTATAGAGTAATCTAAGCAAAAATACAAACTTTAAAGCAAACTCAAATATAAGAGAAAAAAATTAGATCTTTAAATTATAGACAAAATGCCAGATATTATGGGTGAGTGGCTAGAAGAAACAGAAGACAATAAATTACTGACAAAATCAACAGGTAAATTATCTGTGAAAATAGTGGGGCTCATCAGAGGTGACTGGTAAGAATACAGGCAGGATAAGGTGAGAGATCAGAGAACCAGTGAGTATACTTGGATGAAGGATCCACTCCAGTGAGGCATCTTAAGTAGCTTTTAGAATTTCTAAGAAACATATTGGCTCTTACAAGTCTGTTTTTAAAAGTCTGGAACGTTATTAGCTTTCAGAGTTTCAGGGATCTGGGCTATAAAAGGTATTTTAATATAGTTAGTGATTGATTATGCAGAAGCTGTCTAACGAATCTGTAATCTAGATCTCTCTTTTTTCCCATTCCTCTGCCTTTTTGGCTATTTTATACTTTATTAGCATCTTTACCACAAGATTGGTTTTCCTCTGAATTAACTGGAGTCAAAATGAGTTAACTTATGTCTGGGGAAAGTAATTGGTGCTAGGAAAGACTGAAAACAATAACTAAAAACTAGGCTCTGAGAGGACCTATATATTTCCATGGTAATAGGGTATGAGGTTATGCAAAGTAGTTGAAATAAAAACTATGATTTTTTTTAAAGTAGCTCTGATAACGTTCTGTCCCAGCTTTGTATTCTGTTCTTAGATAATGGTCAAAAGCAAACTCAAGGCAGTATTTCTTCATATATACATGTGTGTGTATTTAGTTAATTAGTTGGATTTTAATTCCTATTCTTCAGTATAGACCCTCAAAGTTACACAGCTATATCTAAATTACTTATTTTAGAGATATAAGTATGTGTGTGTGTCCACACACACACGCACACACACACGCGCACACACACACACACACACACGACGGGGGTCAGAGGAGGAAAAGGGAGAGAAATATTACCTTGAATTTGTTGACTATCATTTAAGAGGGGAACAAAATACTATCTCCTTTACAAATCAAAAACTCTGCTATTTACTATCTGTAATCTTAGGAAAACTCTTAAACCTCACATTCCTTCCTTATCCATAAAATAAGGGGGTTGGATTAGCTGATCGCTAAAGTCCTATTCACATCTAACTTTATGAACCTCTGAACTCCTACAATCTTGAATAATACAGATCAAGCATTTATAATATAGGCATATGACCTGGAGGACAGAATGTGGCTCTTGACATCAGGAAAACCTAGGTGGAAATTCCACCTCTGACAATGACAAGCTGAATGGACCCTGTTATGGCCTATGTGACTCAGACAAGTCCCTAGGACTTGTCTAATAATTCTAATTAATAAATTATTCTAGTTAATCTAACTTATAATAATATTTAATCATTCACAAAGAGTTTGTAATCTGCTGAGGTAGGAGTTCATTTAGTGGAAGTTCCCACATGCTAATAAAATCACAGATCATATGAATGGAGATGTCAAGACAGAAGAGACTTCAGAAGCCATCTAATCTGATCTTCTCATTTTACAGATGAGGAAACTGAGGGTTAAGTAACTTTCCAAGAGTCACAGAGGTAGGTAAGTACAAGAGCCAGGATCTGAATTCAAGTCTTCATACTCCAAATCCAGCATTCTTTACAAAGTAACACAATTTCTCCTGATTCTTCCACTTAATAAGGCAGAGTTAAAACAAATATATTAATACCTTTTTATCTTATTATATTTTATAATTTCTTGTATACTTTTTTCCTTATAAACTCCAAAATCATAAGCCAGAAATACCTTGGGAAGTGTGAGTTTCAGTGTAGTGTTCTCCACATTGGACATGCATAGGAGGCAAGATATATGGCTGTTGTCTCGGCTGAAACAAAGAACATATGAAACACAGGAAAAGTCTCAGCAAGTGAAAATTATCTATTTTCAAAGAGAGAGTGAAGATACCTGGTCAACTACATCATCCAGGGTTCACAGATGAATCTTGCCCTTGGCCTTTATGGTTTGCTCTTTTTTCGTCTTTACCCACCCTTTGACCCTACTCCTGTTTATCAGAGGTTTCATTTCTCTTCTATTCAGTGGACTGGGAAAAAGAGAATTAAAGTGAGTGTGTAAAAGAAGGTTTTACTAGCTTTGGTCAATAGTAGATAGTGAGGCTTTCAGACACAGAATTGAAAGACTCAAAGTTTATAATGAAGCATATGTATGTGTGTTTATGTGTATATGTGTGCTCATGCCTGTGTGTGTGTGTGTGTGTGGATAGTGAGGCTTTCAGACACAGAATTGAAAGACTCAAAAGTTTATAATGAAGCATATGTATGTGTGTTTATGTGTATATGTGTGCTCATGCCTGTGTGTGTGTGTGTGTGTGTGTGTGTGTGTGTGTGTGTGTGTGTGTGTGTGTGTGTGTGTAGAAATTTATTTTGCTTTCTAACTCTTGGGACCCTACACTTTTCACTTGTAAAGTTAAAGTGTTAGGTTAAATGATCTCTAAGCTCCTTTTTGTTCTTAAAAAGAAACCATCTGTAATTCTCTAGATAATTATTTTAAACAGAAGTTTTACTGGCATTATTAAAATGGTAATTGCTTTTAGAAAGCAGCAGCAAGTAGGAAAGCTAAAAAAACCAAAATCAAGAGACACCACCTTATGCTGGCATTTCTCATGCCATAGATGCCTGGAGTTGGAGTTGAAAATAGGAACTGTCTACCATGTCCTTGCTTCTTCTGTTTTTAAAAAGCAAAAGGATTGAGATGGTGAACATTCAATGAAGAAACAAAGAAGAAAGAGAAGGCAAGGAAAATAGAAAAGAAAAGAGAGGAAAGGCAATAAAGAATGGAAGCTGATCAAACTTTCTTTTGGGAAATGAAGTAGATGAGAGCAGCAAAGAAAATCTGTTAATACTATAATGATTCATAAATATCATTGGTTGGTTTGGGAAATGAAACCTCAAAAAGCATTTTTCTGAATCTTCTGAAAGAGTGGCTCAATGTTTAACTTGTTTATATGACAATAGGGCATGCGATATGTCTGGTTTTCAAATAGTGAGGAGGGGTTTGTGGTGGGCTAGCATGAATATAAAACATAGGTGAGAAGACCAGGAATTAGAATCACAGGACTTCAATTTGAATCTTGGATCTACTCCTTGATACATGTATGGCTTTGGGTAAGTTA
>CM053586.1:273006705-273024740 GCA_028646515.1 Pseudochirops corinnae
ATACATATATATATATATATATATATATATATATATAATGTATATATGAGTCCTGCCTTCACCCTACATAGTACTCTGTTTGAGAAATATCATGGTACAGTGGAGAGATTGTAGCTTTATAGTTAGAGGACCTAGATTCACAGCCCATCTTTGTCTGTGTGACCTTGGCTAAATAATCTCATCTTTTTAGGAGGCTGTTTCATCACCTGAAAAATAAGGATTTGGGCCTAGATGATCTGTTAGGTCCCTTCCAGCTCTAAATCCAATGATCTTATGACCTAAAGTGAGAAATCAGCATCCCTATTTAATGATAACAGACACAAGAGGGAAATGAACTTGGTCTTGTTTTCATTCCTATCAGTGAAAGGTTAGAAGTCAACTGACATGAGAAAAGGGAAGCTGTGAATCATTTTTCCTTACAGGCTTAAGTTATCAGGTTCAAATAGGAAGGCCCTTAACTTTTTTTTGTAAATAAATCTAAATATAAGATCAGATCAAAGGACAGAATAGTTTCTTGGCCTCCCATCGTGCTTCATGAACCTTTGTTGGGAAATGATCTCACTGATTCAAATGCTGAGGTTTTAATGAAAGGAAAACAACAAAGGAGAAAGCTCTTTTTTTTTTTTTTTACCAGTACATCATTATATATCTAATGGCAGTCCAGGTGACAAGTTTAAATTGATACTCCAGGTTCTTAAATTGCTAAAGGGTAGGGCAGGTGGGTGGCAGAGTGCATAGAGTGCTGAGCCTGGAGTCAGGAGAACTGATCTTCATGAGTTCAAATTTGTGGCCTCAGACACAAGCAGTGTGACCCTGGCCAAGTCACTTCAACGTGTTTGCCTCAGTTTCCTCATCTGTAAAATGAGCTGGAGAAGGAAATGGCAAACCACTCCAGTCACTCTGCCAAGAAGACCCCAAATGGGGTCATGAAGAGTAGGACATGAGTGAACAACCACAAAGTATGGGGATAATGTCTACATTATTTAAAACAATGCCTATTAGAGTACTCTGTTCATCTGGACACTAAGTAATTATTAAAACAAGAAATATCTTTTGCAACACTAAAATAACACGTTTCTAACAATATATTTCCCTTAAGTAAATGATTCTGCTAATGATGTGGAAAAAAAATCAAATTTTGTTTACAATAAATATATATGGGGGAAGGGAGCAAAAATACAACCTTGACCTAAAATAAACAAGACTGTAAGCTCTAAGAAAATCAAATGGCAGATCTAAAACAAACTCTACCACTGTTTTCTAGTATTTTCTATCTAGAAAACAGAGGCATGGCCAGATCTAAGGCTATAGTAAGCTAGATGTTTTGGTTTTTGTGAGAATTTGTAATTTCATAAAATACAACATAGAGCAGAATGTATCTGCTGCAATCAGAATGGCATCCTCTATCCTAGTGTGAAAGGGAACAGTTTCAAAATTAAAAAGGTAAGTGTAGGTAAAAAGAGCATAAAGTAGTTTGGGGTTAGGGGAAAACACAAGAAAAATTTTGTGTGGAAACCAGTCTTCTATCCATAAGGAAACATGTATCATTCTATTTTATATCTATTATTCCAACTAGCCATCTAACATCCTTTAATTCATTTATCTGTTCATTCCAAAACCATTTATTCAATTGTATACTAAGCCTTACAGTGGAGGAGGGAGATTTTTAAAAATTGCTCCCAGTTTTTGCAGAATTTAGTGAGGGGATATGGTCCGTATCCAAAAAACAACAAGAGAATGTCAAACCAATATAAATTGAGAGAATCAAAATGCAGCATAGAGTCTACATATGTGCTGGAGGAACACGGGCTATTCATGTTGGAATGGGATTACTCAGATTTCTTGAAGGCAGAGAATACTGATCTAGATCTAATAGGAAATGGAAGGCATGGATCTCTGGCACATTGTGACAAAATGGACAATTATCTTGTTTTTAAAAAAAAAGATAAAGGAAGGCTAGACCATGTCACACCATACGCTGAGCATCTGCCGGCTTTGATGGAAAACTGTAAATAGTTGCTGATTTGAACTGACAGAGTTTCCTCAATGGGAGCTCCCTATACTAATGAGACGATTGCTAATGAGGTCCACACCAAATTCAATTTCTAACTCCATCAGTGAGATGACTTGATAATGACAATGTTCTACATACCAGTGATGACCGGCTCCAGGTGGGTTGTCGTCTGATGGGAGGAGGAGAACTTGACTGTCTGCATGAAAGATGGAAAGGTGAATGCAGTCTCACATTAGGCACCAGGTTTGAAGAGCAAGTCTCATTTGTGAAAAAATATTTAGATGGAAATAAGAAATTCTGAAATAGACATCAACTCTCTTGTCAAATAAAAGTTCAAATAGATGAAAATAACTTAGATCTTTATTACTGCACAAAAACATAATTTAATACTGAAATCATTTTTTTCTCACTGGCATTGCTATACTCAGATTGTCCTTTCCACCAAAAGGCCCAATATAGCAGAGAAAAACACAATTTTGTGTTTTTGCATTTATAAATGAAATGGTCGTAGGAGGAGTAGAAAATTCTTGAGAAACAAAAAAAAAGCAAGATACCTTAGAGCAATGTCTCATAATGACTTAAGTGATAGCTTAGAGGCATGTTCAAAACAATGACGGAGCTTCACATATGTCAGACTTAAGTCTGCAGATCAGCTCAGAAAGTCGGCCATGTAAGCGAAAGCTCAGCTTTGAGTATACTCTTAGTGGCTGGAAAAACTGCCCTGTGCAGGGCTGGGCAATAGGCTGATGGCTGAAGAATGACCTAGGAGTCTTATATAGGCAAACAGAAAACCTTAAAAGCATTATGGAGCTAAACTCTAAGACAAATCTCATGTGGCAAGGCTGATGGGTCAAGAGAAGCACTGGTTGAAAAACACTAATGCAGCCACATAGGAGGCTGGAATAACGACACACAGGTGGAAATACTGCACTAAGATAACCAGGTGGAAAAAAAAATTTATTAAAGAAACAAGCTCTACAACAAGGCAGAATGGTGCAACAGAAAAATAATAGCTAATCATAACTATCTTAGCTAGCATTACAGCTAACATGAAGGTTTGCATAGCTCTTTACAAATACACAATTTGTAAACTTATAAATAATAACAAATTGACAATGACATTTTATTTTATCGCCAAAACAACCCCAGGTGCTATTACCCCTATTTTACAGATAGGGAAACTGAGGCAGGCAGGGGTTTTGGTTTGTTTATATATGTTTTTTTAATGGACTTGCCCACAGTCCCACATATTTGAACTCCAGGTTTAGCACTCGATCTGTCCTCTGTCCCACCTAATTGCCACTAAAAGAACTGGATCTGCACTTATTGACCTGGGTTCAAATTTCAGCACTGCCTCTTACAACTTGCATGATGCTGAACAAGTTGCTTAGCCTCTCTAGCTTTCCATTTCTTTATCTATAAAAAGTGAGGACTGGACTAGATGACCTCTAACATCCCTTTCAGTTCTAAATGTATGATCTTAAGTTTTAAATTTAGAAATGGAGGTATTTATGTGTAGATAAGAAAATCAGGATTTCTTTTAACCACTTAACCATTTAAAATTAATTTTTTAAATCAATTTGAATTTTAATTAATTTTTAATTGATGGCAAATTATGCTGAACTTTCCATCTGAGGAAAAAGCCACAGAAAAAGACAAATGGTAACATCATCACTTTAAGGGAAAATCTGAGAAAAGAGCTGAGTTAACATGGTAGGAGAACCAGCTTACAAAAGATTTTCTTGGTTCATATCAGCTCATTCATTGGCAGAGTTCTCATTATCTTCAAGGAGCAATTGAATGAATTAATTCAAAGAAGAGTGTAGGTTCAGAAGCACACATAAACGAAAGCGGTTTCCAAGAGATAACCATATATTGAGAGAACTGGGGGTGGGGCAAAGGAGTGGGCATCTCTAGTTTCTGTATTTATTTCAAATGGCAGCTATAAAACTCCTCCCCCCACCGCCTTAACTTGCCTCTCTTTGATCCGCAGCTCCTACAACTTCCATTGGTAAACTTTATTATATATGAAACACTAGAACAAACAGGAACCAGTGTGCATATACGTACACATATATGCATACATAAATGCACACATGTGAGTATATGTGTACATATGTGCATGTTGATATTCTGACATGCATGTGCCAATATCTACAGTACATATACATGCAAACATATGTGTGCATATGTATTTTGTGAGGCTATGCAAGCATATCCACGATCCCTGGTTAGCTAGCACCTGAAGGTGACCAACTTTCACAAACGCAGTGACTTGTGATAGCTGGAATGAAACAAATGAATGGTCTTTAATGTGTGGAGGGAAAAAAAAACTTTGCCCTGACCTAAAGATACAGTTACAAAAGCAACAGAGACTCCTCAGCAGGGATTGCTCGGGGCCAACATTTTCCAGACCCTTGATTGTGTCCACTGGGGGAGTACGAAGGCAATTGCTCATTCTGCATTTACTTTGCCGAAGCTCTAGGATACAAAATTAGACGCCCCATATTTCTAGGCTCCCAAATTGCTGCCTGCTCCCTGCTGACAAACTTCTTTTTAAGGCAGCCATAGTCGGGGTAATGACAGTATGAGTCCCCAGCATGCTGTTCCCAAGGTCAGGTCATCCTGAAGTTCCCTCATCAGATTCTCCATTAGCATCCTTATTTCCAAAAAGAAAAAAAAATTTAAAAATATGGATTTGTGCCATCTATTAGAGACTTGCAAGCTTTCCTCTAATTACCCAGGCCTCTCATTTTCAGTCAGATGACATGACCCAGAGGCACATGCAGGGGCTAGCCAACTGTGTAAGTGAAACTGGGATGAAAATGACAGGGCTTCTTTTCTTTCAAGTTGGCTCCTCACTTCACAACACACTTCTGAATATACTCCATGCTTGACACTGTGAGGCACCCTAGGAAATTGTGAGCAACTCAGCCATTCCAAAATCAGGAAGTACAGCGGTGGGAGTGGCATGGGGTAGGGATAGGAATGGGGGAAGCTGGAGAAAGAAGTTATAGGATGCACACCCCTAAAGCAAGAGGGTATAAAAGGCTAACATACACGGAACAGTGTAAGCAGTTAAGTCCCTAAAATGAATTTTTTCCACTCATATAATCTCACATAGATGAGACAAGAATTGACCCTGAAAGTTCTTAACTTCTTAGTGTTGGCCTGCTCTTTTAACTTCAGGCAAAGTATGATGAGATGATAGAAGGAAATGGCGCAAAGAGGGATGTGCAATAGAGGGAGATCACTAAAAACAAAACAAAACAAATCCAATTGAATAGGGCACATATTTACTTACTCAGTACAGATTTTGTTCTGCTTGTAAAATTTGTGTCTTGTAGCAAACAATCGAGAAATGTATTTGGCATTTTCAATATCATCCTTAAAAAAAAAAGACAGGGGGAGAAAATAAACATTTGATTACACATACATTTCATTCTGGGTACCTTCAAAATTACATATAACACATAAACCCCCTCCCTCTCCCCTAACCAAAAAGTCCTACCATGGTTAGTCTGGTGGTTGCTGAAGGAACTGTTACATATAAAGTACAGTAATACTAGGCTCACATTGGATTGCTTCAAAAATAAGGACGTAAAACACACAGTAGTAAACACCAGCCTTTATGAAATTTAAGGCAGAAAAGTGAAGCAGGTAAGTCTAAAACCTAAACCAGGAACTACATGGAGGATCAGTTAACCTGCTTATTTCAGATTAGCCTCTAGGGCACAATGAAAAAAGAAAAATCCATCATAGCTCAGGTCAGCTAGGGAAAGCAAATATGGTGTAATGTAACCGGGGGATGACCTGATGAAGCCTGTAACTGGAGGAGGATGGGTACAAGAGAATGTGGCACAGCGGAAAACATGATCCATTACAAAGAAAGAGGGTTCAGGAATCCTAACCAGTAGTTTACAAGTCAGCTGTAGTATTTGGAATGTTATAGATCGTGGTTTTCTGGCCACTGAGCCTAAGCTCTGGTGACAATATGCTGGGAGGGCAAGGTCTGCAGAGAAAGCAAGCACATCCCATCTTTTCTACAATGTCTTTCTGAATGCAGGCTTATTGATTCATGAAAAGAGAATCCACTGAGTTTGGAATACAAATAATAATTGAATTTGATTTACTATACACCTACTAGAGAATGCTAGGCAGTTACTTTGCTAGATATAAGGACATAAAACAGAGCATGCCCTAGGAAGTTCCATTTTACTAAAAGCAAGAGTTTTAGTTCACTGAGTTGCTTACCGTGTGAAAGAGGGCCGTCTCTTCTTTGTTGATTAGCTCCAGTAGGATGGTAGACTTGTTATGTGTGATATTGCCAATATCATTCCACCTAAACAAAAAAGACATCACTGAGTTTCACCAGAGATGCTTCCAGGTAGCATCAGAAAATAATAATCGCATTCATATGGTACTTAAAGTTTGCCAAGCACTTGACAGACATTTATTTCATTTAATCCTCATAGTAAACCTGAGGAGTAAATGCAAAATATTATCCTGATTTCGCAGACAAGGAAACTGAGACAGGAAAGAAATTAAAGGATTTGCTCTGGGTCACACAGTTAGTAAGTGTATAAGGTAGGATATGAATTCAGGGCTTCCTGATTCCAAACCTGGCATTCTATCATCACTTAGGCTGGCAATATGAAGTCTCATTTTAAAAAACATATTGGTAAACTGAACATTGCATAATTAATATAATGGCCAAGGCTGGCCCCAGAGAAGAGACAAGAACAACTATACTTTGCTGGAAAAGGGATTGCTATTAATGCTGCATATTCTGTTAGATGTGGGCAATGTACTGGTTTATTTTGCAGACAGTTTTTGTTTGTTTGTTTGTTTTTAATCTTTGTAATCAGAGAGGGCAGCTAGGTGGCACAGTGGCTAGAGTACTAGGCTTTCCATCACTCATGAGACTCATGACTTCAAATCTGGCCTCAGATGCTTACTAGTTGTATGATCCTGGGTAAGTCACTTAACCCCGTTTGCCTCAATTACCTCATCTGTAAAATGAGCTGGAGAAGTAAATGGCAAACCACTCCACTATCTTTGCCAAGAAAATACCAAATGCAGTCATGGAGAGTTGGAACATTACTGAAGCAATACAATAATAACAAATAGAGGGAAGGCTTGCTGGGTAGAGGAAGGAGAGGGGGTATATTTCAAAATGAATATGATGCAAAAGGAAAAAGTGCTGATATTTTAAAAGAAATATATTTTATGGGATGGGTAGGTGGCATAGTGAATAGAATACCAGCCCTGGAATCAGGAGGACCTGAGTTCAAATTTGGCCTCAGACACTTAACATACACACACACACACACACACACACACACAGTTGTGCGACCTTGGGCAAGTCACTTAACCCCAATTGCCCTACCTCTACCCTCCAAAAAGAAAAAAAAAGAAAAAGAAAAGAAAAGAAATATATTTTATGCTACTAAAAAATAAATGAAAAGAAAACCAAATCTCTGATTCCTCTCCACTATGTTCCCCTCAAAAATACTTTTAAAAATATTTTCTTCAAAGAAAGACAAAATTGTTTTTTGTGGAAAATGGTAACTGTCTTAAAGTAGAAAATATAAATTAGATGAGAGGGTTCGATTACATGATCTCAAAGTTTTAGGGTGTTAAGTAAATATATATTTACTACATTAGTTCTATGATATCCAAAAACAGTTTACTGGAGTTTATGACCCCTGCTACTAATCTTAAAAAAAAACACTGGAAGGGGCAGCTAGATGGCGCAGTGAATAAAGCACCAACCCTGGAGTCAGAAGGATCTGAGTTCAAACCCGACCACAGACACTTAACACTCACTAGCTGTGTGACCTTGGGCAAGTCACTTAACCCCAATTCCCCTGCCTTCCCCCTTCCAAAAAGCAAAAAAAAAATTATTTTAAACCCACTGGAAAAGATAATATATGTAAAACTAGAAGGAGTCTTAGAGCACCTCTAGTCTAAACCCTTTACTTTACAGATGAGGAAATAGAAACCCACTGGGGTTCAGTGCCTTGCCCCTGATCACAAAAGTAGTATGGATAAGAGGCAGAATAATAGTACCTAGAACTTCAATAGAACTTTAAAGTTGCAAAGTGCTTTATAAATATTATCTAATTTTATCTCCATAACAACCCTGGGAAGTAGGTGCCATTACAGACCACAGTTTACAAAAGAGGAAAACTGAAGTGGACAAAAGTGAAATGACTTGCCCAAGGGCACACAGCTAGTAAGTAGCAGAGGCTAGATTTGAACTCGGGTATATCCTGACCTTAGGCCCAGAGCTCTATCTATCTACTATACCAGCTATCTCTATAATTTGAAGACAAGTGCTCCCTAGCCAGTGCTCTTTTCACCCTACTGTTTTGCCTCCTCTCCATGGCTATCTGGTTCTAACCTGAATAAGAATTCAGACTACCATATAACAAGATAGAATTTTCTGTGCTTTGTTTTTAACTATCCTAGCTTGAAAAGGTAGATCATTCCTAAAGTCATTTGTGTTTCTTTATTCTTTTCAACCACCTTCCAGGAGGTTCTTACTTTTTAATGATGAATGGACACATCATTCAGTCATGACTCTACACTGTGTATATCTAAGCAAGAGAATCCACACTAATTTTTTGCTAGCCCACACACCAGATACAGTCAGGCCCACTAAAGACTGTGCCTGGTCAGTAGTTAATAAGTTACCTCATTTCTAGGAGTTACATAAACACATTGCGGGCATTTTCACGAGCTATCTTCCATGCCTGGAATTCTCCCCCTTCCTCTCTCTGCCTCCTGGCTTTCTTCAAGTCCCAGCTAAAATCCCACTTTTTATAGGGATCTTTCAATTCTACAGCCTTCTTTCTGTTGATGATTTCTAATTTATCTAATTTATATATTGTTGTTGATCCTCTGTTTCTGAGGAGGACTGATGACATCATGGGTTGACGTCTTGACTTGCACTAAGTGAGGAAGAATCATGCAAAACCGTCAGCCTCACTCTCTCTTCCAGAGTCATTGGGACCCAGTGGCAAGACAAAAGTCAAGATGACTGGCAAGTTGGTACACGGTTGTTTGCACGCTGTCTCTCCCGTTAGACTGTGAGCAGCTTGAGAGCAAGGACTGTCTTTTGTCTTAATTTATTCATTCATTCATTTACTTATTTATTCTTTTATTTGTTAATTCACTTTTTTATTTATTCATTCGTTAGTTCCCAAAGATGAACTGCGGCAAAGACTTGGGGAACTGCACAGGGAAAGAAAATTGCAGAAAAGGATACACTGGTTTCAACGAAATATTTTTAATCATCAACACTGGGAAGTCTGAGGCAATCTATCCCCATTTTAAATCAATCAATCACTTATTTAGTACCTAATAAATATGGGAAACTATGCTAAGTTCTGGGGATACAAAAAAGAGAAAAAAGATAGTTCTTCTCTTCCAAGGAGCTTGTAATCTAATGGCAGAAATAACATGCAAACAAATATATACAGAGCAGGCTACATTCAGAATAAATAGGAAATAATTAAGAGAGGGAAGGCTCTAGAATTAAGAGGGGCTGAGGAAGGCTTCCTGTAGAAGGTAAGATTTTAGGTGAGATTTAAAGAAAGCCAGGAAGCAGAGAGGAAAACTGAGACCATTCTAGGACTTGAGGACAGCCAGAGAAAATGCCCAAAGCCAAGAGATGGGGGGTCTTATTCCCAGGTTGTTGTGTTTGTCCTTCGTTTTTGAAGAGGACCATGGCATCAGGAAAATGATGACATGATTTGCAGTTGACTTTGATTTGAGTGAGGGAGTGATTTGACTCTATTTACTGTAAATATTTTTAAGAAATTTGTGCAAGGTCACCAGTCTCACTTTCTCATCCAGAGCCATCTGGATCCAGGGACCAGATAGTCATCAGGATGACTGGAGTCGGAATAGTGAGGGGGCCAGTGTCACTAGATTGGAGAGTATGTGTTGAGGAGTAAGGTAAAAGAAGACTGTAAAGGTAGAGGGGGCCAGGTTGTGAAGGGCTCTGAATGCCAAACTGAGCATTCTGAGCTGGTTCTTGGAGGCAACAGGAAGCCACCAGAGTTTGCTGAGTAGAGGGATGAGGTTGTTGTTGTTTGTTTTTTGTTCTCAAAGAGGACCACAACCTCAGGGAGGCAATGCCAGCACATGCAAATGAGTTGGATTTAAGTGAGGGAGGGCAGTGCATGGAAGTCACCAACCCCACTCTTTCCTCTGGAATCATCTGGATCCAGTGACAAGATATGGATCAGGGCATCCAGGACATCAGAGACAGCCCTGGAAGCAGTGAGAGACCTTGGCCTTTATAAGTTAAGGTCTTTAACAGGTCTCAGTTTGACTGAGGCAAAACCCATTCGGTGATTAAGGCAGGTAAGAATGAGGCAAAGGATGACCTCAATACCTAATTTTTAAAAAAAAATCCATCTGGGAGGGGAAGACCCTCAGGGTTTCTGGCCAAAACAGAAAAAAATTTCTATTTATGTTCATTCTAAGTCAATCAAGGCTCAAACAAAGACCATGTAGGGTTTGGCCAGGGACCTACCATTGGCCAATCAATGAAAGCCAGAATGATTTGGGGTTAAGGCTGGTCTTTAAGAAAGAAAAAAAAATTCAGGGATTAAAGGGAATGAAAATTTTCATCTCAGAGGGATGAGGAAACAGGCACAGAATGGTAAAACTCACCTAAAACTCACAAAGGCCCCAAAACAGGCTTTCAAAATTCTTAAATCCAGGGTTCTCTCCACTTCACCAATACCAACTATATTCATGCATCTCATTTCCATGCTCAATAATTACTAGGTAACAGTCTGGTTTAATCAGACCTCGAAAATGGCCACCAAAATCTATTCTCTGGTCACTAGAAGGTTCAAACATAACCACCAAACAGGAAAAGAGGTGGTGGGGTGTTTTAGCTTTATCCCTTCCAAACAATCAACTGTAATAACTATGACTACTGGCTACCTCCACAATATTCCTTTATTCATTGGCACAATAAGGGTCTTATAGCAGTACTAGAGTTCATCCTAAAAAGTGCTTAGAGAAAAGTACTTAACAGAGCACAATCAGAAAACGTTGTTCCAATTCAAACCCCACCTTTGACCCTCTCTACCACTGTGATGATGGGCAAGTCCCTTAACCCCTCCTCCATAATTTTAGGTGGCAATGACCCCATACTGAATCAACCTAGCAAAGTCCTTATTCTCACTGACATGCTTTACTTTGTCCATAAATTAAACATAATTTTATCTCATGTTGGCCAAATAATTGTGAAGAGGTGTATTAAAATTATTTTCATCTCTGGACTCAGATTTGCTATTTGATTAGTTTTAGACTTCTCCAGGTTACCTGCTATCTGCCTGTGGTTATTCTATACATATATAAGTTATGAAAAGACTTATTATAAAAGCAGTCCTTAAATTTTGCAGTACAAATTGCCCATAATTATCCCTTTTCTTCTTATGATAATTGTAGTGATGCATATGGGAAAAAGGGATAATTATGAACAATTTAAAAAGAGGGAAAAAGTTGGTCTAGATGCCATCTGAGGTCCCAGCCCATCCTATTTCTATCATCCTATGACACTAAAAAACTTGTCAGTGGTATGTCACCTGCTTTTGGTACAAAGATGGCCCCTGATAGCCATCACAGTCATCTTGAGTTAAAGATACTGCTAATGGAACTAGAATCTCAGGGCAACTACATGGCGCGGTGGATAGAGTGCCGGGCCTGAAATCAAGAATACCTGAGTTTAAATCCAGCTTCACATACTTAGTAGCAATGTGACCCTGGGCAAGTCACTTAACCCTCCTTGCTTTAGTTTCTTCATCGGTAAAATGAGCTGGAGAAGGAAATACCAAACCACCCCAGTATCTTTGCCAAAAAAAAAAATCCCCAAAAAACCAAATGAGATCCTGGAGAGTGGGACACAACAACAACAAGACTAGAATCTCAAGTGCTTTCTGATTGGTGAGCAAAGCGGGGAAAGTCTTCATGAATAATAAACAAAATGGGTAGTCTTCATTGTGATAATCAAGTTGTTCAGTGAGGGCAATGGGATTAGTGGGTAGAGCATCAGCCTTGGAATCAGGAAGACTCAGGTCTGAATTCTCAAGCACAGCATCCTAGATCTCAAATTGGAAGGGTCTTCACAAGCATCCAAGGCAGGATCTGAACCTTGGTCTTTCTTACTGAAGAGGTCATATTCTCACTGCACTTTGTTCCCTTCTTTATTAGACACTTACTAACTATCCTTTTGGGAATAACAGCAGCTATGCTACAAGGTTTTTGTGAGGATCAAATGAGATAATAAAGCTTTTATAAACCTTATGGAATTATATAAATGAGAGCAATTATTATCATTCCCCTTCTCTTCAATTAGCCAGTTTAATCCAATTCAACAGATACTGAATAAGCCCCTACTAACTACAAGGCATTGTGCTTTCAATCGAGACTCAAAACCCAATTATCCCATTTTGGCTCTATAGAGAATAAAAATGAGCTCCCTGAATTCAAGGGGGAAGGGGAGAAAGCCCTTTTTTTCTGGTGATCTCACAGAAAAAGGGAAGGTCAATTTCCCCATAACTATTCAATCATAAAATGAGTTTCTCTTACCAATGCTGAACGAAATCCATCTTCCTGACCCACAGATTAAAGAACTGGGTTTACCTACTGAGCAACTCAGATAACTAATTCTGATCCTTTAACTTCATTATTTTCAGCATCAGAAGAGAAAGAAACTCAAAACAGGAACAAAGCACAAAAACTGTCAGCCCAGCCCTACCTGTGTATTGATAGTTGCCTTCCAATTCTGTTCCTCACAAAAATTCCCATGAAGAAAATGCCCAGGTGCACATTGTTTCCGTGATTATCCTGGGAAAGAGAGAGAATAAAAAAATAATACAAAGGATATGTTTGGTTTCCTTGAAATACAATGCAGATTTGTATCTACACTTCAGTTTGCTGGGAGGCAGTAGGTCCACCCTCACTGGAGATCCTGACCAACAGCTAGATATCCGTTGATCAGGTAGCAGGGAGAAAAAGTTCTCCTGGTTATGTACAGTTGGACTTGGTAGCCCATACAGGACCATGCCAAGTTTCAATTTCTATTAGTGCACTCCTCCATTTTGCTCCTGAAATAAACAGCTTATAGATGGCAGGTATCATGACAATGAGGATACGTTTCTAGAGGATGCTAGAAAATAAAAAGCTTCATCACATTGCTGCTCCTGGGATTACCTCTACTGTTATATGTCTTCCAGACAAAGGCACTGGTGATGCTCCTTTTTTTCCTCCACCTTATGCAACTGTTTCTTTTCTTTTTTTCCTTCCCTCTTCTTTTTCCCATTTCCCTTACTTCCCCCCTTCTCCCAATCCCTTTGTTTTTTACTTCTCCTTGCATTTACTTTTGGACCAGCCAATGGTAGCCTTGCATATTGCCTATCTCCACTTAGGGTCCTTGAAGCTAAAGAAGTCACTGAGATATGTTTGAGAAGTTATTTAATAATGCCACAAGATTATATGTGGGACAGAATTAAGAGAAAGCAGTAATTACAAGCAAATATTAGGGGTCAGTGGAAAAGGAATCATTAGTATATGCCCCCTTGCTCCTTGTACATATCTCTCCATCAGGTAATAAGCATTTATTAAGTGCCTTCTATGTGCTAAGGACCATACTAACTGCTCAAGCTAGACCAAAATGAAACAATCCCTAACCTTAAAAACCTGGGAGACATATGCACATATAACAGCACATACGAAGCAGACCCAAGGTAACCTGGGAGAGGAATACATATAAGAGATTCTAAGGCATCTATATTTTATATCAAAAGTATCCCCCAGTCAGTCACCATCATATTTCCCAGTGGTTACATGTTTAGCTTTGTTCTACTCCAAGTAGCAATACTAACATTACTACTTTGTAGGCAGACAAAAATGCTTCAACATCTTTTTTACAAAGTGGATTTTGTATAATATATAACATATGTACATACATATATACATACATACACATACATATACATACATACATATATATATATATATATATATATATATACATAAAAGCATCACTAGGAGATGAAATATGACCTGATATGCCTGTTGACATAAGCCACAACACTGATAAGGCATCTCCCCCTGATGTTTTATGGATATAATCTATGTAATACCATAATCTCAGAAGAATCAAATGTAGAACCAAAAGTTTCCATTGCCGAAAGGCAAAGGAAAGGTAAATTCTGGATGTGAGTAGGATATGGCATATTGCCAACAATGAAACACTTCCAAGCTGCTGTGAAAACCGTCATCAAGGACATATATAACCAGGAAAGGAGGTGGCCAGTTACGTATCAGGAATAATAAATGACAGACCAATACTTCACACCATACACCAAACTTCAAATGGGTACATGACTTAGACATAAAGGTGACATTATCAAAAATTAGAAAAAGGAAGAAATTTCCTGTCAGACTTACGGCTAAGGTAAGAGAGTACATGACCAAACAAGGAATAGGGAGGATAACAGAAGGTGAAATGGACCATTTTGAGCAAATAGATTTTTAAAAGTTTTTGCATTTAAAAAACTAATTTAGTTCAAATTAGAAAAGAAGCAAGTAAATGGGGAGGAGGGGGAAATCTCTGCAGCAAATTTCACTGATAAACATTTATAACATATAGGGAACTGATTCAATTTACAGTAAGAATCCCAGTTGATAAATGGTCAAAACAAAGCAAAACATGCAGTTTTCAGTTTTTAAGGGAAATCTATTCATTTATCAATAATAATATGAAAATGATTACTAAAAATTAAAAATTAAGAAAATTCTGAAATTCTACCTCAAAACCATTAAATTGGGAAAGTTGGCTCCCCCCCCCAAAAAAAAAGCAAAATGAAAAATGTTGGATAGGATATGGGAAAACGGACATTGTTCAACTGTTAGCAGAGCTGTAAATTGATCAAAGCCATTCTGGTAAGTGATTTTTAAAAAATTAATAATCCGGTAAGTCTTTAGAACTATGCTATGAAATTTTCTAAATTGTATATACCCTTTGACGCAGTGATAACATCTAGATCTATGCTTGAAGGAGAACAATGAAAGAAGAAAAGGACGCATATATACAAAAATATTTATAGCAGGGGGAACCTAGGTGGCACAGTGAATAGAGCACAGGCCCTGGAGTCAGGAGGACCTGAGTTCAAATCCAGCCTCAGACACTTAACATTTACTAACTGTGTGAACTTGAGGAAGTCACTTAACCCCAATTACCCTGCCTTCCCTCCTCCAAAAAGACAAAAAAAATATTTACAGCATCTCTCTAAGTGGTGGTAAAGAATTGTAAACTAAGGGGCTGCTCTTCAGCTGGAGAATGGCTAAACATGCTATGGTATATGAATGTGCTAGAATCTATTGAAAGAAATTATGCAAGGGAGGGTTACGGGGAAACCCGGGAAGACTTATATAAACTGATACAGAGGGAAATGAGCAGAAACAAGAAAACAATTTATACCACAACAACCACATTTTAAAGACAAACAACTTTGAAAGGCTTAAGCCCTCTCATCGATAACCAACCACAATCCCCAAAACAGAGGTGGGGAACCTGACCAAAACACTTGTGATCAAGCATGCTATCCATATGTTCTTTTTGACGTGGTCAACGTAGGAATTTGTTTTACTTGCCTATACATATTTATTACAAGGGGAATGTTTTTCTTTTTGAATAGGAATGGTCAATAAAAGGAAGAAAAGGTCAATTTTTATTAATTAAAAATAATCTTTTGAATAAAAAAAGAATGAGATGATTAATGGGCAGTCAAGTAATACCCTGTTAACCCCAGGATATGTAGGGAACCGGGAAAGGCCTCCAGTAAATGGAGCAGTGCCTCAATGGAAGATTTGTGATATGATGGGGATCAGAATTAAAAGGGGGTGAGAAATTATAAAGAGATTAGGATTGGTATTGGTGAAGGGGCACTGATGAACTCAAGAATTCAAGTGTCAAAGAGCATGATAGGGGGCGGAGGCAAGATGGTGGCATAGAAGCAGGAGAACTTTGAAGCTCCCCCCATGACCACCTCAAACACCTATAAAACATGACTCTAAAGAAATTTTAGAGCTCCAGAACCCACAAAATTACAGAAAAACACATCTCCCACTGAAGGTAGCCTGGCAGGTGGGATGGGAAAGGCTCATCGCAGCATGCTGGGAACCGAGACCAGTCGTGGCTTCGGTCCCAGGGCCATGAGGATAAGCTGAGGCTGGAGCACTGGGGACCGTGGATCATCGGCAGCTGTGGCAGTTTCCAGAATTATCAACCCATGAGAAACAAGGACAAAGTGAACTCAGCTAAATTTGGGGGAAAGAAGCGGTTCCGGCCGTCTGCCCCCAGGGCAAGAAAGCAGCAGAAGCAGTGGCCCTGCAGCTGCCTAAACGTGGCTGCTTTCAGAGCTGTTGGCCTGCAGATTGCGGGGAGGCCAAGTGATCATTCAGAGGCTAAGTGCTCTTGCATTAACCTGCCTGGATCGGGATCATAGTCTTGGGTGATGGTCCTGAGGTGTGTGACCAGTGAGCCAAAGCTGCTGGGGCTGCAGAGACAGTGGCCCCCTAATAGCTCCAGCAGCTGTGAAAACCCCAGTGATTTAGGATAAAGCTCTCCCACCTGGGAAGCAGAGATCTACTGTGGCTCAAAAATCAAGTTATTTGACTGACAGAATGAGCAGGCAAAGGAAGCAAACCAAGTTCAGCAATCCAACTTTAGATTCCTTTTTTGGGGACAAAAAGGATCAAAGCATGGAACAGGAGGAAGACAACACAGTCAGATCTCCCACACCAAAAGCTTCCAAGAAAAATGTAAGCTGGTTACAAGCCATAGAGGAGCTTAAGAAGGATTTTAAAAACCAAATAAGAGAAGTGGAGGAAAAAATGGGAAGACAAATGAGTATGATGCAAGAAAAGCATGAGAAGAGAGTCAACAACCTGACTGAAGAAAATAACACCTTAAAAAATAGATTAACTCAAATGGCAAAAGAGGCCCAAAAAACCAATGAGGAGAAGAGATGCCTTCAAAAGTCGACTTTGCCAGATGGAAAAAGAATCTCAAAAGCTGGCTGAAGAGAATAGTTCCTTCAGAATTAGAGTAGAGCAAATGGAAGCAAATGACTTTATGAGAAATCAAGATACTACTAAAAGATCCAAACAAATGAAAAAATAGAAGGCAATGTGAAATATCTCCTTGAAAAAACCACTGACCTGGAAAATAGATCCAGGAGAGACAATTTAAAAATTATTGGACTACCTGAAAGCCATAATCAAAAAAGAACCGAGAAATCATCCTTCAAGAAATTCTCAAGGAAAATTGCCCTGATATTTTAGAACCAGAGGGTGAAATAGAACTTGAAAGAATTTACCAATCACCTCTTGCAAAAGATCCCCAAAAGAAAACTCCTAGGAATGTAACAGCCAGGTTGCGGAGTTCCCAGATCAAGGAGAAAATATTACAAGCTGCCAAGAAGAAGCAATCTGAATACTGTGGAAACACAATCAGGATAATCCAGGAGCTAGCAGCTTCTACATTAGGGGATCGAAGGGCCTGGAATATGATATTCTAGAGATAAAGGGAGCTAAGATTAAAACCAAGAATCGTCTACCCAGCAAAATTGAGTATAATGTTTCAGGGTAAAAATATGGTCATTCAATGAGCTGGAGGATTTTGAAGCATTGCTGCTGAAAAAACAAGAACTGAATAGAAAATCTGAGATTCAAATACAAGAAGAATGAGAAGGTAAACATGGAAAAGAAATCATAAGGAACTTATTAAAGTTGAACTATCTACATGCAAACATGGAAAAATGATAATTGTAACTTATGAAACTTTTCTCAGTATAAGGATAGGTGAAAGGAATATATAAATGTATATATATATATATATGTGTGTATACATATACATATGTCTATACAGGAGGGTATATATATGCATATGAATACATATATGAGTGTGTGTATATATGTGTACATA
>CM053586.1:273025240-273063127 GCA_028646515.1 Pseudochirops corinnae
ATGGGGAGAAAATTTGTAACTCAGAATCTCATGGAAATGAATGATGTAAACTAAAATAAATAAAATAAAATATTAAAAAAAAAAAAAGAAAGAAATATCCCCTGACCTTGCCTCCAGCTCCACAAACCACTTTTTTATCCACCACTGTTTGGATTATAATTTATATAATTACTTTGTGACATCGTAGTTTGAAATTTATATAGAATGATGTCTCATCAAAGATGTTTGTACCAAAACTGGAAATTCAAGAATTGTTTTCTATTAACACCCCATGGACTGTTTAACCATTCAAAGGCATTAAAAACTCCTTGTCTATAAAAGATTAACTACAAAATTATATGTAGTCTAGATGACATTCTATTCATACTGATTTAATAACTTTATACTTCCAAAGTACATTTTCATGTAGTATTTCATTGGATTCTCACAACATTCCCATGATTTAGATATATGCTATTTCACATGAGGAAATCCATGCCCAGAGAAGTTAAGTGACTTGCCCAAAGTTACACTGTTGTGTAATGAGAATTATAGATTTGAAACCAACCCCCTCATTTTACAGATGAGGAAATTGAGGCTCAGAAAATGTTAAGTGATTTGCTCTGGGTCACACATCAAGGGATTGTCTAAGGTAGGTTTTGAACTCAGTTGTTCTTTTTCCCCAGTTTAGCTCTTTATCCACTATACTACCTTAATCAGTAGCAGAACAAGAATTGACTTACGTCTTTTCATCTAATACTGCCATTGCATATCAGTAGTTACTCATTGGCTGAATTATGGAAGGGAAGGGAATAAGCATTTACATAGCACTAAATATGTGCCAGGTATTGTCCTAAATGTTTGACAAATATTATTTCATGTGATCCTCACAACAGCCCTACAAGGTAGGTGCTATTATTGTTCCCATTCTACAGCTGAGGAAACTGAGGCAAATAGAAGTTAAGTGAATTCCCCAGGGTTATACAGCTAGTGGGTGTCTGAGGCTGGATTTGAACTCAGGTCTTCCTGACTTCAGGTTCAGTACTCTATCAGTGCTTCCCCTATCTGATGTGATTGATGTGATTATCAACTGTATCAACAATTATTAATCAAGATTATCATTTTGCTTTCTGGAAATATGACTATTCTTTTTAGTAAATCTTACACAGAAGAGAGAGTATTCTTGTCTTTTCCTGTTTTAAGACTTAATGCTTTCTTTTGCCTTTGATTTACAGAAGGTGGATGTACCTATGATGTTGAGACATCTGAGAGAACAGAGAATGTTCATGATCCAGACCATCGCTCAGTACAAGTTTGTCTACCAGGTCCTTATTCAGTTTCTCCAAAACTCTAGACTCATTTAATTTCTCATAAGATCCAGTTCCTTGTGGGAATGGGTCCTACAGAACCTTGTGGGATGAAAAGGTCTCCAGACAACATCTGGTGAGCCAGTATGGTGCAGATGGCTGGCAGCGAGGACACCTCAATCTCGCCAAAGTTACTAGCTCAAGGGTTCCTCATGAGAGGAACAGGAGAGATCATCATGGATTATTTTATATGAAATAATTTATTTTTTCCCTTTGGAATAACTTTTGTGAATTTCTGTAATATCTTGTTGTACCATGTATAATGACTCTACTATGTTGAACCACATTTTGACTGATCTGCATTGTGACTTCTTTGTGGGAAAGATTGCCTGTTGGGTCACCTTAGGGACTGAGGCTTAAGGTAGGAAGCACACCTTCTCATTTGTAGTTTTCTAACAAACTTTATAATTCATCATCAGTTATAATTGTTTAAATATGAAGAAGGCAAAGGAGTGATTCCTTCACGAAAAAACAAGGAAAAGTCTCCCTGAAAATAGAGAGTGATTTCATTGAGTATTTTTGCTTCTTAGACTTGCTGGTTTCTCTTCTCTCCTTTCTAATTCTCTTTTCATTACCCTCAATAGTCTCTTAGTTTCTGAGGTTAAGTTAGTATTAGGGAAACTTTATTCTTGGTTTGAGCAATTCAAACACCTAAGCTAGATACAGTACACTTGTCTCAGCCACCCACAATTCTAAGATTAGTATTCTGTGTTTCCCTCCCAGGGACTATGTTTCTTGTAGTTGCTTCCTTTGGTGGGTTCATTTGATGAGCCCAGTGGCCTTTGGGGCAGTCTGCCAACCCCATCTGTTCAGTCAGGCTAGCTGCCTGATTGATATCAGCTGATGGACCAAAGTGGCAAGAGAAGGTACTTGACATTTTTCGTTATTTAAATATGGTGGATAGGTGCCCGGCGGGGTAGGTGATAGGTGCAGTTAGTCTATCCATCAGTCTATCAATAAGTTATTGGAAATGTTGCAAAGGAAACAGTTGGGCAATCTGATTTACAGAGCTCTTTGGCACTCATATCGCTAGTGCCTTGGCAGGAACCCCCTGAAAAGCATAACCATGGTATGTGTTAGTCATCTCTATCTTTCAATGACCTGTAAGGACAAAAGCCAGGGCTACCAACAACCTAAGAGATAGTCCAGGTCCGCTGCCTGTTTCTTTTTTGGAGATCATATCCATGAATTCTTCTAGTGAAATACTTTCTTTAATTTTCATATGCTCAGTACAAGCTAGTTCCATTACCACCCCTATCTTGAGATCTGTTTGGTATTCTGTCTTATCAGTTGTACCATCACTACCCTTGGAACTTTCTTGCATTCATATATAGTGTTTCATCTTGTTTGCTCCTGGCATGAATTTAATTCAGTGTTTGACTAGACTTGTCTTTGATGCCCCCAGTTCTTTTAGGAGACAGCCATATTGTAGTGCCTTTACCAAAAAAAAACAACAAAAAAACTGCAAGTCCTTAAGTGGTGTTGGTATTGTGTTGGTGTTGGCATTCTTTTTCATTATGTGCACTCGATGTTCCTTACGGTATATTTTTCCCTTGTCCAAAGGTAAACAGAAGGAATGCCCCAGGACAGTCAGAAGTATGATCCACCTTTATGAATTCATTGTTGTAGAGTAGGAGTTATAAGTAGATCCTTAGAAATCAGATCACAACAGCATTTGTTCTTCTTGTATTTATAGCACTTTGCATCTGGCCACATGTGGCGACTTTATTCACATTTATTTCATTTCAGTCCATTGATTTGTAAATAAGAAAATGTGAGCTTATAAAACTCTCCTTCCCTCAAAAGGACCATGGATTACTGAGTAGTGTAGATTCATGTAAACTTTGCCAGATTCTGGGAATCTTAGCATATGTGTTCCAAAATCAAAGCCATAAGTATGAAATGTACCTATAGAAAGAACACACATCAGTTTTCCCACTGGACAAGGCTTTAGAACTAGAGGAGCTGTTTAATTGACAGATTTTTTGGTTTGTTTGGGTTTTTTTACATTGCTTCAATGTATGATGAAGAGAACTTTTTTTAATTTAAGTTTGGTCCCTAAATGGAAGGACACCCAGAACTTATTTACATGAGGTCTCAAATGGGTGCTTTTTTTTTTTTTTCATAATTAGCTCCATTCCCATGAGCTTCACTTAAATTAGTCCATGGGAGCCACATTGAGCTGTTAATAGTCTTCAGTACACCAAAAGGAGGAGGGAAAGAGAGATAATCACAAACTTTGTGGGTGGTGTTTACATCAAATAGCAAATCGAAAGGAATGTTTTTTTTTAAACCTATTCTATAGATTTTGTACATCTTTTTTAAAAGTGCCTTTGGTCCTTGAGCACATTTTGCTTTTCTTTTCAGCTCTCCAGCAAATGCCAACACATCTCTTGTTAAATTAGTGGCAACCGTTTAAAGTCCTTTTTGTGGCATCTGCATAATAATTGCCCAGAGATGCTTTATATCTGGGAAGCAGGCCAAGGTATAAACCTTGAAGCAAAGTGTATTAAATTAGTTATCTAGTTAGAGCTTTTGGAATAATTTCCTGATGATGTATCAAGTTTGAACCTCGAGCTGTCGGGTTCCATTGCTGCAGTTTGGATTTGAAAGGGAGAGTATTAAATAGGCGTGGGAGGTGTGGGAGGTAGTGGGCACTAGCCTCCGGATTCAGAGCTCTCTGGTACAAATATTTGTTTCTTCTGCAAAAGCCTACTTGTTTAGACAGATTTAAATGAAACAACATGATCCATGATCCACACACTGAAAAAGGAAAATTTAAGCTAGGCAGTTATATAGATTTATATGTACATTGTATAATCAGTGAGTGGAAGGGAAAATGTTAGTTGTCACCTATCCCATATACATCCTTAGCAGACAGCCAACTCCCTGAGAAAATAAAAGAGAAGTGAGATAATGAGATAACGGATGTCTAGTGTACTTAGACTCTCCCAAGGCCTCTTTCCTTTTTCCAGTTTTTTGCTTTCATTATAATCTTACCATGTTTGGCCTTGGCATTTTTTTTCTCTTCCTCTGTGTAGAGGCCTGGTGTTGCATTATAGTTGTCAGGAGAATCTAAAGAAAGAGTGAACTCATTGCTATCTTATAGCTGCCACTGTTGAGTTTTCTGGGCCAAATTTACTATGGAGTTGATTAAGTTACTAAAAGCAGATTTCCTGCACAATAGGGAGAGACTGGAAAAGTCACTTTCGGCTCTTCACTTTTCATAGTACTGTATGTGTAAACCTGTAGCTTTAAGAAAGAAACAGCACCTTAACTTTTTGCCCAAAGTTTGAGTTAAAATAATTGCCTTATAGTCTGAAATAGCCTTAGTTTTTCAAAATTGTTTTCCCCCCCCATTTTAAAAAAAAATTGTCTTCCAGCCCACTGTTCTTATCGACACATGGTCTTTAAAAAGAGCCAGTGTAGGTGACTATCAGTATATCACATCCCTGTTTCATTCAGATCATGTGACTTATTTCTTGGAAATAAACTGTTTTTTTTTAAACCATTTTTTCTGCAATTTCTAGGTTTTTGAAACAGTGTTTGGTAAATAGTAGGTATATAATAAATACTAGTTGACTGACAGGTGAAATGATTAAAACTTCTTCAAGAAGCAACCAGAGAGGTTTTCAGATAAAGGGAACAATCAAAGAGGAAGAGTATTCTTTAACATGTTTAACATTCATTTAACAAAGTTCCTACTGTTAGTCACCTAGTTGCTGGGGCCACAAAGACAAAGCATGAAATAGTTGGTGTCTTCAGGGAGATTACATCACATGAATTACTATTCATTCATTCATTCACAATCACATGGCACCATGTTGCTGTGAAGTAAGCACTTGTAGAATGAATGAATTAATGAAGTTTGCTTAGGCTAGAAGGTTAAGATCTGTTCTAATTCTAACAGTTTTTTGAGTCTACCACACCACTGTCTCAGTTCTTACAGCATATTAATAACAGCCGTAATCTCTTTTATTTGTCATTTGAAGTCAGTTGAAGACACTTTATCATGCTTATCATGATTCCCTAGCCAGTCAGGTTAGGGCAAGTATTATTATTCTTATAATACATGACAAGATTTATAGGGAAATTGATCATGGTCCTATTGGAATTAAGTTAATTTCAAAGGAAATATCGTGCTCGATTATTTTGTGTGTGTGTTTGTAGACTGAGGATTACTTGTTTCCTTAGATTTTTATCCAAGTTAGTGTTGGGGGAAAAGTACATTATTGTACACATAAAATTGCTTGGAATCCAAGTCAATACTTTCTCTCACCTTGCTTAGCATTGTACTCCTTATCTGGGGGGAAGTACTGTGCTGCTGGGTGAAGGTTACAGAACTGACCCCTGATCAGAGAAGGTCAGGTAGACACAACCAAACATGAAGCTGAAATACTTCTCCATGGATTCTGTTCAGTATTGCCCTTTCAGCATGCTTGATAGTGGCAGGAAGGATTGAGAATTGGATCAGACTTCACTTTTTTCACTTACGTAGCCTTCTTGAAGGAGACGTCTTCTTTTTGCCCAAACATGAAATGCTTCTATCAGTCTTTTGGTTTTTTTTTTTCTCTGTAAAATGGGGAAGTGGGTATAGTTGACCTCCAAGCTACCTTCCATTCCTAACTTTCTGTGAGTCAACTCCAGCTTCCTCTTCTGTCTTATTGAATAGCTGGCCACTTACCCAGTAGTGGTTGACTCTGTTGTAGCATTTTGGTTTCAAGTATTTCATTAAAAGATTGCCTAATATTCACTTAGCCTTTACTGTGGCTTCTTTTGTTTCTTGGGCTTCACAGAAATAAAAGCTTAATTGGGTTCAATGATGACTTTAAAAAAAAAATCTGGACCATATCTTTTTTTTGGGGGGGAGGGGGAAGAAGTAAGGGGAGGAGAACAGACCAGTGATTTAATTTTGTGAAACTTTGGAAATTCCCTCCTCATCAAGCAAACTACAACTGGTCTGTTAGAATCTTACCGACTTGCCTGGGGGCAATGAGTCTAGTATACATACAGCTAAGTATATAGCAGAGATAGAACTTGAACCCAGATCTTCCTGACTCCAAGTCTGGCCCTCCAGTTACGCCCCCAGTGCCTCTTAAACTTTTCTTAGATCATTGCTTTAAGTCTTTCTAAAATTTACTATTTCTCACTTCTTTTTTGATGCCAGATTTTTCTTTAGATGAATATGTGCTAATCATCGTTGTCATCGTCATCATCTTACTCATATTTCCTTTTTAATAGCCCTGTGAGTTAAGCAGTATAAGGATTATTATCCCCATTTTACAGATGAGGAAACCAAGGCTTAATTCAAACCAATTCAGTAAGCATTTATTAATTGTATGGTGAGAGGCGTCATGGAATACTAGATAGAATTCACCTGAGAATTCACAAAATCTGAGTTCAAGTCCCTCCTCTGACATACAATGGCTACAGAACCCTTGACAAAGTGTCTAAACTCTTAGTGCCCCTAGACAACTTTTTATGACTGTAAGTTGCAGGACAATTGTTCATATTCACTGCTTGGGGGGAATTTCCCTAATAGGATTACCCTTATGTCATTTAAATTATGGGTCTAGAATAAAAAGAATCTGTAAGGCACTGTGATAAGAGGTATTAAAATGGCTTGCTCAGAAACCCTTTATAGCTGTTTGGGGCCTAGGTTCATACTCAGCCTTCACTAGTTTAAAATTCAGCCTTCTCCCCACTATTCTGTGCTGCTCCCATGAACCACCATTGCCCCCAGTGAGTGCTAGCAATCAGTGAGGTACAGTTATAGGTCAGTATCCACTACAACAAACACTATCAATGGATGGTCTATATCTTTTTGTTACAGTGTGACTGCTCCGTGAAGGCATCTCTTAGAACATGGAATTGGTTTTATTATATAGAGGGTCTTGCAGTAATCATGATTTTTCAAGCAAGATCTTGTATATCATTGGATGGGTCTGTCGATGCTCCTAACAATCCCCTTTTCCTGAAATGCGACTGTCCTGACCACCTAACCTCAGCCAGTGGGAGGATCCTAAAGGTCTCCCCTAGCCAGAAAAACAGAATTTGCCTTTTGATCTGGTTCTTTGATATGGTTGCTAGGAAAAGCAGGTGTAGCCATTTACATTCTCTTTACTGAGGAACAAAAATCATTTTCAGGGCATGCTAGGACCAGTCTGTGTTAGGGAGGATCCTGTTGGGGAAGAGGAGTGGTTCACTCTGCTTGGAGAATGTTGTTCTCTCACCTGTCTTGGTGTCACTCAAGCATTTCTCAGTGCCATTGAATGCCTCCCTGGGCTGGTATGGAGCAGAAGGGCAATCAGTATATGCATTGTAAAGTATCAATCTGAATGTCTTTTGTGAAATACCAAGTCATATTGGGCCCCTGTGGGAGTTCTGTGGGGTCTTGGCTAGTGACTCCTGCTGTATTTTTAATGGATTTTATGAAGCACAAGTCACCTTCAGTCTTCAGATTTTTCCTGAATTAGCACTGAAACCATTGATAGCAAAAGGGAGAAAATTTGGGCATCTTCTGGATCCCATTAAGTTTGCTAATGCAGATAAGCTTAAGAGTGAGAATACTTTATCTGGATGGGCCAAAGTGGTCAATTCTACCAAGAGGGTTCCCCACTTCAGGTTGACTTTTCACCTGTAGCATTTTAAAAGATACCAAAACATTGTTTGTTGAACTTTACTGCACTCTTTGTTGACAAAAGGCTTAGAGATACTCCTGTAGAAAGAATTTACAGCAATATACCTGGAGGAAATAAGAATAAAAATGGGAGAGTGTGCCATTTTCTGAAGAATGAATAAGAAAGACATGAATTTTTTAACAGCAACAATATTTATATAGTGCTTTAATAATTTGCAAAGTACTATATACTGTCTCATTTTGTCTTTATGACAATCTTGAGATGTAGGTGCTGTTACAGAGGTTAAGTGACTTGCTCATGGTCATGCTGCTAGCAAGTGGTTAAGGCAGGATTTCTTCCTCTCACTGAAGGCCAAATGTTGAGCAAATCTGGAGTTAGCATCCAGGACAAAATGCTATTTCCCAGTTACAGTTTTTCTTCTTTGTGTCAGAGAAATTATTTCTTGGACCTTGGCTTTTGAGTATTAGGCATACTTCTCTTTGCTTGTTTCCTCAGACTAGGTCCTTTTTTGTTGTTTGGAGAGGGAAACATGAGCATCCATCCCACATAGTTTGAATGTCCGTTAACCCAGTTACTTGAAAAATAAATTCAAGATAGCTTTGTTATATCTATCACTTTTGAAGGCCAGGATTTCTGTAACTGTCCCTGTTTCTGCTCTGAATACAAGTGCCTTTGGCTATGCCCAAATGAAAAGCCATAGCGGATTCTGTCTTCAGTATACCAAAGTCACACTTTCAAAATTGTTTTGTAAATTTCCCAGTGTGATGGTTCATGCGTTTAGTTTAAGGTAACAAGGTGCCTGGGAAGGTAGAGAAGCAATGTTCGAATCTCTCTTTTTTTTTGCCATCACTGGAATGTTCATTCTCTGACTACATACTTGCCAGTGAAAAAACAAGTGCTCTGTGGGTAGGGACTGTAGGAAGCTAAGAAGACTGTACCTCTGTTTTGGCACCTGTTCTCATTTTTCAGTAATATTTTCCTCGGTATTTATGTGAAGTAGAGATTTGAATGAGGTAGACTGACAGATTGGATAGTTCAAGCCCACAGCGGACTTTTAGGTTTAAATTATTCTATTTGTCGTTCTACATTGATCGTTTGTACTAAGCTCACTCTTTGTTTTGTTTGTGCTGTGGAAATACGATTTTATTTGCCCAATTGACTATGGACTATGTCTGTTTGCATGGTGGGCTTCATATTACTAATAATTAGATTTTACAGGCCTAGACTTTTCTATCCCTAGGATCATTAAAATATAGCCACTGTCATCCCCTGTGAATAGAAACTATTCTTATGCTAGAGAATGTAAAACCTAACCTGTGATTGAATATAGTGACCAAATGAACAGACTATCTTAGGTAGCTTGGGTGGAGGGAAGGATGGGCAGAACTGCTCCATTATTGTCACTGTCATCATCATCATCAAGAAACCATCATTTCATTCCAATAATCTTATAAACTAAATACACTGTAGCTTTTATTCATGGAAGCTCACCTGTTTGGTCTAATAATTTCAAAAGGGTACAGTTTATTAGTAGAAAAAGTCATCCAAAATCCCTAATGAGTTCCTACCCATTGACTAACTAGCTCAAAGAAATTTTATTTTTAATAGACAAGCTAACCTAGTTTCAGGGGATAGCACAGCTTCATATGGTCTCACAAATACAGTATTGCTTTTTACAACTGCCATTACCTCCCCATGGTGGTCAGAATATCCAGATGACTGATAGGACTAAATAATAGCCCAGGAACAAATTTTGTTTTTGTTTCCCTGTTGGTGGAGATGAGTGACTGGCTGCTTACGTTCTGCTCACCATCTGACGTCTTAAGAAAAACTATTATCCCAGTTGCTACTAAGAGTTTGGTGCTATTATTTAGGACCTATTTTGTAGTAATTAGTCAAAGGTTGACTTCCCTTCCCATAAGATCACTGTGGTTATGGCCAGCATTGTGACATTTATAATTGGAAAGAGAACCTGTGAAAACTAATCTCTGATCTCCATGTGCTGAGATGTTTGCTTTTGAAGACTCTTTGCACACATTACTTTATCTTTTTTTCAGCCATGAAGCTTCTTGAATGAGTTATAGGTCCATCAAGACCATAGACCCTTAACTGGTTGAAGTTGACCAACTCACAATGGTTTGGGAAAGGTGGTCAAACAGGCTGTTTAATCAGGGCTTACCAGTCCCTCTGATGTCCCTTTTCTCTTCTCATGTAATAAAATATAAAACATTATCCTTGATAAGTTCTGATAAAAAAAAAAAGTTGGGCAGAAGAAAAAGGCCAGAATGTTTGGTTTGGTTTGCTTCTTTGGTCCTTGTTCTCACAACCCTTGATATATGAGTGTGATATGTCTTTCATCAAAGGTGGAAGCACTGTTGAGTTAGTAATAATGTCTCCAGGAGCAACAAAATTAAATCACTCTTCTTAGGCCTGGGGTCTGTCTCTGTTTCTCCCCAATGTCATCAGTCTTACCTGACTCAAGTCATATGCATCTTCGAAAACCTTCTACATACCTACTGACAGAACTCATCAAAACAGTCTTTTCCCCATCTAGTCAAGAAAATCACTCGTGTAACCTTATACCTATTTATTTTCCTGCTTTTCTCTGAAGTCTTACATACCTAAGTAATCCTCACATTTTGGTTATAGAGAGAGTCCTCGTTGGAGAGGATGCCCTATGGGCAAGCTTTGCTTCTTGAATGGCAAAATTATTAGATGGTTGCATACTTAAAAAGGAAAAGAAGTTTACACATGCGGATGACTATTAACTCTGTAACTATATGTAATTTGTATTATACCAGATAACTTGTTAAGTTAGCTTTATGTCACTGGATTTTATTGTCCTGTTTTTTACTTTATTATTCAGATGTTTCCATTGGTCTATGTTTATATCAAACACTGTAACAGAGTAGAATAATTCAAGGCAAATGATGATTTAATAAGTACTTTGTCTTGACACTATGTACAGGTAGTCCCTAACAAACAATTCTTAACGTCATTTGTAAGTGGGTTGTTTAGAACTCAAAGCACATTTTGCTTGCCAACCAGGCCACAGCACCTTATTTGACCCAGGATACAAGTGAAAAACAGTACTGTTAGTTACATTTAAGAGGCCTGAGAAATACGACACTTTCTATTGGAGACAGTGGAATTTGGAATGTTGAGTACAGAGTTTTTACTCACTTCTATCCCTCCCGCTGTCAGCAGTGACTATTCTCTGTCCAGCAAGAAACGTGTCTCCCCCTTAGCAGCAGCCACTGCCTATATGGCAAGAAAGTAACATACTAGTTATGGGAATATAGTATTTCAGGGTTTACATAGTGCTTTTCTCACAACCACCTTAGGAGATACAAAGTATATGCATTGTTATCATCCTCAAAGAGAAACTGAGGCTCAGAAAATTTAAACCATTTGCTTTCAGTGCTGGATCTGGGTACCTAAAACAAAAGTATTTTGAGGCAATGCAGTAGAAAGGGGGGCTGGATTTAGTCAACTGATTTCAAATCCTGCTTCTGCCACTCACTAAGTGTTCTCTTGGCCACATCACTCCTTTGTGCCTATTTCTTCATCTGTAAAATGAAGATAGCAGGTGTCCTGTCCATCTTATGTGGTTGGTGTAGTTACATGAGAGGGTGTATGTGAAGGCACCTTGAGAATCAGAAAGGTTGCAAATGTCAATTATTATAGGGATTCTTATTGGAAATGTTTCTTGCTCTCTTGGTATTGAGATCTCTCCCACTCCTGCACATCTGCGATTTGTTGAGAGGCTGGCCAGCTATCTGTGTATACATTTGTAAATCAGGGAGTATCATCGTATGTATAGAGCTCATTATTAATTTGGTATGGATGTCATACCAGGTTTATAATATTGAAAGCCTTTAAACAAAACACAAACTATGCATGCTATTGTGGTATTCATCAGTAAATAAGCTTATGCTTGCCAGTTTTATCCTGTGTATAAAACTGACTACTTTTGACAGTATTTTTGCACTGTTTCCTTTCTCTCAGTTTTTATAAAGTTCTGTTAAGCATTAGTAACTTAGGAAAATGTTTTACGGTGCTCACTGCCTTGTAAATAGTTTTCGTATATGCTTTTTCAAATATAAGACTTTATACTCGTTTTTTTTTTTTGAAAAGATGTCTGTCTTTCATATTCATATGTAATAAACCCTTTTTGAAAGAATTTGGTTGGCTTTTCTCACTTTCCTTCTTTTTCATTCTAAAAAGGCTGATAGAAGGTTAATATATACTTATACATGTATGTGTATATACATGCATACACACAAATGTGCATATACACATACATATATATATATTTATACACACATACATACTATGCACACACACACACAGAGCAATCAGGGTTAAGTGTCTTACTCAGGGTCACACAGCTAATAAATGTCTGATGCTGGATTTGAACTGGGTCCTCCTCACTCTAGGACCAGTGCTCTATCCACTGTGCCACCTAGCGGCCCCAACACACAGTTTTAAAGAAATAATTACAAAGATTTTTTGTCTTTTTTGTTTTTCCCCCAGAAGTTTACTGATTTTATTCATCCATATTTTACTCTGATTTAACTGCTCACAGTAAGGTTTGTTTGAAAAGGAATAATTTTTCTTCCTGGGAAGACTTCAAGAAGGCCAAAGGGAAGGTGACTGTTGCTTTTGGTGGCTTTCTCATGCATATGCTTCCCAAACCAGGAATACTAGACATGGGAAGACAAACACCTTGATGAGAATTTGGAGAACAGCACACCACAGCAGAAAGAGAATTGAGACATGTGGTTTCGAATCTCAATTTGAACATGTACCACTGTGGAGTCACAGACTCTATGAATTTATTTTCTTCTCTGTAAAAGAAGGATATTTGTACTACTCACTTGACATTACTGATGTGAGGGAAATGCTTTGTAAGTCTTAAAAATAAATGGGAAACATGTTCTCTTTTCTATGGGTTTCCAAGGCCAAAGAGTGCATTATCTAATAATCTGCCTCCAGGTGATTAGTTTCCAATTAGGCGGTTCTTAGGAGAGCTGACTGTTGGTCACTGAGACTACTCAAAGCTTATCTATCCATCATGATAACGTAGACCTTCGTCATTTCATGTCTCTAAATATCGCACTGAGTCAGTCTTTTGGCCACTAAGTTTCACCTCATTCCCCTATTTGATAAGCTCTAATGGCTCCCTATCACTACCAGAATTTAACGTAACATCCTGTTTGATCTCCAAAGCCCTTCAGAACAGGGCCCTTTCGTACATCTCCAGTCTTCTTATACTTTCCTCTCCTCCACATACTCTGTGATCCAGTGACACGGGTTTCGTTTTTTTCTTAAACAGTGTACCCCATCTCCCGTCTCCATGCATTTTTATTGGCTCCCCCCAGGTTTGGAATTTTCTCCTCCATCTCTGCCCTGGCTTCCTTCAAGTCTCAGCTAAAAATCTCCCCTTCCACCAAGAAGCCTTTGCCAATCCCCTTTCATATTAATAATGCCTTCCCTCCACAGATCATCTCCAGTTTACCCTGCCTGTACCCTGTTTGTACAAAGTTGTTTTCTTTTGTCTCCCCCAGTACACTGTGAACTCCCCTAGGACAGGAATTCTGATTTTCATTATATCCACCTTAACACAATGCTTCATACATAGTAGGCACTTAATGCTTATTGACTATTACTGTTCAGTTGTTTTTCAGTTGTGTCCGAGGTGGGCATTCTTTTTTTGCAAAGATAATGGAGTGGTTTGGCATTTCCTTCTCCAGCTCATTTTACAGATGAAGAAACTGAGGCAAATGGGATTAAGTGACTTGCCCAGGGTCACACAGCTAGTGTTGGAGGCCACATTTGAGCTCAGGAAGATGAGTCTTCCTGACTCCAGGCTTGACACTCTATCCACTGTGCCAACTAGCTACCCTGTTTATTGACTGACAGAACCTATGTGTACCTCTTAAAAATATCAACACCACCCTTTGACCAAGAAATTCCACTACTATGGTTATACTCCAAAGAGGTCAGTGATAAAAACAAAGTGCACATATATACTAAAATATTCACAGAAGCACTTTTTGTGACAGCACAGAACAGTAACAAAGTAGATGCCCCTCAGTTGGGGTTACCTAAAGAAACACATTGTGGTACATGAATGCAATAGAATATTATTGTGCTACAAGAAATGATAAAAACAATGAATACAGAGAGGTATGGAAAGATTTACATTCGTGGAAGAGCCAGGAAAACGAGTATGGCAATGTTAATGGAAAGAACAGACATAAAACAGTCAAAAGCAAATGTTGTAAAATTAGAAAGAACAAACATGGTTCCAAAGAAGAGATAATGAGATAGCCTTTTCCCCCCCAACTCCTTTGCCAAGGTAGGAGGTCCGGTCCCTAAGTGTGGCACATTATCTAAGTTTTCAGACATTTTTGATGTTTGTTTAGTCTTGTTAGGGTTTTTCCTTCCTTTAAAAACTTTTTTTTTATATGGAATAGCTTTCTGGGAGGGGAAGAAGTATACTGGGAGAAATTCTGGTGACACGTAAAACAAAGGATACAAAAAAATTTATTTTTAACAAATGGTCCATATGATGAGACGCTGGAATAGGACTTGGAGAAACACACGGGGAATGAATAGTTCAATCAGTTTCCAAAAGCTGCAAAACATTCTTTAATTGACTCACAGTTCTTTTCTTGACTTTATTTTTTTAATGGCTATAAGAGGTATAAATTTAAGGAAACAGAGTCAAATATGCTTCTTTCTGGTCTTCCTTTGTCTTCTTAGTGTAGCTTTAGGGGCTCCCCTGAATACTCTAGTCCAAAAAATCCAGCCAGCTCCTGACTTTTGTATAGTAAAATGGAATCAGAGAATGGATGGAGAAATGTGTAATTTTTGTTAAGAATACCATACATAGGCTTTGGGTGGAAATGACCTTTATAGCTGTCCCAACTGGCACAAGGTAGCTTGTGAAAACTAAAAGTAACTTAAGTCCCAACATTAAAAAGTTTTGATTAGTAACTGATGGGTGAAATTCTTGTGTGGACTTCAAGAAACTTTCCTAAGAGAAAAATTCTATCATTCTGGACCAAATACCATTCCATGCCATACTCCCCCATAGCATCTGTTGCTAACAAACACACTCCTCTGGGTTGCTGATGTTTAGGGCTTTTGGTATGCATGAGCCAGGTTGATCTGAGGCCTCACTGGAAGTGTGGGGTAGAGATCAGTATTTTTTCCTCAATAACAAAGTTGGAAAGGAAACAATGACTTTTTCCCCAAGTTTCTACTGGAATCTCTCTCCAAATAAAAGGTGGGAGGAAGGGTGTGGGTGGTAGGCAACTGTGTAAGACAGTCATAAATTTAGAGCTGGAAGGAACCTTGGAGGTGACGTCACCTAATACCTTTATTTTACTGATGAGGAAACTGAGTCCCAGGAATGACACTCCCAAGCTCACACTGAGAGTCAATACCAGAGGTAAGATTCAAACCTAGGTCCTCTAACTCCAGAGACACTGTTCTCTCCACCATGTGTGGCGTAAAGGACATCATCAGACTGATGTATGACCTCACAAGAAGGTATGCTGGGCATGCAGGAAGAATGGGGGAAACTGATGTCCCATGGGCTCCAATGGCAACAGGGCCAGCTCCAACCCTGGATACACTGGCTGTGTGGGCAGCCTGCCTTGAGCAAGTCACCCTTTCCATTTGCCTCAGTTTCCTGAACTGTAAAAAATGGGCATAAAAATTGCACATAACTCCCAGGATCAAACAAGATTAATATTTGTAAAATGTTTAGCTCAGTGCATGGCAAGAAGTTGATACACATTTACGAGGCACCGACTGTGTGCCAAGCAGTGGACATAAACAGAGGCAGAAAACAGTCTCTGCTCCTAAGGAGTTTGCACATAGTAGGTGCATATAAACTCTAGCCACTATTATCACTATTACCATTGTCATCATGTACAGAGTCAAGTAGTCCCTAAGGATTTAAGGGAAGATAGGGAAAAGAGTAGAAAGTCCTCAAGCTGGGAGATGGAAACAGTTTCACCAACCATCTATGAAGCCTTTTTGTAAAAAAGTCACTTCTTAGATAGTATTTTAGTATCTACTTCTAGATGATAGAGGGGGAAGGAAAGGGAATAAGCATTTACACAGTACCTACCATGTGCCAGACATAGCGTAAAGTGCTTTATAGATATCCTGTCATTCGATCCTCACAACAGCTCTGCTGTTATATAAGTGCTATTATCACCCCCATTTTGCAGTTCAGAAAACTGAGGCAAATTGGTTAAGTGACTTGTGCAGGTAAAACAGTTAGTGTCAGAGTCTGGATTTGAACTCAGGGCTTTGATGGCAGTTAAGTACCATCCATCATCTACAGAGGCAGGGGAACTAACAGGCCACCCTCTAACCAATGAAGTGCTTAGGGATATGCAACCCAAAGGCTACTGGTTATTCCCCATCATAGGAACCTTTTCTCTTCCCCATACCCCTATTTGTGTTTCCTGTACTCTTTTGCACCCTTTCTTTCTTCTCTTTTATCCTACTGGTCTCTGGACACCACCCCTGCTCTTCATCACCAGAGAAGTAGCAAGAATTCAGAACACAAAGCAATACAATCATTTGGAGAAATCACTTCCCTTGTCTGGGGCTCAGTTTACACAATTATTAAATAAGAGAAATGGCCTAGAATGATTTCTAAGGTCTCTTCGAGCTCAAAATTCTGTAATTTAGGCCATCCTAGAAGGCAGTGGACAGACTTACAAATTAGGTTATAAATCCCTCACAGTAACCTCTATCCCCCATAATCTCACAAACTAACCTTACAAGTTTCCCTAGAAAATAAATAAAAAACAGACAACAAGGGTTTTCATTATCTCTTTTATTACCTTATACCACTCAGATTTATTCTGAACATTAAAACAGACAAAGAGGAAGGGAAAAAAATGGAATTTTTTTTTTCTCTTCCAACTTGATCTGTCAAAAGTATATTGTACGAAACCATGGCATTATCTCTTAGAAAAAAAGCATTCAAAAATTAATTTCATCTGAAGGATTAAGAAGTTTAAAACAAACCTCTGAGTAAGCAATAGGTAGGCAAGGTTTTAAGTGCATTGAATGTTTCTCATTCCAGTTCTATTAGAGAAATGCCAGAGGGCCATGCTTCCAAAGGACCCTCATGCACTCAATTCTCTGAAGTTTCCATAAAGAATTTAAATAAATACTGAAGGGATTGCATACGTTCAGTGGTCTTCAATTTCCTTTTTAATCTCGGAAATATAGGGATGATCTTTGCCATGAGCTACTTCCATAATAGCGATAGCCTAAAGGAAGAAAAAAACGGTAAATGAGGGAACTATTCTCCTTCCAGTCCTTCTGGAGATTCCTTTTCACCCCCTCAGAGCCTAAATGAAAAGAGTGGTAAGGGGAAGTTTCTTCATGCTTACCCTGTGGCCCAGGCTGAGAAATGGGATTCTTAATTTTTATTGAAAACAGGTAAAATAATCAAATGATTCAGGCTCCGCTATCATGGGGTCAGGGCTAAGGGACCTTAGGGGTCATCCGGGCCTACTCCCTCATTTACTGATCACAAAAATGAGGGCCACCCAAGGTCACACTGATTTTTTTTTTTTTTAACACAAAACTGAATAAAAGATTTATGAAACAAATTTTCTTAACCATTTTTTGTGTGTGTTATGAACCTCTCTGGAAGCCTGGTAAAGCCTAAGAACAGTTCAGAACATTTTTAAATGAACAAAATGTGAAGATTGCAAAGGAAATCAATTATATTGAAATATAATTATGAAAACGTTAAAACAAAACAAAACAAGTTCTTAGTCCTAGGTAAGAACTCCTGTTCCAAAGCTAGTCTACACAGGTCAAACAAAAGTAAAAGTAAAACAACCGGGAGAAGATTATCTGGATTGTTAAGCTTTAGAAAACAAACCTCCCCATATCTCTGGGAGTGTTTCTCAAGGGAGCTTGTGTGCTGGAGTCTCTTCAGCCTCACTCCTCTGGAGAAAGAGGTTCTCCATATGGTTTGGTCACAGGTTTCCCACTCCGCTGGTTGTGCTCAGCCAGGGCTAGATCCGAGGGATCTCCGACATGTTAAATGATCGTGTTTCCCCAGGAAAGGGGAACCTTACCGGGAGGGAATGGGAACCGAAGGGTACATTTGATTTAAATCTAATTGACTGAAATTACAATTTAAATCATCAGACAGGAAGAGCTGATTTAATCTTTTCTACCAAGTTTGTCTTTCTTAGTGAAAGCATATCAGAGTTCTACTCTGCTGCCTCCCCCGTGGCAATGTTAGATGAGTACCAGTAGTCCCTACCAAAACGTAAAGGCTTCAGGTATGTGCTGTTTTTCAGTTGTGTTCAACTCTTTGTGACCCCATTGGGGTTTTCTTGGCAAAGATACTGGAGTGGTTTCCCATTTCCTTCTCTAGCTCATTTTACAGATGAGGAAACTGAGGCAAACAGGGTTGACTTACTTAGGATCACATAGCTAATACGTGTCTGAGGCACTCTAGGCCCTGCACTCTCTCCACTGTACCTACCTAGCTGCCCTAAGGCATGTACTGTCTAAACTCATAGAGAATTACATCTGATTGGACCACAACCATGTTTGAAGACTATCTTGGAAGGTAAGGAAATTACAGTTCCAGAGCAAGGAAATTACAGTTCTCTGAATCTCAGGGAGCAGAAAAAATTTATATACATATATATATACATATAAATCTTAGTAATCCACAGGGAAAAGCAGAGTAAGAATTTGTTTGAGTCTATCTAAAGGTATGTGGGGGCGGCCAGGTGGCACAGTGGACAGAATGCCAGGCCTGGAAGTCTCATCTTTATGAGTTTAAATCTGGCTCTGTGTAACCCTGGGCAAGTTACTCAACCCTGTCTACCTCAGTCCTTCATTTATAAAAGGAACTAGAGAAGAAAATGGCAAACCACTTTAGTATCTTTGCCAAGAAAAACCCAAATGGGTTCATGAAGAGTCAGACATGACTGAAAAATGACTAATAAAGGTATTCAACTGAATTCCACAAACATTTCCTAAGTGAACATTATGCGCTAGGCTCTAGGATATAAAGATGAGACAAAGGGTTTGCCTTCAAGGAACTTCTCTTCTACTAGGGGATATAATATGTCCACAGCTACTAAACATGAGGTAACTTGAGGAAAGAGAACATTAACCACAAAAGGAATCAAGAAGAGCTTCCTGTAGGAGGTGGCACATAAACTGAGATTTGAAGAAAAGTTGGCGGGTCCAAGATGCAGATGTGAGAAAAGGGTACATTTAAGGCACAGGGCCTCATCCAGTCAAAGGTGTAGAGGTGGGATACATAGAATGTCACATGCAAGGAACAAAAACTAGGTCAGCTGTATTGGAATAATGTAAAGAGAGTAACAGGGAATGTATGGAAGGGTGAACAGAAGCCAGATTACAAAAGGCCTTAAGAGCCAGGAAAAAGAGTTTTCACTTTACCCTGGAGGCAATGGGTGGCAGGCACCGAAGATCTCCGTGTAGGATAGCTTTGTGGTAAGACCTCAGTTTTAGGAATATTAGAGGGATATTTTAAGCAGGAAGCTCTTAAAGTATTCCAGGCGACAGGTGATGAAAGTCTGCCTGAAGTGGTTGTGGTCATGTGAAGAGAAAGGTCTAGATGTGAAAGATAAGAGTGTGGGTAGAATTCTATGACTTGGCGGCTAATTAGACATGAGAAGGGGGTAAGAGACAAAAGAATCAAGAATGACCCAATGGTTCCAAACCTGGGGAACTGGCATGCTAATCATGTGACATTCTCCATAGAAATAAGGAGGTGTGGAAGAAGGGTAGGAGGAAAGGCAAAATGTTTTATTTTGGATATCAAATTTGAGGTGCCTATGGGACATATTGGGCAGAGATATCCTGTAGGTAGTTGGTGATATAGGACAGGAGTTCAGGAAAGAAATCAGAGCTGGATATATTGATAAAAGGACCATTTGCACAGAGATAACAGAACCCAAGAAAGTTGATGAGATCACCAAGAAATGGTATAGAGAGAAGAGAAGGCCCAAGACAGAACTTTGGGGGATACTCGTGATTGGCTGGCAGGAGATAGATGATGTGCCAGAAAAGGAGACTGAGGAGTAGTTAAAAATGTGGAAAGAGAACCAAGAGAAAACAGTGTCACAAAAACCAAGGGAGGAGATAATGTAGGAGTGATCCAAAGTTTCAAAAGCTTTGGAGAGAAATCAAGGAGAATGAAAACAAAAGATTAATCATTGGTAACCTTGGAGAAAATAGTTTCAGTGCAATGACAGAAGGAACTGAGAAGTTAATGGGAAATAAGGAAATGGAGGCAACAAAAGATAGGCTGCTTTTTCTAGCAGTCAGGCTGTCAAATGAAAAAGAGACCTAGGGAAAAAAATTCAGGGCTAGTTACAATCAAATGAAGGTTTTGCAAATAGGGAGACCCAGTCATCCTTGTGGGCATTGTGGAAGAAACCAGGGAGTGAGAAAATAAAGATGAGAAAAAGTTAGAATGACTGATGAAGCAAGCAAGCAGAAAAGGCAGGAGGGGGTGGGATCATTAGGAACAGGGTTGATCTTTGCAGGAGATTAGAACAAAGGAAGAGAGAATGAGGAATGACACAGAGGTTTTATATGCAGAGGAACCTATCAATCAACAAGCAAAACAGAGCTGAGATCTTCTTCTCAAAGAGTTCAAGGAGGGAGCTGAAGAGGAGAGGTTGGGATGAGCTGTTGTGGGGCCAGAAAGATCTGATGTTGTCCCACCTTCTCCTCTTAATGGCCAGCATTTATATATGGTATCAAGGTTCATTACATGTGTAATGGTCCTTTGGTCCTTACGATAACCCTTAAAAGGTAAGTATCTTGCCCAGGATTCACAGCCAGTAGGTATCTGAGGAAGAATTTCAACTCTGGTCTTTAGAATTCCAAATCCACACTCTCTCCACTGTGCCAAAGCTCAGCACGGGTACTTCCCTTTACATGAGACCTTTCCTGATACCTCCCTGTCCCCTCCCTTCTGCCAGCGGCTAGTGCCTCTTCCCCTCCCCGAGATTACCTTGTTTTTATTTTTTATACACATACTCTTTCTCCCAATACAACAGAAACTCCTTGAGGACACGTACTGCTATGCTTTTGTCTTTGTTCCTCCAGCTTCTGGCACAGTGGCCCTCATATCACAGATACATTAAATAAAATGCTTTTTGATCAATTATATTAGTGAAGAGCTCCAAGAAATAATAACGTTTTTTTTTTAAATTTAAGATTTGCAAAGTACTACAGCCCCATGTAACCCTGCAAGATAGGCAGTAATGCCAACAGTTTACTTTTACAGGTGAGTGACGCATGCTGAGCTAGGAGATGGTCCCATCCCCACCTTCCACAAGAGTCAGCAGAAAAGCCAAGTTACTGGGGAAAATTAAAATTACCTTTTTCAAAGCTTTTACTCCTGAAGCTTTGTGTTCTAGTCCCATATATAGCCTTCCTAGCTTGAGCCACATAGAAGCCACATTTAGGGAATACAGTGGATAATGTTTGCTGAAAGACAACAAAGAAAGACAATTGTTGGATCTTCCACACTGGCATCTGTGTCCAACCTGGAGAAACAAGAAGCTGTAACATGCACCTTTAATTCAATGTGTCTGTAGTGGGTTAAACTCTGTAAGTAACAAATGGCTTTCTTTCATTCTGTGGCCACAGACTTCCAGTCCCAGTCAGTAATCTCAGAAATGTTTACCAAGAAATGAGAGGAGTCCAGTTGGTGGATCAACACAACCCAACAAGTCCTTACCACTGCAAGCAACATGACTGTATCTCAAGGGTTGTATGTAAAATAATTTAAAATGCACCAGGAGAGGATGCTCTCTGGGAAAATCCTATGGCAAACCTATTTTTAAAATAATGGCTCCCTTACTTGTTACGGAAATTCATGTTAATACTCTTGAGTTTCCTTAATTAAGGCCAGGCATATCTGTACTGGAGAAATAATCCAAACGAAAATGGCCTACTGATGGTGGCTCAAAGACGCCATCATATATGAAGGACAGCACATTATCGGAGTTAACCTAGGCTAACAGTCCTCTGGAACTTAAGTCTTTCTGGCTGTGTGCCAAAACGGAGGAAGCATTGCTACTCAAGCTCCATGAAGCCAAAGACCACTCTTCTCATCCATTTCTTCCCTGCCCTGTGCAAAGTGGAGAAACAGACTGTATATATTGCACATATTGTAGTAAATGTTCAGTGTAATTTTTCAAGCAATGCATGAGCTGGTGGGGCATTCCCACATACTGGGCAGTTATGCTAAATAGTAGGTTAGGGAACCTGCGAGGCCACATGTGGCTTTCTAGATCCTTGGGTCTTTGATTGAGTTCAAGTTTTACAGAACAAATACTTTTATTAAGGGGATTTCTTCTGTGAAGTTTGAATTCAAAGAGTTGCACTTGAGGACCTAGAAGCCCCCAAGTGGCCCCAAGGTCACAGTATATCCATGTTTCCCTATACCAGCAACATTAACCAAAGCGGGAGATTCTACCTTGCTCATTGGATAGGTAGAAACAAGTGAGGTGGGGGGGGGCGGGGGGGCTGGAGCTCTGGAGAAGGGTTAGGGAGATGATGTGAGGGAGGTCTCCAAGGGAAGAATTTTTGTTTAGTTCAATGCTCTGCCCTGTGGAGGATCTGCTGGAGTTGGGGAGGACAATGAGTGACCCTGGAAACCAACTGGGAACTAGGCTGAGAGCTGGGTCTTCCTTTCCAAGAAGAACAGTGGCTGGGGATTTCTGAGCAAAGTGTGGGGAGGTTTTGAGGAAGCACCAAGCTTGCACATTCCTGGCCTCACCCACTCCAGAGTGCTGGGAGGTGGGGGTGAGGAATTTATCTAGAATTTAAATGACAAACTCAATCTCTAGGCAGTTTTCAAGAGCTGACTTCCCCCTCGTGCTCCCTCTGCTGGCCAGTCGAAGCAGTGCTGCCTAAGCACTGAACCTTCAGGGTAAAGCCACATCACAAAGGGAGGGTGAAATTAGGCTCTGGGTCTCAGGACTAAAGGGTCACTGACGACTTTACCTTACCCATCCTCTATGTAGTTACCTTTTTGTTCCAAACCAGTGAAATCTTTTCTGTTTTCAGAAATATCGGGGGGAAAAAAATGCCTTGGTCTTCCTCAGCCGCCCACCCTGGAGTCTGCTCATTCTATCCGGAAACTTTCCTGTGTCTAACCTTCAGATGGCATCCAGCAGATTAAATGCCCACTCCTTCTACTCTGTCCTTGGCAGAGATGGAGGGCAGGGATGGATGAGTAACTGCTCTCTGAAAGAGGGTCCTTCAGGAATGACCACATAATGAGTCACTTCTCAGGAGAACTGACTGAAATGCCCAAAAGCGGACAAAAGATTTTTAGTGGTGAGAGAACAAATGGGAAAAATATGCAGACAAGCATAATTCCCTACCTCTTTGTGACTTATGATGGGCTTTCCTCTTGAGGAGAGGCAGTCATGTCGTAGTGGACAAAGAGCCAGCCTTGAAGCCAAGATTTGGGTTCAAGTCCCACTCCTGATACATACTGGCTGTAGGACCTAGGCAAGTCATTTCACTTTTTAGGTGAAGGCAATTCTTTTAAGATTATAAATTGCAGAGACGGTACCTGCATTGGTAGGAAGTTTTCTTACCTGGGAGTTCCCTGTACCAAGGAAATCACTAGTCCATTCTCTAACTCTGTCTTTCCTCAAGATACTCCTGTGACGTAGGATACTGTGATGTAGTTCCCTATCCTGATGGTAGGACACACTCATCTTATAATTGAAAACAATGGTATTTTAGGTAGGCCACATGACTTGCCTAACGTCTTTCACTTTCAGCAAGTCAAGTACTAGAGGTCTGTTGGGGGTTGGGCCTGAGACCTTTCCCTCTACACCTCTCTAAAAAGGATCTGAAATGTTTAGATGGGAGTCTTTTGCTATTCCCACTGGACATGTGTGTCAAATGCTCTTTGCCTAGCTTTGGGATAATGGGAGAGGGGAAGAGTCCTTTAGACCTCCGTGGCTGTGGGCATTCACAAGGAAACAAGTTGAATAAGGCTCATGGAAAGGTAGTAGCTGAATCCCTACTAACGCAAGGCTCATCATGGCTGGTGGGGGACTTCCCCCAACACCACCTGCAGCAGTGATAGCTACTTTCTTATGGGATGCCCAGTTGTCCCTGAAAGCAGAGCCCCAGAGAGACAGAATAGCTCTGAAAGAGTGAACACAGACCTTGTAATTCTATCCTAAGATTTGCAGAGAACCAAAGGCTGCCCTGCTAGACGCATTCCAAGAAGAAAAGTCCATTCGCTTGGATTCTGATTATGGCAAAAGAATTCTAAAATAACAATTCCATTTCAGCACACTGCGACCTGAATAACCACCCCAAGTTACCTGTAGGGCTTAATGATTTTCTGTCCATAGCGCAAGGCACCTTCCCAGTCCTGCATGTATAGGCAGACGCCCATGGCCTGGTACATCATGTGTAACATGTACACATTGCTGTCTTCAAACAAGGAGCCCATCTTCTCCTGGCTGAGCTCACAGATCTCCAGCAGTTCGCTAGGGGTTGCATTGGAGTCAAGAAAAATGAGCAATATGGCTGGCTACCCAAAATTATGGGGTACAGACAAGGCTACCCAGGATCATAAAGTTTGGTAAAGTGTTTGAGGAGCACATGCCTTACCTCCTTAGAGCATGCAAATTCCACATTCAAACCATCCCAGATGGAAAATAATCTATGTTGCTCTTAAACGTTTCTTGAATACAAAAAAATTCTAATTACTTATTTTCCTTAATAAAAAAACAAAAAAACTTAAGGCACAAAACTGTAATAGGAACTAAAGAATTTTAGCCACATGGAAACTGATTTTTTAAATTAAAGGATAATTTGAATCATGTCTTAGAGCTGAAAGGGAAAACATTGAAGACAATCACCTCATTTACACATGAGAATACTAACGGACAGAAGGGAGAAGTGATTTCCCCAAAGTCACACATGTAACAAGAAGCAAAGTCAAAATTGGAAATCAGATCCTGGGACTCTGTATTCAATAATTTTTTTTCTTCTTTTTAAATTAAAAAAAAGTCCTTATTCTGAACTGAAACATCAAGTAAAACAAAATAAAACAGAAAAGAAAGATTGTATATGAAACTGAAAAACTATTAGATACAGCTTTTTTTTCCCCTTTAAGTATAATAACAAATTCAACACATAACTTTCAAAGCTGTCCTCATTTGTGTTTCCTTTTGACATTTTTTCTGTTCTCTTTTGTGCATAAAAAAATAAAAGCCCTAATGACCTTTTCAGGGTTACTTTCTTTTTCTTTTTTAAATATTTTATTTTATTTATTTTAGTTTACATCATTCATTTCCAAGAGATTTTGAATTACAAATTTTCTCCCCATCTTTCCCCTACCCCTCCCCTCAAAACAGCCATCCCCTTGTATAACCCCTCCCCCAATCTAATCTCTCCTATGTCCTCCCCCATCACCCCTCTAATTTTCCGATAGGGCAGGATGGATCTCCCTTCCACAGTGCCTGTGAATCTTAAGTTCCAGTTGGATGTAGTTAATAATAATAGTAATAATAATTGTATATATGTGTATATATATGTATATATGTACATATATATTTTTAACATTTGATTATAGAGCTTTAAAAATTCTAGATTCTTTCTCTTCCTCTCAGGGCTACTTTCAACGTACCACACTGTAACCTCCAACTCAATAAAGTTTCCCTTTAAATAATCCCAGTAACAGTGGCCCAACCTCAAAAGGCAGCCCATTTCATTTTGAAAGAAATCTAACTGCCAGGAAATTTTGCCTTATATCAAATCCAAATTTGCCTTCCCTGTATTTCTACCCCCAGATCTTGGTTCTGCCCTTTGAAGCTACAAAAAGTAAATTAAACCTCCTTCCCACAAAGTAACTCCTAGGAGAGATTGCTATTATATGAAATTATATTATTATTCAAGGCATGGAGCTGAGAAAACATTCTGGGCAGGGTTTCGGTAAGTGGGGAAATTTTAGAGACTCTTGGGCAGGTTTTCAAGCTCTGAGCATTACCACAGGAAAAGCTGGCTCACTTAAATGCAACAACCAAAGGAAGTAAGAATGCAGATAATGCAAAAGCCAGGGCTAACACCCTCCCTGCTATTTCCTTTCCCACCTCAAGGCCCTGAACACTTAGATCAGCCTCTAAAAAGCAGCCAGGGACACATGTGGACAGACACACACCCTTCCCATTGTTCATCCCCTTTATCTACACATTGCTCGGGACACAGTAAGCGCATAATGCATGCTTTTTCATCATCTAATTAACTACTCAATTCATTCAGCTAACTCAAGATTGGCTGCCCAATTACTGAGTATCTACTATGATACTTGATACTATAGGACTCTATAAAGGTGCCTTTAAGGAACTAAGGAGAACTTGCAAAAAATTTCTTCAGACCCTTTGCAAGGAAGAAAATGATCCCACCTGAAAGGTGAATTCTGTCCAAACTACTCAAGTAAGAAATGGGGGAAGCTGCCATCTCTAAAATCTACCAATGAAAGAGGCTGTTTTTGTTCAGGAATCAGACCCCCTGGCCACCACCCTTCCCTCTGCATCTCTTGTAGGGAGAGGGAGAAAAGGATATATTTATAATGCTTGGCCCTCCTAAACTCCTCGATGACGTTCCGTGCGTATTTCACCATGTCTCGGACACTTTCCGGCTTTGGGGGCTCACTCAGTTTTCGGATTTCCACCTTGGCTTTGTCCTGAAAGAAACATTTATGAATGCCATAAAGGGATTACATTGGCAGAGAAATCTTTCAAACACAAAGAATTCTCATATCTTTGTATCTGAATTTGCAAGATATTAGGCGTCCACGGGCACTAATGGAAAAAAGGGAGTAGGGAACAGTGGGAAGGATGCTGATGAGAAGGTGGGAGGCCTGGATCTGATCCCAGCTCTGCTGCATGTGACATTTCCTTTTTTCTCTGGGCTTCCGTTTTCTTATCTGGAACATGGGGGTTGATCTCATAAGTTGCAGGTTTTTTTCTTTTTAAATAAAATGGATTCCTGCCACTTAGAAGAATGGATGAACAAACTGTTTTCTATGAGTGCACTGGAATGTTGTTGCATCATAAGAAATGCCTAATACAAAAAAAACCAGAAACTTGGGAAAAATCGTGTGAACTGAAACATAATAAAATAAGGAGAACAATTTGCACAGTGAACACAACATAAAGGAGAAGGATCTTGAAGACATCAGAGCTCTGATGCAGCAGGGCCAAATGTAACTTGGCAAAGAGGTGAAGCAGGTACTCTAGGAATGGAAGGAGGTACACGCCTTTAGATGTGGTCGATGTGTTGATTCTGCTTAATTGTATTTTCTTTGTTATGGGAGAGAAAATTATTGCAGGAAGCAGGGCAGGGAACTGGTCAGTACTGGGCAATGCAAAAGGAAAAAAGGCATCAATAAAACATTTATAAAATTTCTAAATCTTATGAATTTATAAAAACTTAATGATAGAAAAGTACTTTCAAGTTTGAATACTCTGTGTTTCAGTGATTCTGAATCAGGCTGGGATAAACAGAAATTAGAGAGGAGACCTGAAAGAAACTTACTACTTTTTTACAATATCTGTTTAAAAAATTGGATTTTGTGGGAACCTTTGCCTAGGGCAAGGTGCTCAGTATGTCTCTGTGGCCACACGCGGAAGAAAAACAGGGCAGGGCTGGCATTAGTCAACATCAGGTTTGATGTGGGTGGTGCTATGGCAAATTGAATCTTTCTGGTCTCATGGCCTAAAAACTTCTCTAAACTGGTTTGTAAAGTTGCTGGAATTCTTCATTTGTGGCTTTGCTCCCCTCATCTTCTCCCATTTTCCCCCTCCCACTTATTTTAAGAGATGAAAATCTAGTAATTCCTTCCCATGCCCAAATTCTCAGAGAATTTCCCTTGCATCTAGCACTGAGCTGCCAGAAATAAGTCTGAGTAGCAGGAAAGCAGACCAGCAACTGTAGTTCTTAGGAATGTCTTGGCAAAGTTGATGCCATCTGTAAAATGAGAAGGTTCAACCTGATGCCTGCTATGGCCCTGTGCAGCCTTCAGACAAGCTGAAACATCAGACATATCACAAAGGCCACTCTGGATAAGCTCATTGGTCCCTCTATAAATTTTAGAGTCTATCAAGCATACATGCAAGAAACAAAATAATGAGATAATTAGTTTTCATAAAGAAAAATTACTCCCTTGACAAACTTCTCCTATTTTGGTGGGGCACATGTATACTAGGACAGGACTGTGTCTTAGCACTTAAAGGAACTTTCAGAGTTCATCTATCCCAACTCTGTCATCTCAGAGATGAATAAACAGGCCGAGGGACATTTTCAGGGACTTCTCCAAGATCTCAAAGTTGTCTGGAGGCAGAAAGAAGAGAACAGAACCTGAACCTGCTAGAAGCATGCGCTTTCCCCTCCACAGTGCTGCTGGGGTGACAGACCTCTAAGATGTCACTGTCTGAAAAGGGAGAAGGAAACAAGCATTTCTATGGCACCCACTATGCGCCAAGCACTATGCTATGTAAATATGCTATTTACAAATATTGTCTCACTGGATTCTCACCACCACCCTGGGAGGTATGGGCTATTACGTTATCCCCATCTTACAGAGGAGGAAACTGAGGCAGGCAGATTATGTGTCTTGCCCAGGGTGGCACATCCAGTAAGTGTCTGAGGCTAAACTTGAACTCAGGTCTTCCTGACTCCAGGTTCAGTACTCTATGCATTGTGACACCTGCCTCTTAAAAGCTTTTTCCTGCAAAAGGATAGAAAGGAGTACCTTCTCTTACGATGAACATTAGTGGGATCTGGGGAGTCAAATATCAGTCTGGAAGGAGAAGGAGGAGGAGGCTGCTTCTAGAAATGGATCTTGGGAAGTCCAGAGATGTCTGGGTGACCAGGCTGTCCATGCTACAGAGGCCTTACCTTTGCTTTGGTAGTACATTCCCTGCACTCGCATGTAAAGAAATAGGAGTCTTTTAATCGGTCATTTCGATCCTCTGTAGGATACAGCAGGTCAATATAGCTAGTAAAAACCTAAGGAGTAAAACAACAAAAAAAGGGGTGATTATAATGTTCAGAGGGGACACAGTACACAGAGTTAAGTCCGTTGTAGTGGACATAACTCTGGACTTGGTGCCCAGAAGATCTGGTTTCAAATCCTCCCACAGATACCAACTCTGCAAACCTGAGTAAACACATTCACTTTTCTGAATCTCAGTTTTCTCATCTGTGAAATGAGGGGGTTGAATTCAATTGCATCCCCAGGCCCTTCTTACTCTAAATCCACGATCTCATCCACTAAGATATTAATGATAGTCTAGGATTCTTTCATAAACAGACCCTAAGACAATGACTTCCAGAATGAACTCTGAGTTGTAGTAGAGCACAGTGGGCGGCCAAAGCAATGTACAAAAGTCCCTCATATCGGCTTCTTCTTGTGTTGGGAAAATTCCCTGCTACCAGGCTAAAATGTCCCAGTTTTGAGGGGGTTGTTGGTTCTTTTCTGGGGTCTCCTTCAAAAAGGTTCCCCAAAAGGTCGTTGCCTCTCCTCACTCTAGAGAACCAACTGTGGATTTCCCCCAGCAGGGGTCCACCCGTGACTCCCAGAGAAGAAAGGACCCTTTGGTTTGGCAACTGCATGCTATCCTTGGTACTAGCTGCCCACATTTTCTACCTTTTTGCGCTTTTGTTGCATCAAATTGGATTTCTTGGATGCTTTTACTGTAGCCTCTCCCATATGGTGAAGAAATTGGTGGTGAAACATTTTCCCTCTCCTCCTAAGTCACACTGCAGTACAGAAAGACCCTCAAAGTTGCAGCTTTTGTTGCCAACAGTTCTGTGTCCCAGCCTTAGGGCAGCACCAAGAATGAGAGGCATGGGAGATGCAGAACTATCGTCCTATACAGCTGGCTGCTTTCGACTTTGCCAGCTGTGCCCAGCAACTTGGGAAACTCTTACCTTTGGTGCCCATCAGGTCTGCTCTTGAGTTTTCTAGCATGTTCCTACTGCTAAGCCTCTGAGCATATGGAAGAGGCCAACATTTAAATATCCATCATCTATTCACTGGGACCAGCATTTGCTGATCATCCCACATAATCAGGCAAATATCTGACTGAACAGATGGATCTCAAATAGCCTTTTAAGTGCCAATAACCTTGGGTTCCAACACATAGATATGGGGAACAAACTTGGAGGGGGCACCTCTGGTCTTAATTCTAGCACCCAAAACTCAAGGACCTAAAAAAATCAAACACCAGCAATTTAGGACACACTACTCAATGGACCCCTTTCCTTTTCAGGGTTGGAATCAGGAAAAAAAAAATGCCTTTCTACTTTATTTAGGGGGATCACTACATAATTTTTCAAAAACCCGAGTAAGGAAAAAGAAAGCAGAAAGAAGCACAGAACAAACCTTTCAAACATTCTTCCTCTGTACCCCCTAAACATCTTTTCTTTTTGCAAGGGTTAATGGACAAGCCTGTGCAATATTCAAACTAGCCCAGAAGATGGCGACAAAGTCCAGCGGACGATCCCTGCTCATCTCAGTGAGTCATTGCAATGAATAGCTCATTTTTTCAGTCTGTCCCCAAATGAGCATTTCTGTCTTAAATGACTTGATTATTCTGACTAATTGGGATTTTTTTTCAAACAAAGAGGCACTAGGGTAGATTTTATGTGACAGATATTCAGGAACCTAGACAGTTCTGCCAAGGAGAGGGCACATTTCTCATATAGTAAGAAGGTGCAAAGCCCTACCTAGCTAATAGCTTGATTTTCAGAGAAATCTGTGTATTTCAAGGCCCTAACAGATACCTCTAAAATACCCAGATTGAAATTTACATTAGAAATCATCAAACCGATATTTGATTTAGACTGTAGAATTATAACAATTGATGTTCCCTCTAGTAACTTCAACGTAACTATAATTTGTTTTTAACCCAGACCCTACCAAAGCAATTTAAACTACTTCACAAGGAAGCCATTTGGTGGATGAGCAGAATCTAACGGGCAGCACCTAATCAATACTGTATGATGACAGTATAGAAGGTATACAAATATAGGTATATAAGAAGGTATAAGTATAGAAGGAGAGTGAGAGGAAGCATACATTCACCAAGAGAGTAGCACCTCTAAATCAGGACAACCCAAGAGAATGTAAGGTCCTTCAGGGCAGCAACTGTTTCATTGCTATCTAGCCACGTCTGGCACACAGTAAGCACTCAATGAATGCTTGCTGATTAAGTGACTGACTGACTCATACAACCCTTCTTTTCTACCTAGATAAACTACTCACTCTGTCCATTCCTTACAAAAGCCAAATATTTGACTGTCCATCTTAATCAGATATTAAAAAAAAAAAAAGCAACCACAATCTTTGGAGCATCAAAATAATTTCTGTTGACCACCAAGGGCAACTTAATGGAGAGTATGAGCTATAGCACACTGCCAATGATGATTTCCACATAAAAATTAAGCAAGGAATTTCAGCCAGGACACGTGTGATTTGAAAAGAAGGCAGGCTAGTCACTTATGTATGCTCATGCATGGAAAGTAAGGAGTAACAAATGAACGGTCTGAGTGTTGCCCACCTAATGTCAAGAAACCTATGGGGAAGGCATACAAGGAAGCCCTAACATAGGAATTACAAACACTGGGGAACAAAATCACAGAGGATGAACAGGTGTGAGGGCTTGGGGGTCTGTACAGAACATGGACCCACTGAAGTAGGATACAAAAATAAAAGACAAACAACCACAAAAAGAACCTTTAAGTGTAGAGGGATATGGACGCAAGATGGCATCAACATTAATGTGGCTATTTCCTATACTAGTCAGGGTAGACCCTAATTTCAAGTCTACCTACCAAACTGCAGGTAAGAAATAGGAGAGAGTACCAAGTTATAGCCTGCATAATCCATAAGCCAGATAAATACTCCCATGAAGAAAGTCACATTTAGTGAGCGGAATTCCTGAACATTATTTCCGATTCTACTCACTTCACTCTTCCTGCTGACCCTGCACTTATTGTCCCCCACAGGTTAGCTGACCAGAGAGGCTGGCTGACAATCACACCGTGGTCCACACTGGCCCGTGTTCACACTTACCTCATCTCCAGGGTTTATTTCCTGCACAGCTCTCACTTCGGCAAGGGTCCCCTTATAGGTGACAATCACATTGGGACAACAACTGTGGTTCATCAGTGCAACGCTATTGTCAATGGAGGAAAAACAAACCATTTATCTCAAGGCGATTGGCAGAAAGTTAAGCACCCCTCAGCAGGACAGAAACTTTTAAAGAAGGACTGTCACTTCACAATACTAATCTTTTAAATTAGTCATTAACAATTTCACTCACTCTAAAGGAAGTATATAATCCTTATGGAGGGATTATAACCTTTAATGGCACCGAAAGCAGAATTGCTTCATGGTAAATACGAAAATAAAGCGAAAAAAGCCAAGCCAGAAGAATGGAACAGACACTAACAAAATAAAAGAAGTGAATGAGTATAAACGGACCAAGAATTCCAACTGGGGGCTTCAAAAGAGGGACTGAAAAAGTTTTATGATACTTTATGTCCCGAAATTATTTTAAATAAAACTGTGCCTAAGCAAGTTTAGTTGTTTCTATTGGTGCTTAATACTGATTTCTAGTAAGATTAATTTTAAATGTGGGTCCCCCCAAAATGTAAATTTCTTCCCCACTAAGATGCATGATTTAAAGAGCATCATATATCTAAGCATGTACTCCATATTAAATTCCATAATAAATAAACAAAGGCCACTTATTGATAATTTTCCAAACCACTTTTTCATTAATGGACCAAGTCCAAAGCCAGCTGTCTTCAGATTCTGAAAAATCCTCATTCTCTGCAATGCCTGGTTTCCTATGTTGCTCCACTTAGGACTGACTTCTTGACTGATCTTGACTGAGCAAATTCATTTGAGCTTCTCTGCACCTCAATTTCCTCATCTGGAAAATTGGGACAGGGCTGCCCCTGCTGTTCTCATTCTACTTCTCAGGACTGGTGGGAAGGATAGACAGGTTCATGTATGTGAGGGGCTTTGAGCTTCTTCTGATTGTATCAAGGTCAAAGTTCTGAGAACAAAAATTTCTAAACTACAGGGGAAAAAATGCTTGATCTCTGAAAATGCTACCTTTGAAATCCCAAGGCCGACATGAATTTCAACCCAGAGGACTTTTTTCCCCCAATTAAAACTGTCTGAAAACTGGGGCTCATCCTCAGACAAGCTCTTACATCTATAAATGTTATTGTTACAGTGCCTGATATTATAAATTCCTTACCCTTTGATTACTAAAAGGAAAAAAAAAAACCTTTCTTCCATTTGCACCAAGAATACAGAATGACAGTACTTACTCAGTAGGTCAGTTTGCTCCTTGAGGTCTGAGGGAGAGCCATCAATGTCCACTCCTGGACACAGAGGAAAGAACAACTACTTTCTTCTTGCCTTCCTAAGCTCACTGCTACCAGACTTGCAAAAATGGAGAAACTGACTATGCGGCACCCTGCTGAGCTCAGCTTTACTGGAAAGTGGTGAGAAGGGCTTCGGTGGCCCCCACTCCAAACTCAAGATCGAGAGACCAGTGGCTTGACTTATCATACATAAAAGAAAATCAGCCTCTTAAGTATAATGAACTCTCAGGCTTAAATATATTACATAAATAATGCCAAAATACACTATTGTAGCTCTCTTCCAGGAAATTTGGTGACTAGTTTTTTAGGGTTTTCTTTGGGGGTAGCTCCTTTGAGACACCTCCCCTAATAATGCTGAATGGTACCTGCAATATCAGACAGCTGACAGGAGCCCCAAGAAGTTACATGATCTGCCCGGGGTCACACAGCCTGTGTGTATCAGAGGTGGGGCTCCTGGCTCTGATGCCAACTATCTAGCCATACCATCTACTCCACTACAGTGCCTCAGACCTAGCTCACTAGAAAACAAAAAAACATTTATTTTTTAGGCATCCACAACTTCAGAAACAGAAACGGTTTAAAATTAAAAAAAAAAAAATCTAAACCTTAAAAGTAATTAAAAGAATCTAAAGCTGTTTGTTTTTATGGTGTCATAATTATTTTTAGTAGCTGTTCAAGAGTACTGCAAAAGCTCCCTTGCTCAAAATGTCCTAAAGGCTCCCTATTGTCTCTCAGATCAAATAGTCCATTTAACATTTGAGGTCCTTTCCAGTCCAGCTCCAGCCTTCCTTTCTAGGCTTTTCACACCTAACATGAGAGGCAGTGAGACACAGAAGACAGGGCACTGGGCTTAAAGTCAGAAAAACCTACGTTCAAATCCTACCTCAGATACTAGCTGTGTGACTCTACATTCCTTCCAGGACTCTACTAAGTTAAGACACCAAACTTGCATTTCTAGCTCAACTGGCCCACTCGCTGTTTCTTGTACATAACATTTAACCTCCAGGCTTGGAATGGACTTCTCACTCACCTCTGCCTCTCAGAATCCTTGCTCACGTCAAAACTCAGATAAAATGTTACCTTTCATGAGATAACATTAGGTACCTACAAGAGACCTTTCATGATCCTTCCAGTTGTTGGTTCTCCCTCCCTCTCAAATGAACTCTGGATTTACTTTTGATTAATTAATCAATCACCAAGCATTTATTAAGCTCTTATAACATTCCAGGCATTGTGCTAAGGGTTAGGAATACAAAAACAGAAACCCATCAGCTCACGTTACCAAGGTGCTTACATTCAATGCTGGAAGATAATATTTACGTATATAAGTATACACAAAATAAACACTTTATAGATATGCATATACATAATATATGTGTGTATGTATATGTGTGTATGTATGTGTGTATATGTGTGACACTATTTTTTTATATCTGCATGTGTGTCCATGTCCTCTGTCCATTCCACCCCTAACGGAAGATGGTTGAGGGCAAGGTCCTTTTTGGTCTTGTCTCTGAGTTGCCAGTAACTAGGCACAATGAGTAGGTATTTAATACATGAATGCTGATTGATAAATGTCTACTTTGGTCCCTAATATACTGGCCTCAAAAGAATTCGCATCAGAGATAGATTTGTTTTCAATGAGACCTCTACAGGGAGACTGTCCAAAGTCCTTCCTCTCCCTGAAGGAAAATGTCATGAAGTCATTCCTATATGGCTATCAGAATCCAGACTGTGGCTAAGGAGTCCATGTGATCCTCCAGTGCTATTATTAATGAATAAACTTTCTAGTTATTTTAGAGGAAGCACAGTTACTGCTGTTCACCCAACACAAAGTGACACATTAATTTGTTGGTGACTTCTTGTCATGTTCTCATGCATGGGTTACGCAGCAAACTGGCAAAGTCACAGAAATATGAGAAACAAACAGACATAGGAGATGAGAGCCTGAACCACGAACAAAGACAGAGGTAGTATATGCCTGCATGTGTCCATCCAAATATGGAGCACCTCAGTTCTTTTGTAGGTAAATCTTATTAAATTCGTATGACACTAACTTGTATTTTGAGATAATTTGGATATGGGCTATGTTGACCGTTCCTTTTTACCATGGTACTAAAAGGGGGCATTAAAAGGTCATTTGTGTTTGTCCGAACACAAATACTGGGAAGATCATATAAACTATTTATGAAAACAAACTGTTTTTAAAGCATCCATTTTTATCAAATAAGAAGCCTGCTAGTAACAAACCATTATTATGTCTAGTAATATCAAGTGATCAAATGAAATAACATACACAAAGCAATTTGTAAACCTTAACACACTCTATAAATACTAGCTATATAGTTGTATGTATATTATAGCAGGTTCTTTAAGGATAACAACTGTAAAATGCTTAGTTTAGTTGCTGGCGCATAGTAGATACTTAACAAAATATCTATTGCTTCCCCTTTTCCTTTCCTACTCAGAAATATTTTGCTAACCTCATTTGAAACACTATCTCTTCAAAAGTGGGGGGAGAGTTGAAAGAAATTATATTTCTTTAATAAGTTTCTCTAATTCACTACTTCATCTGGGCCTCTCCCCCAATTCAGTCTTGAATAAGTGAGGTTTTTCTGCATCTCATGCTGTGCTTTTCCCATATTCACAATGATCAAAAGTTAAATGAGATGAAGCAAGAGCCAATATTTCTCCTAAGCAAAGCTATAGAAATATCTTGGTTTGCAATTAATTGTTAAAACTGAAGATTACTTGAACTGAAGATTATGTAGAAAGCAAATTTCTCAGCAGGGCATGGAACTATTCCTCCTATGAACACTATAAAGACTTCTTTAATAACAGTTCTCTACCTGGCAGGACTTAATAAGCAACTGCTCCGATAACTACTACCTTCAAGTCCTTAAGTGCAGGGGAAATATTTTGAAACCTGGCAGAATTAAAAAGGTGACTTAATTTACTTGGAGTTTTATGTCTGCCACATGCAGACACTAAGTAGATTATTTAAAAATCAAAAAATTCAAATTCATGTTAAGCTAGAGAAAAGGAAAAAAATGAAGGAAAACCCAGCCTACTCTGGAAATATTGCTGATCCCAAATGTGAAAGTTCTTCATCTTCAATTGTGAAGCCATTGCAATTAACCTACAAAAAGAGAGAGAGAGAAAGAAACAAATGAACAAACTAACAGGCCAGAGTTCCTTGGGGGTACAAACCACTGTCTTTCTTTTTGACCTCCATCTGTCACTAGAAAGATAGTCTAATGAGCATCTTTTCATTCCTGTCCAATGCTCCTTCCACAATACGAATGCACATCCTTTTTTTAAATATGACGGTTTTGCTGCTGACCCTCGTCAACAGGACATGTGCTTAGAGTTCCTTTACCAATAAGGGGAAGACAAAGGAGGAGAAGCACTTTTCTACCTCTGTCTAAATTCTTTATGATCTTGGAACTTTGTTACATTAAAAAAAAATTATTTAAAATCAGTGGGCCACTAGCTAAGGCTTGGAAATATTTTGGTTCTATAGACAAAAGAGATCAGTGTTTGGATGGTACCTCTTGACCTTACAGCTCAACATAGGGTGGTGTGGGCTATTAAGAGATGAAGAGATTTGTTTCTGACTATTTTGACCTTGCCCTATTCCTCAATGACTATGGTCTGCCAGACTGGGCCATTTCTAGGCTGGAAATTAAAAAAAAAAAAAAGAATCATGAAATTCACAACAGGACGACTCGCTTCTAAAATCTCGTACTACAATCCATGATGCCCATGACTTAGCACCACCACTGTTGTTCTTACTTTGCTTTTTATGCTTATTCTTACTCATGGTTGTTCAGTCCGTGATTTTTTTTTTTAAATCACTGTGGGGCTCTGCTTCCAGAAGGGAAAGCTCTGTCCCAAATCGCTGGGGTCCTCCCGGCTGCCGTAGCTCTCAGGAAGGTGCTGGGACCCTTCCTATTTACTTCTGGCTGACTGGATAGCGAAGACTCGAAGACTCCAAGACTGAAGCCCAAGACCGAGGTCCGGATCCAGGCCGCTCAACGCGAGAGCACTGGCCTGAGAACAATAGTTTAGTCCTCCTGCTGTCTGTAGGCCTGGGGCGGGAAGCTGCAACGTGGAGGAGGATGCAAAACCTCTGCCTTTCGCTTTTCCCCTCTGGAGGCCTTTCAGCCGGACTGCTCCTCCCTCCCAACTCCGCAAGTCCCACTGACCTAGTGCTGAACGCTGCTGGCAGCTGCCACTAATCCGCTCATCATTCCTCTCCTCCGGCTGCCCCCGGGGCACAGCCGTGGCTTCAGGCCAGGCTGGTTTTGGTTTGCGGTGCTGATATGGTTCCTCGTAGCTGAGCTGACTTTAGTGGGAAGTATCTTTGTGTGCGTTTTGGAGTTCTA
>CM053586.1:273063627-273080600 GCA_028646515.1 Pseudochirops corinnae
CTGGAAGCCGTCTGCTGATCTGTTATTCTGTTTGTTTGTAACTTCTGTTTGTATTCTCTGAAGTTCAGGGTGCTGACTTTTCCCCCTGAACTAGGTAAATGATATGTTTGATTAAAGTGAGATTGTTAACCCATTTTGAGTTGCTTTCCTTTAGAAAAGCAGATCTAAGAACCTGTGCTAGTAGCCACCCTAGGTATGCTAGGGTGCTTGCTGTTGCAGGGGTGGGATTTGAACCCAGGTTTTCCTGACTCCAAGTCTAGTAGTATATCTACTCATGCCTCTCTAGCCACTTACTTTTTCCATTGCCCTGACACAAACCCTAGCCCAGCTCCATTTACCCACTGATCAACTTAGAGCGCTGCCTAAAGTAAATTTAAATTTCATATTCAAACAGAAACTCTTCTTATATGCAAAATAAAGATAGCCAATGAGGGCTGGCATTTAGTATTAATAAAAGTACTTCATAAAACTATTCCATACATAGTAGGTGTAATATAAATGCTTATTCCCTTCTTCTTTGCTTCTCCTGTTGTAATCCCAATTTCATAGCTCGGGAAACTGAAGCAAACTGAAGTTAAGTGACTCTGAGTGTCTGAGACTGCATTTGAATTCAAGCCCTCTTCACTCTAGGGTCAGTGTCATCTTCACTGCACCACTCAGGTACCTACTGCATCCACAAGCCCAGCGGCTGCCTTCTACCACTTTTGTCTCACCCCCAGCGTGCCTGCTATTATAAGGCCTGGTAAGGCTTTAAGTATATCGATGGCTTTCTTCTAAACACTTGGAGAGGACTAACAGATGCTAAGCGGGTTAGGAGGTTGAATAAATAATAATGTTTCCAAGAATTCAAAAGTAGAGCTCAACAGCTAACTTGAATCTCCTTCTCGGCCATCCTGGCTATTCATCCAATTCAAGGTTGAAGGTAGTTCAACAGAAAGGCACAGCAAATATGTAGCTTAAACATTTAGCTTCGACCATCCTACCCCATCCCACCCCACCTCCATCCACCAAACATACAACCGGAATACTGAAGGCCTGCCTGGATTCTGGGATCCTTAAGTTGAAGACGTTTGGCAGATTTTTGAGCTGAGTAACTTTCATTTTAAATACATGGTATTTTTATTGGTATCGCAAATATATCTGACATGAACTTCTTACGATGGCATACGAACTACTGACCAAATACTATACAATAGTTTTTAATTGTAACAAACTGTTCACTTGTGAAAAAATTCTAGAAGACTGTTATTATCAGATGCACTTGAACAGCAATAAAATCAGCGGGTAAGCTAATTAAGAGAGCATAAGACCATAATCTGCTTTCCCTAAGAGGACGTGACCACAGCCACCCAAGAAGGGAAAGTCTGAATTCTTTTTTTCTTATATAATACAAAACAATCTTATTAATAATATGTAATCTTAAATATCTGTGTGCATTATATTATTATGTATAACATAGCATTATATTTACCATAATATATAAATATAGGTAATATGGATCATATAGAGATCTGTCTATCTGTGTGTATACATACACACACACACACATCTTTTTTTAAAGGGACCTTGAGGGAAGGCAATTCCATTATTGTCTTTTCCTTTTAAGTCCTCTGGCTGTCAGAAAGTTCTTCCTCTTACCTAACCTCTTATTACTAGAATGTAAGCTCATTTTCTCCTTTTCTTATCCTTGGTGAACAATAAATTCTACCTTTCAACAGGATCTGTGCACATTCTTAAACACTGTTATTAAGCCTTCTTCCTAGCGCCCATTAGTCTCCCTTTTTCCCAGCATGAAAAAAAAAACAACTGATTCCAATTTTTCAGCCCTAACCCTGTTATTTCCCATAAGCTGGTGGAGCCCAGAAGAGGACAGGGCACTCCAGTGAGTCTCTGACCATACTAAATAGAGGAGAATTTGCAGAAAGATCATCTCAGAGCTCCAAAATGCTACAGTCCTATTTACACCCTTCATATCATATTTGAGCTGCGGACGTGTGCTAATCCTTGTGAATAAATCTGGCTTAGTTGAAAAATAGAAAAATGAGATGGAGAAAAGGGGTGGCGAAGAGGTGGATGAAATTTCACCTTTACAAAGATTTACAGTAGAATGTCCCTGCCAACAACCTCACCCTAACCAGAAGAGCCTTCAAAGTATTTCTGGTATGCTCCGCCTACCCCACTCCATTGCAATATAAGGACAAGTCATTTGGCCCTTTCCTAAGCAGGACTCATTTTGTCATTCTGAGATCAGATGCTTATGACGGACCTAACAAGCAGGGGAGGGCAGAGCAAGAGTGGGGGTGGTGGCTGGTCAGTCACTGTGCACGGGTAGTTAACTTCAGGTACATTAGGAATCTCGAAACAAGCGGCAGCCTTGCACTGCACCCCACCATAAGCACATATGGCTGCTGTCTCCTCACTCTCTTTTCTTCTTTCTCTTTCCTCCTTCATACAGCACTGGGACTGAAGTCAGGGAGACCTGAGTTCAAATTTACCTCAGAAACGTACTAGCTGTGTAACCTTGGGCAAGTCACTTAACCCCAAATGCTTTGCCTTCCCCCCTCCAAAAAGCAAAAAAATACCGCAAAACAAAAAAAAAAAAACCTAACTTTCTTGCTGTCAGGAACAAGAATGCTGAGATGATTTAGCTTCTGCATCCTCTAAATCACTAATAACATGGAAAATGCAAATCAAAATAATCCCTTTCACCAAGGGCTGGGAACCTGTAACCTTGAGGCCACATTGGTCCTCTAGGTCAAGTGTGGCCCTGGATTCAAGTCAAAGGGCCACCTTGAGGACCTAGAGGGTCCCTTGCCTCATACCCAACAAAGTGGCAAGGACATCAAAAGACAGTAATCATCAGCGTCAGAGAAACTGTAGAAAAGACAGATAAAGTAGTGCAGCTGTGAACTGGTACAATAATTCTGGAAAGCAAAGCGTAACCGTGCAAATAAAGTGACTAAACGTTCATACCATTTGGCTCAGAGATTCCACTGCCAGGCATATAAACTGAGGAGATTATTGACAAAAAGAAAGTCTCCATGTATATCAAAATAATTTACAGTTGTACTTTCTGTAGTAGGAAAGAACTGGAAACAAAGTAGATTCTCATCAATTAGAAAACAGCTCAACAAAATATGACACAAAGATATAATGAAATATTAATATGATAGGAAAAAAAATGCCTGAACATCATAAGGAGAAGAATGGGAAGACTTTCATGAACTGATGCAAAAAAAGTAAGCAGAGCCAAGAAGACAATTATATAATGACTATAACCATATACAAATATATGTATATGCATAGATGACATATATACATAATGAACATGTACAGTCACTATCATTTACATGTTACACATTGTTATATGTATACACATTTATATAGTATGCAAATATGCATATATGCTATGTGTGTGGATTGACATAAGATTGATGTTACATATACAATTACCACAAAACAACAGAAGCAAATGTTGGATAAATTATAAAGACCAAGCTTGGCCAGAAGGAAGAGAGATGAGAAGAATACCATGCCTTGCTCCTTTGCAGTGACTGGGATCCACAGGTGTGGAGCATTGCTTATAACATCAGAGCTTATGTTGATAAGCTTTACTGGCTTTCCCCCCCTCTTTTTCATCTTTTTAAAAAGAAATTCTTTGTAAAAAGAGATGACTTTCTAGGAGGGAGGAGAAAGAAAGACACGGGGGAAATCTAAGTGATGTAAAAATAAAAGATATCAATTAAAAACTGATTTTACAAGGAACTTATTGAAGGCTTCAAGAATGACCAGGTGAGCCCTCTTTTTTGCCCCAGGTCCACTCCATTTGCTTCTACCATTTTCTTTGTCTGACTACAACAAGGAAGTGACAGAACCCTAGGGGAGCTGGAGGGAAGAGACAGAAGCTTTTCTTGTAAAAGAATCTACATGAGGAAAAGGAAGCTTGGGATGTCTCAAAGGATTCTCAGGAAACTCTGGCACCCCAGGATTCTTACATAATGAGCAAGATTCCTTAATGTACTTGGAGAGTCACTAAATTCCATTGAAATCCTTCAAAGTAGTGCTCAGAACAGGACTCTTTTTGCTGTAATCTTGGTCAGGTTTTAGCCATGCACTGACACCCACAGAGATGCTCCCATAGGACAAACAGAACTCTGTACTTTAAGCTCTGGTTGTTTCACCCTTCAATGGCCTGATATGGATATAAATAGGAAACTGAGTCAAACAAGTTTTTACAAGAGCAGGGCACAGCAGGTCAGTCACCCTTCTTCCTGACTTGTAACAAAGAAAGAGAACAAAATGGCTCTAGAAGGTGGTCCTTTCCCTCACCTGTTTGGCCAGGATCCTTGCAGTCAGCCTCACAGTCTCGGAGGGATTCCAGTTTTCCCCAAACACACACATAGCAGAACACTCCAGCTTGTGCATGGGCCAGTCTTCTTTCTGAAAGGTTAAAGACAGCAATTATCATCAAAAACAAAAACAAAAGCTGTAAAACACTGAAATAAAGTGAAGGAAGAGAGGATGCAGTCAGTTCCCTGAATTAAGGTCAAGTGAAATGTGTTTCCTTTTGGGAACCAAGAGGACACTCACCAATGCTGAAGATAAAAACATCTTTTTAAGATAGAAAAGAACTCTAACCTTGAGCTGGTCCTGACAGATGTTTCTGAAATGAGGAAATTTACTTTGTGCTGTTTGCGTTCACATCTTGCACATTTCTATGGCAACTTCCCTTAGGAATCCAGTTTACTGCACTGAACAATATACAATCCACTCTCAATTATTCATTTGTTCAGTCATTTCAGTCACGTCCAACTCTATGTGACCCCATTTGGGGTTATCTCAGCAAAGATACTGCATGGTTTGCCATTTCCTTCTCTAGCTCATTTTACAGACGAGGAAAATGAAGCAAACACAGTTAAGTGACTTGTCCAGGGCCACACAGCTGGTAAGCATCGGAGGTCACATTTGGCCTCAGGTCTTTCTGACTCTAGGTCTGGTGTCCATCCACCACCCCCTAGCCACCCCAATTATCCAAACCTGTGGGTTATTCAATTTACTAGATTATCCACAAAAAGTTTATAGTCCCCAAATATCTATTCTTTGCTAGTCTGGAAAGCCCTTAGACCAGCTCCCCTTACAACCAATACTCAGATTGTGGTAACTAATTTTAAATCCCCATGGAGGCCAAATGTAACTAGGAAAGACCCAGCTGAAAACAAACAATTCCCTAACCTATACTTAAGGCCATACACTAAAATTCTTCCTTAGAGTCTTCACTGTGGTTTGGAAACAGCCCTAGATTCTACAACGCTATGCCAGCACAGCACCAACTCGAGAAGGCCTTTGCAAAATGGACAGTGACAGACAGAACGTCTATCATCTGAGCAACAGCCTAGCTAAGTCTAGAGAGACTTCTTGCCAGCTGGCCGCAGGAAGATGAAGTTTTGAGCCACTAAGGGGAAAAAAATCTCTAGACGAGGTCAAAAGACCTCACTTTCCTGGGTGTGTGACCTAAGGCTTCTGATTCTCAGTGTTCTCTTCTGTAAAATCCAGATGACAAACTGCACCAAAGTAAATGCTGTTGTGAGCACCAGGGAGAGGAGAGAGGGAGAAAGGGAATGAGGATTTAAGTGCCTAATATGGTATATACCAGGCATTGTGCAGACAGAGCTTTAGAAGTTTTTAAGAGTTTTATAAATGTAAAAGCTTTATAAATATTATTTTGTTCAATCCTCACGATGATCCTGGGAGGCAGGTGCTATTATGATGCACATTTTACAGTTGGAGAAACTGAGACATGCAGAAGTTAAGTGACTTGCCCAGGGTCACACAACTAGTAAGTGTCTGAGGCTGAATCTGAACTCAGGTCTACCTGACTCTGGGCCCAGAGCTCTAGCCACTGTACCTACACACACACACACAAAAATTTACTTAGGTAAAGCACTGCATCAATGTGAAGTACGATTCATTTTGTCACTCATATAGCTGGTTCTAAGACTCTGAACACCCATGGGAGCAGGCAGCTATGAATCCGTTTCTGTCCCGTTATCATGGGATTAAGGAAAACTCAGTTACTCGAGACATATCCAAAATGGCAGTCACTTTTAGGATACGTGGATGGGAAAGGGGATAGGTAAGAGCACAGGGAGCCTCAGGCTTGGATCGTGATATCGGGTAGAATGGGGCAGGGGAAAGAGAACAAGATTTTGAGTTTGAAGACTTGGGTTGGAATCCAGACTGCCATTTTCTACCAGTGTGATGACAGGGACGTGATCCAGTACTTCTGGGTTTCCCTTTTCTCATCTGTAAAACAAAAGGGTTGTACCCTAATACCTTTCTAAGTCTCTACCAATTCTAAATATGCATTCCTATGGGTGGATACAGACTTTAGCCTTTTAAAGTGAGTATTAGGATATGGCAATGTGGGTGTCTGCCACAGTATTTTTGTCTATGCAGTCTTCAATATCTGCTACTGAGGAATCGTGATTGCCTCTTTACAACTAAAAATCAGAGGGACTATTAGTGGTAGCAACAGTTAAATGAAAATTGGGTTCTCACAAAAAAAAGAACTTAAATTATGGAATCAGTTCCAGATTTCCAAAAAAATCATATTGACTAGACATAGAAACTTCAAGCTCTCCAAAGAATCCAGACACTGTCAACTTCTCCCCAGTATTTAACGGTTATAAATAGGGTAATATTTATGTACAAGATTCATAACTGGAAAAACCCTAAGGATATTCTAGCTGATTTAATAGATGACAGAACAGAAGCCCAGGGAGATAATGAGGTGACTTGCTCAGGGTCACATACTTGTACCAAACTAGGTCTTTTGACTCTAAGATCAGTATTTTTCCATGGTGATAAAAGTTGCTTCCTACTCCCATTTGATGACAATCCTTTTTTTTTTTTTTGTCTAGAACTTGTGATTCCACTAATGTAGAGAACCTCCCTATGGAAACTCCCTCCACCAGTGCATAGTCTCTTATCTCCAAATGCCTACTGGACATCTCCAGCAGGATGTTTCATAAACATCTTAAACTCAACTTGTCCAACACAACTCATTTTCATTCATTCTAAGCCCTCCCCTCTTCCTAATTTTCTTATTACTACCAGTGGCGAGGAAGTCACCATCCTTTTAGTCACTCAGGCTTGTACCAGCCTCAACTCCTCAGTCTCTCATCCCTCACACTCAATTTGTTGCCCAGTTCTGTTGATCCTCTCTCCATAACACCTCTCCTTTTCTGACACTGCTGCCAACCTGGTACAGGCCCTCATCACCTCACACCTGAATCACTGCAATAGCCAGCTAGCTGGTCTCCCTGAATCACTCCAGGCCAGCCTTCGCTCAGCTATCAAATTGATCTTCCCAAAGTCCAAGTCTGATCATGTCAACCCTGGTCCCCACCCCCTTCCATAAGCTCCACTGGCTCCCTATCACCTTTATGATCAAATATAATATCCTCCATTTGGCATTCAAAGTCCTTCACAACCCAGCCCCCTCCTCCCTTTCCAGTCTTTTTACACGTTCTTTGTATCCACAGCACTTAACTCTGAGCCTAGCTTAATCATTACTTGGACAGCTAGGTAGTGCAATGGATAGGGCACTAGGCCTGGAGTCGCGTTCAATAAAGCCTTAGCTTTACTAGCTGTGTGACCCTGGGAAAGTCACTTCACCCTGCTTGCCTCAGTTTCCTCATCTGTAAAATGAGGTGGAGAAGAAAATGGCAAAACACTCTGGTATCTTTGCCAAGAAAACCCCGAATGGGGTCACAGAGAGTTGGGTAAGACTGAATGATACCACCACTAAACAACAATCATTACTTGTTGACTGACAATGAAGATCAGCAATTTGTCTATAACTTCTATTTTAAGAGAGCTGCCTGGGACACTGAGGACTGAAGTAATTTGCCCCTGAACATACCAGCTAGTGGATGACAGTCACCAAACCACAGAATCTGGGAGTTGGAAGAGACAAGTGATCTGGACCCAGCCTTTGCTTGACAACATCCAGTAAGGGGGAACCCACCACCTCTAGAGAGCCAGCTTTATTTGTTGGAAAGTTCTGCTGACATCTAGACTAAACCTGCCTCTCTGAAATTTTTACCCACTACTACTGGTTCTGCCCTATAGGGCTAAATGGAACAAGTCTAGTCCATTCTTCACATGCAACTCTTTAGATATTTGAGAACAGCTTATTACTTCTCCACTCCTCCAAGTCTTCCTTTCTTCAAACTAAAGATGCCCAGTAACTTTAATCAATCCTCATAAGACAAGGATTCGACATCTTTCATGGTTCTAGTTGCCCTCTTCTGGACACCTATCAATGTCCTTAAACGACAGTGCCCAGAATTGAACATAAAAATCCAGATGAAATCTGACAAGGACAGAGTACAAAACCAGACCATTAACAACTACTCTTTGAGACTGACCATTAGACCAATTTTGAATCCATCTGTTTGTATTGTCTAATTTCCATCTTCTCCACTAAAAAAAAACCAAGATAATTTTGTCCAAAGATTTTCTATAATTTTGATAACCACAGTATTACCTTCATCTACTACTTTAATAATCCTGTCAACAAAGGAAATGAGGTTAGTCTGGCACAATCTTCCCTTGATGAAGCCAGGCTGGCTCTTTGTGGTTAATGTTTCCCTTCCTAGATGTGTACCATTCTAGTGTACCATACTATTCTAGAAATTTCCCTAGGAATCAGTCAACCTGACTGGTGTAGAGTTTGTTCTTTTTTTTTTTAAACTGGAACAATATCTGCTCTTTTCCAAACCTATTGTCTCTTCATTTTTCTATGACCCTTCAATAAAACAGTTCCTCAGCATTTACATCTCCTAGGATATAGTTCATTTGGACAAGTTGACCTGAATTCATCAAGGTCAGCAAAGTATTCTCTTTCTACTTATTGTGGGTATCAACTCTCTTTCAGTGATTTTTGTGTTCTGTCATTTCCAGAAAAAATGTCATTCTCCTTTGTGGAGAAAACAGACACCAAATATGAACAGAGAAACTCTGCTTTCTCTCTGTTGTCAGCCCTAAGCAAAGATCCTATCCTGTTTTCTTCCAATAGTGCTAAACAAACAAAACTCATACCCTTTTTGTTGTTCTTGGCTTCCCTTACCAGACTCAGCTCATTCTAAACTCTAGAAATTCTGACACTAATTTTACAGGACTATGCCACAATCTTATACTTCTGTTACCTAGCCTTGTTCCCATCCTCAGTACATTTTAAGAAAAATATCTAAGTTGGTTGATGAGTTCCCTGTTCATCCACACTGGCCTATTTAGCACATCACTCTTTTCTTCCCTAATGGAATTATTTCTCTTTATGTCTTTAGACATTCTTGAGCATGTCCCGTCCATCCCTCCTGGACTAACTTCCCCTACAGCATTTTAAGCCATAGGTTCCTAGGTATCGTTCCTCTGAACTCTCTGCAATCTGCTTTCCCAAAATCCTGGGTGCATGTCAGCCTCTACCCAGAATTTCTCTCCTTCTCTATTACAAAAGTCTAGGATGGAAATGTCTGAGGTAAGACTTGAACCTAGATCAATATGAGACCAAAGCCACCTCTTCTTCCACTATACCACACTGCCTATGTCAATCATGTGGTATCTTAAAAAGAACAGCAAATGATTTTCACAGAGCTTAACTTATCTGGTTATTAAGTTACGGTGATTCTTTGGAAAGCAAACCCCAATTCTGAGGCATATCCTAAAATAAATATTCCTCTGCAGTGACTATCCTAGCACACCACATATTCAGATTAGTCGGCCACATGCTATCCATGGGTAAATTTGGTTACCTTCAAATAGAGTCTGGATGGTCACTTATCAGATTATAGAGAGGTTCCTTTTCAAATGAGGGTTACATTAGATGGTCTCTGAGATCTTTCAACTCCAAGATTAGGTGATGCTATTATGCGAAGGAGGATGAGCTCTAACACAGTGACATTTTAAAAAGAAACAGCCAGTCAGAGTTAAAAATCAGAGCTACAATCTTGTTCAGTTTGCAACTGTGCTCTATTCATCTGAAAAATTCAAATGGTCTTCAAAAGGTCCTTTTCCTCACTATTCTCTGTTCCTGATCCTCTTAGACATTCAGATCCAAGATCCCAATGTTGAAATCTGATGATGGATGATCCTAACAGATAGTTTCCAATCCCCACCCCTCTCTCCCCACACCTCCTGAAATAGGAAGGACTCAGTATTATTGAATACAGAATGCAGCACAGGTCCTTGGCTTAAGTTTTGTGCCAAGACACTCTGCAGAGTTAAATAACTCCGTGACAAATATAACCAAGAGCAGAGGGAGAGAGAAATGACAAGATATGCACAAGGGAGATGAAGATCTGTTTTTAGCCGAAGCTTGAAATGAAAGTGTTATGATAAAGCACAGAGGTGGAGAACAGGTGGTTGGTTCCAGCTCACCAGAAGCAGGCTCTTTTGACAACTTCAGGAGTCCAGCGAAAGAGTGAAAGAGGGAGTGAGAACAAGTAATGAAGAGGAGAGGAAGTTAGGGGAGACTCTGAGGCAGGAGCCAAATAATCTATAAATATTTATTTAATGCCTATTGCATAATGCATGTGGCAGGCTTGTGGGTGTGGGAAGTGGAAAGAAAGAAGGGTGGGAGGCAGGAAAGGAGACACAAAAGAAGTATTAACCATAGTCCTTGACTCTGGAGAGCTTGAAGTTTTCCCTAATGACAGATTATTCCCTAATGATTAGAGGTGGCATGGATTCGAGCACTGGACATGAAAGTCAGGAAAGCTCAAGTCCAAATCTTGACTCTGACATGTAACTAGATAAGTGCCTTTAAGTAAGTCACTTAACCTTTTAAGCCTCAGTTTCCCCATCTGTAAAACAGAGATAAGAACTGCTACCTTAGGGTTATCGTGCATGGACGTGTGTGTATGCATATATATGTATGTGTGTATACATGTGTGTTCAAGTACTAACATATGCCTTAGTGCTTTTCTCATAGTAGGTGTCTGTCAAATTGATAGACACATACATACACGTATGGTGATCTCATCAGCTCACGTGGATTACAATTTCATTTCTATGCTGATGATTCTATTTATTCAGCACTAACCTCTCTCTTGACTTTCAGTCTTCCATCTCCAACTGCCTACTAGACATCTCAAAATGGATGTCTCATGCACACCTGTCAAAAACTGGACTTTGGGGTAATCTTTCCCCCCAAATCTTCCCCTTCTAACTTCCCTACTACGGTATAGGATACTACCATGAGACCAGATACCCAGGCTCATATTCTCATTCTTTCTCATCTGCCATATCCAATCTATTGTCAAGTAATATCAATTCTAATTTTGCAACATCTCCTGTATATGCCCCATTCTCTCCTCTGACACTGCTAGAGTCCTGGTACAGACCCTCACCATCCCATGCCTAGATTTGGCAAAAGCCTGCTAGTTGGTATGCTTGAATCAAGTCTTCCCTACTCCTGTCCATCCTCTGCTCCTCTTCCTAAAGTGAAGTTCTAACCATGTCACCTCCTATTCAATAAACTCCAGTGGCTCCAATATAAAGTCCTCTGTTTTGGTGTTAAGAGCCCTTCATAATCTGGCTCCCTCATCCCTGTCCCATCTTCTGACACCTTACTGACCCTCCATGTACTCTATATCCAGGAATACTCTTCTCCTTGATGTTCTTCTCACAAGATATGCCATCTTCTGATTCTGACCATTCTGTTTTTTTTCCCCCTATACTTAATATTTTATCTGTTTTAATCAGCCACGATCTTCATTCTCATTAATCCACTACCACCTTGCTCCTGTATCCCTCAAAAACACCAGAAAAACACTGCCTCCTACAAATATGTATAGTAAATCAAAACAAAACTCCACAATGGCCATGTCCAAAAAGAAAGTATTTGTTTCAATCTGCCCATCAGGAAGTGGGTAGCATGTTTCGTCATTAATCCTCTGGAATACTGGTTGGTTACTACACCGATAAAAGTTCAGAACAATAGTATTTCATCACAATAACATACCAAAACTTGCTCATCCATTCCCTAATTTATGGGCACTCCCTTCAGATCCTCATACTTTGCCACATCAAAAAGAGCTATAAATATTTTTGTACATTCATAAGAGTTTGGGGTTGGGTTTTTTTGAGTGAAATGTAAATTTCTATACCAATACCAAATACCCGCAGCAGCAGAGCGACCCACCACACAGGCCCTGGACACCCGCAGGGTTGGCGCACCAAGAGCCCGCTGGACCAGGCCTGCTGATCCACCAACCACAAAGGCCACTCCCAGGCCTACCACCACAGGGTGGGGAATGGACTGAGCTGGGGACCAAGATGACAGACTGAACCCAGGATGTTCCAATCCCCACCCCCCCCAACCCTAAAATACAGTTATTACTGCCCCAGAGGAAAATTTTAAACAGTAAAAGTTTAGGAACCCCAGCGGAAGGGCATGGCTAAGGTCCTGCCTCAAAATGGGAAGAAAGCAGGCTCCAAAGACAAAGACTCTGGAATCCTATTATGGTGAGAGGGAGGAATCAAACTCAGAAGGAGAGAGTATTGCCTCCACACCCGCAGCTGAAGCCTTAACAGGGACTATGACCTGGTCTCAGGCTCAGAAAGCATTCCTAGATGAGCTCAAAAAGAACTTTGAAATCTGGCTTAGAGAGATAAAAGATAAAATCAACACCTCTCACCAAAATAAAATTGCAAAATTAAAAAAAAAAATTTCTATACTCAATTGTGTGAGTATGCAAGTGCCTGTGGTCTTCCTTCTTTTGACCAATTCAGAAGAGAGTGAGGTCCAAGCCTCAGTCACTCCACCCAACTGCCTCCTCCATGTTTGTACTCTAATTATATGAGATAATTTTCCCTAATCTTCCTTTCCCTTCCCCTAGGAAATTCCTCTTTTCTCTCTCCCTCTTTTTCTAAACATCATCTAGACATAACAAAACCACTCCTAGGCCTTGTCTAACTGGACTCCTTCTAAGAACCTTGATGATGATAGCATTCAAAGAGGACTCATGTATCAATGCCCCATACTGGAATATAAGCAATTTATCCTTGTTTAGTCTTTTCTCATTGTTCATAGATGTTTACCTTTTGGTTTCTTTTTACTCTTTTTACTCTCCATAGTTCTGATCTTTTTACTCTTTTTACTCTCCATAGTTCTGATCTTTTCAACAGGAATGTTTAGAAATCCCCTAGTTTAATAAAGGTCTATTTTTTTCTCCTGAACCATTATAATCAGTTTTTCTGAGCAAGTTATTCTTAGTTGGAAGTCCATATTCTTTGTCTTCTAGAATATCGTACTCCAGGGTCTCCATTCTTTAGAATGGTGGCTGCTAAATCATGTCTGATCCTGACTGTGGCTTCTTGCCACTTGAGTTCATATTTTTTCTTTAACCTGGAAATCCTAGACCCTAGCTATGATATTCCTAGGAGTTTTCATTTTGAGGTTTCTTTCAGGAAGTGACCAATGAATTATTTCTGGTTCTAAGAGATCTGGGTATTTTTCCTTTTAAGATTTCTTGAAATACGAAATCTAGGGTCTTTTTTTATTCGTGGCTTTCAGATAGTCCAACGATTCCTAATTTCTTTCTCCTCAATGTTTTCCAGGTCAGTTGTTTTTGCTATGAGATACCTTACATTTTCTTCTATTTTTTCTTTCAGCCTTTTGGCTTCAATCAATTTTTTACTTCAACTCAAGGAGTCACTGCCTTCTACATGGTGCATCCTAACATTCTGGGAGTTAATTGTTTTGGCAAAGTTTTGTACATCTTGTGCCAAGCTATTATCTTTCCATTTTTTGTTCTATGGCTCTCATTTCTTTTCCATTTTCTCCTCAAATATTTTAATTCATTTATAAAACCATTTAAAAAATGTAAAACCCTTGCTTCTTATTTTCCAGGACTTCTGAGTGTGTTTGTGTTATTCTCTGAGATATTTTGGGAGTCATTCTCTTCTTGTGTTTGTGTCCCTGCCACCATAACAGCTCATTTTGGTGGGATTCTTTTTGTGTTTGCCTATTCTTCTGGCAACAGCTTCCTTTTCTGGAGGGAATTTCAGGAGCTGTTGCTGTTTTTTGGGGGGTATTGAGGGTTGTTATTTGAGAATCTCAGCGACAGGCTGGGAACCTGTAAATTTTCAGTGTTCCCCAAGTGATCTGGTCCAGGAAAAAGGCTGATTGCTGCTCCCCTGGTTTGAGCTCTGCAAGTTGCTGACCTGGGTTTGGGGCTGAGCAATAGCAGACTTTTGCTGGACTCTGACCCTATCAGTCACCTGGAAAGCTTTGTTAGTTCAGAGTGGTAGAGTTGTAAGCTCCCCTTTAGTCTGGGCTTCCTGCTTTGGTTATTCCTCTGCAGTCTGGGTAAGATGCTGGAAATGAAACTTTGCTATGCACCTGACATCTGAGCCATGCCACTGCTGCTGGCTTCTGATTTACCTCCTTTTTCAGTTCATTGCCCAGGGTTTCTTCTCAGTATGCTCTGGATTTGTGACTCAGGACTAGGTAGTGGGTGACAAAGCTGTCAGTTTGCACCTGTCCACCTTGTAGTATGGGCCTGAAGATTTCCCAGTAAGAGTTTGGGACCTTCTCTTGCCCTGGTACAAGCCTCTCCCTGGAAACAAGAGTGCTCAGAGTAAAGCCTGCTCCTGGCCAAGCTTAGTCTCTAATGTCTGCAGGCCTTTCTGTCTGTCTCCCAGTGCCAAGTTGAGCCAGACAAAGGATTCACTGTGACTTTTTCTGAATTCTCCATCACGATTCAGTCTGATACATTTTCTAGATATATTTGGAGGAGTCTGTGCATGGGAGCTCACCAAACTGCATCCTAATAGTCTCCAATCTTGGCTCCCGCTCCCATACTCCATTTTCAATGGCTGTCTCCCATACTTAGAAATCTGTCTTTCCTCTACCTCCTAGCTTCCTTCAAGTCTCAGTAAAAATTCTATCTTCTGTAAATTCATTCTATTCTTCTGTTCTCTTTATAAATCATACCAATGGGTTACTCCTGTTTTCATCCTCCATTGTCTCCCTCTGCTTCCATCTTCTACACACATATTTTAAAAATCTGAATCTGTCATTTAACTCCCGTGTACCTGCAATGAGCTTTTGTTTTGTTTTGTCAGATCCCTTTTTCCTTCTCATTGGAATAATTTCTATTTGTTCACAATTTCATTCCTGAGAACTTCCCATCCCTATTAGACATCCCCTGTACCACATTAAGTGATAAAATACTACCTACCCATCCTTTCTGTTTGAAATCTATGCTAGCAAAATCTAGAGAGCCAGGCTATCCCTTGTCTTTCTTCTCTTTTTCTATCTATCCTTCACTCAATGATTAAATGGGGTTGTTGCAGTTGTAGTTTTGACTGGATCTATGACTTCCCTGAGATAGGGAGCTCCTGGTGAAGGGCATATTATAGCACCTTCTCTGTAGTTTACAGTCTTGGAGATTTACCAGCAGCCTTCAGAGGTTAAGTGTCTTCCTGACTCAATGCCAGACAGAGGGTCACCTCCATTATGTCATGATGCCTCTCTGATTACTGGCTCCTAAAGTTCTTGTCACCTCCACTGCAATAATCAGTTCTTCATCATTGGTTATAATCAGATGTGGAATAACTGTTGTCTTTGCTGTTGCCTGTTCTACCTTTTCAAAGATGAAATTATTATCAAGGGAAGTCACAGAATTATCAGGTCTACTTTAGGCAGAGAAACAGAGAGTATCAGATGTCCAGAGAGCTGGAATCCCCTATCACTACGATACTGAGTTTCCTTGCGAGATCTGTGAATTTACTTCCCAAATTCATCATCTAATTCAATGGTTCTCAATCTTCCTAATGCCACGACTCTTTAATACAGTTCCTCATGTTGTGGTGACCCCCAACCATAAAATTATTTTCGTTGTTACTTCATAACTATAATTTTGCTACTGTTATGAATCGTCATGTAAATATCTGATACGCAAGATGTATTTTCACTGTTACAAATTGAACATAACCCACAGGTTGAGAACCACTGATTTAATTCATCCTTCTGTCCAGGTTGGGTGTAGTCTACTTCTGTAACAATATTGCTTCTGTTTCTACCTTGGTTGAGCCTCACTCCAATTTCCTCCATAATTTCGGCACTCACATTGGTTCTCTTGTCTCTTCCCTCCCCCTACCCCCCATCAAAAAAAAGTCAAGCAGTAGATCAGAGGTTAGTTCATTCCTTCACAATGAAGATCGTAAAGCGAAGGCAAGTTGACCACTTTTCAAGTGGATTGTAGGGGGAATTCTTATTCAGCTATAGGCTGACACTTCCAAACGCTGATATGCTGTGATTTCCCCTATGTCAGTGAGATAATACAAACTGTCACAAATGACCAGTTGAGGATGGAATCCAAGACACCATGTAGGTGGAATTCCTAAGGGTCTGTGGTCCTGCACAAGGATCCTAGATACAGTTAATAGTTTTCCATTGCTAGCCAGGTGAAGTGACTGAAAGGAGAGAGGAATGGAAAGAGACAGACAGAATAACTGATAAGAATCACAGAATTTCAGATTTGGAAACTATGCCTCTCAATATGCAATCCAGTGACACATGCCTTGCTTTTACTTGAGCAAGACACTCCATCTCCCGATTCCATGTATTTTTACTGGTTGTCCCCAATTCCTGGAATTTTCTCTCCCTTCATTTCTGTCTGCTGGCCCCCCATTTTCCTTCGAGTCCCAGCTCCGACAAGAAGCCTCTCCCAATTCCCCTTAATATTAGTTCCTGCCCTTAAGACCATCTATTTATCTGGTGGATATCTTATTTGTACATAGATGTTTGCATACTGTCTCCCCCATTAGATTAGGAGCTCCTTAATGGGGTTGAGCATCTCATGGAAGAGGCAAGAGATAATTGTTACAATAGAGGGGGAGAACAGGAAGGCAAAAGGGAAAGAGTCTACCTTACTCTCACGGAATTTGGCTTAGGGAAGGAA
>CM053586.1:273081100-273100258 GCA_028646515.1 Pseudochirops corinnae
GACCGACCTTGATAAACTGTACTCCTCCCAGCAACGCACAGGTATACAACTCTACAAGCCTCAGGATGGAAGGAGATACCTACATTCAGAGAAAGATCTAGAAAGAACAGAGTTTAAATGGAGACTGAAGCAATCTACATGCTATCGCTCTTTTCCATGTTTGGTTTTGTTCCCTTTTTCCTACTGTCCACTCCATTAGTTACAACCCTCCTATACAACCAGACTAATGTCCAATGTGAAAGTATTTGCAGATTCTGTATTTGACTTCATGCCACCATGGGGAGGGAAGGTGAAGGGAGGGGAGAAAATTTGAAACTCAAAGGACTCTGGAACTGAATCTCCTAAACTAAAAGTAAATAGAAGAGATGCAACATTCTCACGCTACACTGTGAACCAAGTGGGTTTAGGCAAAGCAGCTGTTTCACATTTCAAAACAACAAATGAAGAATGTATGTTTACTGTTCCCAACTACATCATCCTGTCCTTTGGTGCAACTGGACCACAACATAGAAAAAATGGAGTGTCAGTGGGACAACAGAAGTGATTCCTGTGAAAAAACAATTCTGGCCCCAGTCCCAAGAGTGGAAAGTCCAGAAAACAGCAAACACACACACAATACAGTATGTGTATGTATATTTGTGTATGTGCACATTTAAACATGGGTACATATATGTACAGAGTTGTCTACACAGAGAGAAGAGGAGGCATATGTGCATATCTTGACTCAACCTCTGATAAATTATTTCTACAGAAAAACTTGTCAAATGCTATCAGATCTGTAGTTTTATTTCGAAGACTGTCCACCATTCTTGAAACACACTCCTTCACCTAGCCTGGAGACAGAATTCTCTCTTACTGCATTGTAAGCTTTGCATTTTCCACAGGTTTATCTGTCAAATATATAGAAGTCTCTAAATACACATTATTTATATTTTAAAAAAGAAAAAAAGAAAGACCTCTTCTCTATAATATTACTGATTAGATATCACTTAGCTTTCTGCTTGAACACCCCTAGTGACAAGGGACTCACATCCTCATCCATTCCTTTTTTGGACACATCTAACTGCTAGGAAGTTCTTCTTTGTCTTACGCAGAAATCTGCTTCTCCTTCCCTGTAATTTTTATCCACCAGTCTTCATTTTAGCAAATACTTTTCAGAAACCTGGTTTGGGAGATATTTAATGCAAGGTCTAGGGCTGGCTTATGCTTAAGATTACTACAAATTAAGACCTTCATTTCAACTTTTAAAATAGCACTCTGAGTGGATGCAATTTGCCAGCTTTACTTTTTCTGAAGTCACTGATGATGCATAGGTAGAAGAATAATATTTCCACTGGGAACATAATTAATTTTTTAATCTTGTACTTGACCTTGAATTGTAATTTTGTTGTATGTCCTGAAATCAACTTTTCTTCTTATGGGATGGGCCAGAGGGGGGGAAAAAGCTGCTATCACAATTAGAACCAACTAAATTTAAGTCTGTCACAGAATTACAATCTAGCTCAATTCCCTCATTTTGGAAAATAAGGGAACTAAAACTGAAACCTCTGATTTTGGCCATACCAGTATTGGTACATTCTATTCCAAAAAGGGGAAGCAAACCATGGAAAACCAGACCCTCCTCCCTCTTGCTTATTCAGGCACATACCTGACACTCCACATTGCAGTAAAATGCTTGTCTACATCTTCCACATTTCGACAATCCTTCTTTCCTTAAAAAGAAAAAGGGTACTGTAATATCCACCCTGTATTGGAGCTGGGCATAGACGCACAATGCTACCCAGTTTGTCATGCAATAAATAATTGGATAACAGATTCGAGATTTTATTAACCTTAAATTCCCCAGTGATAAATGAGATTTTTTTAGAAAAGGATTTCTGACCCCAAACCCAGTGATCAAACCCCAGTGGAAATGGCTATTAGTCTGTCTTAATGTCTACAAACATTGTTGCTGATGTTCAGTCATTTCAGTCTTGTCTCATTCTCTGTGACCCGATTTGAGGTTTTCTTGCCAAAGATACCAAAATGGTTTCCATTTCCTTCTCCAGCTCATTTTTACAGATGAGGAAACTGAGGCCAACAGGGTTAAATGACTTGCCTAGGATCACCCAGTAAGTGTCTGAGGCTAGATGTGTATTCGTGAAGATAAGTCTTCTATTGCTGAATATTTAATACATGAAGAATATTACATCATGTAACGGGATAGAAAAGATATATAATTAACAGGGTACGCCAAAAGTCAAAGAGCAGTTGTAAACTTAAAATTAAAAGACTTAAGAATTAAAAGCTTAAGCCACCATGCAGATCTAACCCATAGTTCTTTGACCAGAGGAACATATAAACTAAGATAATATCTTCTAATTATCACTCTATTTATGGCTTTGTGGCAAGAAGCCAACTTTCTGCATATCAGTTTTCCTATCTGCAAAATGGAGATAATAATACCAGAACTATTTTGCAGGTCTGATATTTTAAACCCAGTTAAACACTCCCAATCCAGGACACTAACAAGAGCTTTCAAAAGAGCAAAAAGTGAATGAATGCCAACCTGGGCCTTACAGAAGGCTTCAGAGAAAAGGTGATAACACTGACAGCTGCAAACACTAGCCAAATGAAATACCTGAATTCAAAACCTTGTCATCTGCTGGTAGGGACATTCTCAAATGAAATCTTGGAAACACAGAGTGACGGCCACATCTGTGCATCTCTGTCCATACCGTACCCCCTTAATTCTACTCATCAGAAGCCACCTTTTGACCCGGAGAGTAAAGATGAGTTTTCTGCAGATTCCTGCTGCAGTGCAGCCCTTACATAACAAGAACTCTACTGCTCCTTTATGACACTTTCTATGCTGCTGTGTGCCCTGCTAGAGACAGACCAGCCACAACTTTTTCAAAGAAAATAAGCCCACAAACTAAAACACATAAATTGAACAAACTTCTCTTTGCAGGTTTTACTTTTTCCCCTCCATAAAAAAAAAACCCTTCTGTGTAATTTTTGGCTCTGGTAAAGCCATCCTCTTTATTTGCAGATCATTTGACTGCAGAGGAGTGGACGGAAGGAAAACTGGGAAAGTCAGTCACTGTTCCAACTCCACTGCAAACTCTGCTGCATTGCAGCAGATCGAAGGCATAGCTCAGTGCCTGCAGGACGGTAGACCTGACCTACCCCAGCAAGAAGTCAGAGCTAGCCAACCCTGACGGATCCCTCTCCATGAGCTGGCAAAAAAAAAAGAGAGAGAAAAGAAAAAAATCACGCAGCTGAATTCTTTGCTTCTTCTTGTCAGCAAGCGGTAGTCACTACATTACTCCCACAGAATCCTCCAAGTTTTCCAAAAATGCTTCTGTTGGAACTAAACAGACTGTCTTACAGTTTTCATGACAGCGCTTGAATCCCAAGAATCAGGCTGCACGATGTGTGGGAGAGAAACACATTTCAAAGCTGAAGCATAACAAACATCCCAAATTTGCAGGTCTAAAAAAAAATGTCAAGAACACACTATTCCAGCCAAATGTGGCCCTTGTTTCTAGGTACTTCTGGATACAAGGACATGATTCCTTTGGATGTATCCAGGGGTTATCTAAACTCTTATATTTTTTTTGGGGGGGGGGAGTCATAGGTTGGTGAAGTATTCATCCAGTGCCTACTATAAGTGGAATATCTAGGTGGTGGTGGGAGAGAGAGAGGAAGGGAGAAGAAGGAGAGAAAGAGTGTGTGAGACAGAGAGAGAGAGAGAGAGTGTGAGTGTGTGTGTGTGGGGGTGTGTGTGTGTGTGTGTGCTGCGCGCACTCTCCCTCTTGTGAGAGAGCTGTGGGGGAAGAGGGAGAAGAGGAGTGCAAAACATACACAAAAAAACAAAAGATAACTTCCTTACTATCCTCAATCTTATACCGTATTTGGGAGAGAGAGACTCATAAATGATGGATGTGAATTAACTAGTCACTGGCCAACAAGTACATAGACATAGTTCAAGACAGCCAGGTGGATTGAGTGCTGAACTTGGGAGTAAGGTAATCTTCTATCTGTGTGAACCTGAACAAGTCACTTAAACTCTCTAAGCCTCAGTTTCCTCATCTGTAAAATGGATGTAATAAAAGCTCTCCCCAAGGTTGTTGTGAGAATAAAGTGAGGTAATATTTGTAAAGTCCTTTGGAAACCATAAAATGCTACATAAATACTTACCATCATCATTATCACATGTAGAAGTACTTAACTTGGAGGCTGAAAACCTGAGGCTGAATCCTAGTTTTGATACATTCTGTGACTCTAAGCCCCTTGGGTCATCTTTTGAAAAAATGGTTTGCTATGAGGACTAAACACTATCGTAAAGTATATAAAACTTTTTTGCCACAAAGAGCTGTATAAATTAGGGTTATTATGCTACAGTTTGAATACATAACAATCATGTTATTAGAGTTCAATGGGGATATGTAAGAAGGCTTCTTGGTACGTTTATAGATGCTTAATATGTGTGTAGTTGTATCTCCTTCCTTCCTCCATTAAAAAAAGATCCACTTTTAATTAAGATGCAGCTTTGACTCATTTCCAGGCTCAATGGCAACATCTCAAGGGGAAAGCAGGCAATTTTAGCTGTAATGACTCATCGAGTATGTTGAGATCTTGAGTGGGATTTAATCAGAACAACGTGGCCACTCTCTCAATGGTCAAGGCTCCTTTGTGGGATCCAGTTACTTCAGCGGCCAAGGCTCCTCTGTGGGATTCAGTCTTTTAGTCCACAAGCTTTGAGGACAAGGCAAAGGACAGATACTGAGTCACACTCTCAAATCCTTTTTCCTTTGAGAATTGGGACAATCATTCTGAAGGTAGGGAAGACATCCCAAGAAACAGATTCAGAGGATCATAAAGTTAGAGCTGAAAAGAACCTGAGAGGTCATCTGGCTCAACTCCCTCATCTACAGATGTAGAAACTGAAGTCTATGTATAAGTGCCTTGTCTAAGGCAATATAAGCAGTAAGGGGCAGAGTCTCATTTAAGGTCTGCATGACCTTAAATCCAGGTCCTTTGTTTCCAAATCTAGTCTTTTTACTATACCTTCCTACTATAGCAATCACTGCGTTTGATAGAGTCAACTCTGATGAGGACACAGTGACAGAATGGGCATCTGGCTACTTACTATGGGAGTCCGGGGGGAGGCTTTTATTCCATAGAAGCAGGCAAAGTGAAGTATAATAATCTTAACATTTATATAACACTCATTATATGCCACACACTGTGTTAAGTATTTTACGATTATTATCTAATTTGATCCTAACAACTCTGGGAGGTGAGTACTATTTTTTACAGATGAGGAAACTGATGCAAACAGTTATTGAGCAAGGAAGGATTCAGATCCTGGTCCATTTTGGATCCAAAGTTAGCACTTGATACACTGACCCATGCTGCCTCCACTGTTCTCAGTTCTCTGGAATGAGAAGCAGAGTGGCTCATCTCTCCCATTCAATACAATCAATCTCATTCTACAGTACCTCATTATTTCACAGGTTTTGGTTATCTTGCTTGTCAAGTAATGGCCTCTATGCACACAGTGATGTAATACTGCAGATCTCTCACTATAGCACAAAATGCTGACTGTGGTCGGATTGTTCTTATGCCTAAACACCAGTATTTGAACAGCATCTTACCACAGAGTTCACGAGCTGATGCTCACTACCAGCTGGCTGTCTAATTCTTTATCACTTAAAGGATCTCACAGGCTAGTTCTCTTCTGTCAAGCAGAGGAGAAACCTAAAGCAATTACTGTCACTAATTCAGGCAAAAGTCTGCTTTTGTGTTAAAAACTTCGGGGGAACACATATGACCCAAAACCTTTTGCCCTGAATTATCTGGCTAATTGTCTCAAGTCTTTTTTTTTTTAAACTAGGAGAGGCCTGAACTTTCATAGTTGTAACATCTTAGCTATGAAATAAAGCCTCACTCAGCTGGAGAGTAGGATAAGGATGGTGGAGAAAATGTTTGATATTGCTGACAGGGAATTTTTAGCTGGAAAAGTTTATTCATGCTGTTTTCCAGGAGAATGAGTTTTCTGAATGTCAAATCCCTGAAAACTTTACATGGGGAATAAAACTTTTACTGAAGTAATTGCCAATATAAGGTTTGTGAAAGATATTCACAGAACCATGGAGTTTGCAAACATCTGATCTATTTTACAATTTAAGAAACTGAGGCCTTGGGGCAGCGAGGTGGCGCAGTGAATAGAACACCAGCCCTGGAGTCAGGAGGACCTGAGTTCAAATCTGACCTCAGATACTTAGCACTTACTAGACGTGTGACCTTGGGCAAGTCACTTAACCCCACTTGCCCTTCCAAAAAAAAAAAAGCAAAGAAACTGAGGCCTAGAGACATTAAGCTTATATGGAATCTCCAGGTAACCACTGCAATCTAGGTTTTAATTTTTAGTTTAATCGTGTCCTAGCCTAGTGCTATGTGTTCTGTTCAATAAATCCTTAATAAATTTGATTGCATAAATGAATAAGCAGCCTGATTTGAGGCTCTCCTAATTAAAAGGCTGTGTAGGGGGAGTCACTGATGTGATGTGACTGATTTAAGAGCCTTAAGATACTTCAATCAATCAACAAGCACCTATTAAGTGTCTTCTCTATGCCAGGTGGCTCCCATGCTGTGTGTAGCAGGAGATGACATTTTCCTGGGAGAGACAACAAGTCTGTAAGTAGGTTTCTACAGAGCACATACAAAATACATACAAGGTAATTTTGGGAGAGAGGGCTCTAGGAGCTGGGGGGATTAAGAAAGGTTTCACATTCAAGTTGGTGCTTGAGCTGAATGTTAAATGAAAAAAAAGGATTCTAAGAGGCAGAACTGAGGAAAGGGCATAGAGCATATTCTAGGAACAGGGACAGACAATACAAAAGCAAGGAGACAAGACATGGAGTGTTATGTGTAAGCGACAGCAAGAAGGCCAGTCCAGCTGGTCCACAGGGAGGGAAAGGGAGTAATATAAGACAGAAAGGCAGGTTGGAACCAGGTTGTGAAGGGCCTTTAAATGCCAAACTGAAATTTTTTTATTTTATGTTGAAGGCAATGGGGAGCCACTGAAATTTATTTTTTTGCAAAGCAGATTATAACTATTCTGAAAGGCTGAGCTGCATACATTTGATTTATTAAGTTGCTTAGATACAGCAGCTGAATTTTGGGAAATAAACACAGATGCTTACAGTATCTTTTTAGTTCATAAGGAAAGTATCCTGGCAACCAGTTTTTAAAGAGAAAGCCACAGGTTCCTTTCATTCTTCTGCCCCGGTCCCTAGCTCAGGGCTTAGGGCTGAATATTACGGACTCTTGTCCCACTGCATCAACCTGCTACCTCCTCAGCCTCCCCATTCCATATAGGGGAATTAAGCAAAATTGACCTTTCATATTCATCATGTTTGTTTGGTGGTTGTTTTTTCTTTTTTCTAAAAGACAGATCTACTTTGAAATATTTCAGGTCACCCTTAGGTTAAAAAAAAGACAAGGGAGGGCATGGACCACAAACTATTAAAACACAGTCTTACTCCTTTTTTTACAGCATGTTATCTTGTCTTTCCAAAGCCTTGGTCTTACTGGCATGTTTCCTTTTCCCCCATGCTAGCATCAAGGTATCTTTGAATTCTTAAGCTATGTTCACATAAACAATGTCGAGGGAGAGAGGAGAGGGGATGATGTCTTGGGAAAATACAGACTTGCTACTATTAAGAAACAGAACTTGGAATATGCCACCACTGTCCAAGGAAACCAATTTGAACAGAAGGTAAACAAAGATGTACAGGGTGATTAATGTCCTTGCTTTTAAATTTCCAAAGCCAGGCAGCTCCAAAAGTCTGTGGTGTAATTAACAAATCCTGCTAGTTAAAGCTTTGATTGTCACAGGTGCCGTTGGTCTAGATAAAAAGAAATCTGATCATACGAGCACCAAACACTTTCTGAAATGAAGCTTAGCAGGTTTTGTCATGAAAGAAAATGATACTGGCATGGAAGGGGGTTTGCAATAACAATGACTTTTCACCAAAGGTGGTAGGAGATGAGAACTGACAGGCAGGGTCTATAGACCCAGGCAAATGAAAAGAGAAAAGAGCTTAGGTCCACAAGGTAACCTAAGAAATAAGAAAAAATAGGAAACAAAATTAAACTCCCACATTTCTTGTGGGATTGTATAAATAGGCTGTCCAACCTTATTTCTGAGTGAAATGAAAGTTGAGGAATAGTAGAATCTTATTTATTATGAATGATATTAGGGACAAGGACAATACTTGTGCTACAGACCATCCGTGTCACATAGTGAGGGAGATGCACAATTTAATCCACGGTAGAACTGAATCCGTGTGTGCAGCAGGGTGCTTTATAACAGGGCCTTACTATACGTTTATATTAATGCAGACCTTTGTTCTTGAGCTTGTTAAAATTTAGAGTCCAGTTCCTCTATAGGAGGCAGGTACCTTTTAGGACATTAAGGTAGAAACTAATAGGTTTTCCCAACTATTGGAACTGGAGCCATGATTTATGGGGAGGAAGCGGGGCTTGGTGGTCAGCTCAGCACCTGAATGATAAGAGGTGAAGCTTCATTCATTCTGACTTCACTGATCGGGAGTGTGTGATAATTCAGACCCCAGCTCTGCAGACTTTTATCTTTGGGTCACTAAGCAAGAGTGTAAATTGGTTCTCATCTATTTCTTAAAGTACCTGCAGCATCTTCTAAATCTTATAGCTTCCCCCCCCCCATTCTCTTCTCTAGTGTTACAATATATCCTTTCAAATAACAAAATTATCATTCTTTAAAAACACTGTAAAACCCCCATACAGAAATTCTTCAAATATACTTTTCTACCATTTAGGGAAAAAAAAGCTATTTTGTCTTGCCTTAAGAAATAATTATTATTTTCCTTCTCTTCCTTTTCCCAAATCCTTCTATAGGGATAAAGAGAATTGCTATCCTCACTTTCTTCTGTAGAGACAAGTTAGCATTTTTTTCTTTTGGAGGGGAGGGTAAGTAACAAAATTTCTAGTTCTTCCTACTTATGTGTTGCTGCCCTGCCAAGGGAAGAATTCAATTAGTATCATTTAGGATATCCTTTCCAGTGCTCCTCTCAAACGCTCTAGCTGCAGAGTAATAACAAAACACACAGGTGACTCGAGAGCCCAAGCTCCAGGTAAGCTGATGTTTAGTCAGCTGCTTTGCAGGTACCCCTGTGGTGGTCTCTCTTCTTCCTTTTCCAAGCTGCATACGCTCCCATCAAATATGAGAGAAAAAAAGACAAATCATGCCTTCTTAATTCTAATTCATAGGTACTTCACCATCTCTCTCCCCATTTCACTGGAACTGCAGACTAGATCTCCTTAGTTATTTTCCACTATGAAAAGTCAGGTTATGGATTTTTCCAAAGCACTTTGCTAGCAATTTCCTTAAACAAATAGCTAGTTGTAGTTTTCAATTAAAAACCCTGACTATATATATATATATATATATATATATATATATATATTTCAATGATTTTTCTAGATCTCCTTTGATACTTGGAGATTTTAATAACTACTCTGAAGTAAAGAATATACCTATTTTTAAAAAGCAGGGTGCTGCGTTTGCTGATTGGCAATCACCAGTGTCATTCAAATTTATTTACTGACCTAAATTTCATCCTGCAAAGCACTAAGCCAGGCCCCTTTTGCTTGGTCCACATCTGTATGTAAACACCTTCCTAAGCAGATATAATTTAGAGTCTTAGAGAGAGTGATGCCCAATGGTCTGAGTTCCATACTGAGCATCAGGAAGGCAAACACTGGATCTGAGTCTCAACTTTACAGCTCACTAGCTGTTAGACCTTGGGCAAGTCCCAAACACTCTGCACCTCCGTGTCCTCATCTGTAAAATGAGAATGTTGGACTAACTGGTCTAAGATCCCTTTCACCTCTAGTAGTCTGTAACTTCTAAAATACCTTTCACTATGCCATTCCTTTCTTCAAAAACTTACAGTGATTGCTTACTCCTTAGGGGATAAATCTACTTCTACTGGACTAGAGCTGCTACTCATTTACTACTCCTGTAACTCAAACGCCTGCCCTTTAGGCAGAATGATTCTGCCCTTGAAAGACGGGTCATACACATTCCCACCACTGTTCAGTAAAGATGTATGTGTCAGGCTCTGAACCAAGTACACGAAATGCCCTCTCTTTTCGAGTTTTTTATTCATTCTTCAGATCCAATCTCGAGTTCCACTTCTTTCACTGAGACTTCTTTTTAACTATTCCAGCCCACATTGTTCTCTGCTTTCTCTGAACTCTCTGAGAAGCAGCATGGTAGCCCAAAGGTGGCAAATTTGCAGCCTGAAGCCCAACCAGTTAAAATATAATTGGGAAATGTTTAAAAAAACAAAATGACAATACAACGCAGATAATGCTAATTTGCGGTTTTCTGGGTCAATGTGAAGCTTGTAGGGATCCATTTCTATTTGATTTGACACCAATGAGAGAGTGAACAGAATGCTGGATGTGGGAGTTAGAAAGACCTGAGTTCAAATTCTGTCTCTGATACAGATTAGCTATACAGCCCTGGCCAAGTTACTCAACCTGTCAAATGTATCTTTCCACAGCACCATGCTGGCTTTCATGCGCATTATAAAACGGATTATCACTTTAGTACAAACTGGATTAGATGGTCTCTAAGGTCCCTTCTGATAAGGGCCCTTCTACAGGGAGCTCAGTGGAGTAGTGCTGGAGTCAGGAAGATCTGAGTCCAAATCTGGCTTCAGACAATAGCTATGTGACTCTGGCCAAGTCACTTAACCTTGTTTGCCTCAGTTTCCTCATCAACAAAATGAGCTGGAGAAGAAAATGGCAAACTACTCCAGCATCTTTGCAGAGAAACACACTAAAAGGGGTCACCAAGAGTAAGATATGACTAAAAATGACTAAACAACAACAAAAAGGTACCTTCTAACTCTGAAATTCTGGGATCACCATTAAGCCTCCTTCAGATTCTTCAAGGGGGTACTTCAGGACCCTCCAGCACCTTTGTTAGGTAGGTGCATCAACTATATTATTTGCAGATGTGTGGAAGAAACAAGCAATAAGACGCCTAGCTGATGGAATCCTGGATAAAAGTGTTTCTCTGCCCTGGTTTCTCTATAAAGATTCTTAGGATAGTGTTAATGATGGTTAAAAGGAACCCACTCCCATGAAAGAACTGCAACTATGTTAGTATTGACTACCCATGCTATTGGAGATTCTTCCACATGATCCAAAGATCAATAAAAAAGAGAAAAGCTCCTTTTCCCCAAGAATGCACTAAAAAAAAAAAGCTTTATATACAACGACAATTTCAAACGTCACAGGCCACAATAATAGCAGCCCATATTTCCATTATTTAATTAATCGATCAGTAAGCTCTTCTTAAAGGGTAGCTGGGTGGTGCAGGGGTTAGAGAACTGTTCCTGGAGTCAGGAAGACTAATCTTCCTGAGTTCAAACCTGGCCTCAGATATTTACTAGCTGTGCAACCTTGGACAATCATTTATTAACCCTGTTTTGCCTCAGTTTCCTTATTTGTAAAAAGAACTACAGAAGGAAATGGCAAATTGCTTTCAGTATCCATGCCCAGAAAACCCCAAGTGGGGTCATGAAGAATCAGACACAACTCAACAAGTTTTTTTTTAAGTGCCTTCTATGGTCCAGAATTCCAATTGCGAGGCACTGGAGATACAAAGAATGAGACAATTCCTACTCTAGTTTACATTCTATAATTAATACTTCAAGGTTTACAAAATGCTCTCCTCACAGAAAGCCTCTGATGTGGGCAAGGCAAGTGCTATTTCATCCCCATTTTATTGATGAACTGTCTAAGAGTGGAACAGGCTATACCTTGGGGAATTGTGAGTTGCTTATTACTGAAGGTCTTAAAGTAACTGTAGGCTGTAGGAATACTTGCTAAAGATTCCTTTTCTGGGTAGGGATTAGATTAGATCAGGGGTGAGGAACCTGCAGCCTTAAGGCCACATGTGGTCTTGTAGGTCCTTAAGCATGGCCTTCTGAGTTGCTCTGTAAAATCTGGATTCAGTCAAAAGGCCGCACTTAAGGACCTACAAGGCCACATGTGGCCTTAAGGCCACAGGTTTACCACCCCTGGATTAGATCAGTGTTTTTGTTCCCTGAGTAATTTAATTCTCAGGACCTCAGGTTCCGCATCTGTAAAATGATGGAGTCAGACTAGAACAAAGCTTTTTAATCTGGGGAGCCTGTGAACTTGATTTTAAAAATATTTTAATTTTAAAATAATTAATAACTAAATACATTTATATTTAGTAACTAAAAACTGTAATAAAACATTTTTTTTCCTTTATAATCCTATGTATTTGATTTTCTGAATCTGTGGTAGGAATAATATTCCAATCCTTACCAAGAAAAGTGAAGCTAGTTTTTCCCCTTAAAAGGTACTGAAATTTCGTTGGTTCAAGTTAGTGGCCTCAGTTCCTGGTGGTCCAAGTACAGGGCAGCAATGGGGAGCTCCAGGCATGCACTGACTCTTGGCCAGAGGATCATGATAGAGAACTCAGATGATGATCAACTTGAAGTATCTCCTCAAAGCCTCTCCCTGCTGACTATCCTGTTATGATTCAGCAAATTTCCTTTTGTTACTTACTGAATGATGTTCATGTGAATCTCTTTGTTTTCAGCATTGAATCTAAACTACCCAGGGGGGCAGGCCCATCTCAGAACAGTATTTTAGGATATTTTCAGAGAAAGGGTCCACAGGTTTCACAAGACTGCCAAAGGGGACCATAACACAAAAAAGGAACCACTAGAACCTCTCTAAGATTCATTAACAATTCTAAAGATCCAATTTTAGGATGAAAGCAACAGATTCAGCACCAATGGGCAATTAATTTTTACCAATACGCAAAAACTTCTAAGGCCAAAGGCCCCTACTTTTAAAAATCTATAAACAAACAAAAACTTGATTTTTGACAGATAAGTTAAGACTTATCCTTTAATTGTTTGAACAGGCACAAACTCTTGTCCTGGGTGGGAAGCTCATGTTGACCACAGGCTTGGGAAAGCAGGGCCCCTCCTGTTTCTCTAGGCATGGCACCAGGGTTTGCAATCAGCCACCAATCCCTAGGCAGTGGGAGATAATTCTCTGGTTTTGGTTTTGTTTTTTTTTTTCCCCCAGTGGTATCAGGTAGTTGTTATAATAATTATAGCCTTGTGTTTTAAGGATCTGCTTAGTGTATCTTTTTGAGAAACATAATTACTAACAAAATGTAAGAGTGTTTTAAAAAATGAGTGGGGGCAATGCAAAGGACACTGTTTTGTTTTGTTCATAAAAATTAGTGGATCAAATTCTTCAAATTTGCCCGTGTCTGACAACAAAAATGAAGCACAGCTTGACTGGCTCCCCAAAAAGTAAAATAGAAAATTCACGTCTGTCTAGAAGTAGAACATTAATCAATCAAAAACTAGGTTTATTGACTGGCTCCGATCAGAGAAGGGTTTGCCAGAACTGCAGTGCGATATTTGTGGAATGTTTTGTCAGATGAGAGCCTGAAGCCAGCAAAGCTTTCTCAACATCTGAAGACAAAGCAATCAGATTTTCTTTCTAACAAGAATTTCTTGAAATGAAATGCCAAAGGAATGCCTCTTAAGAGTATTTATTAGCAAAAAAAAAAATCACTAGCTGGGACTTTGCATTTTAATTGTGTTTTAAATCATTGTTGGGAAGAATAATAGCTGGCATTTATATTTTATTCTCAGAATTGCTAGGTGTTTTATATGGATGATCTCATTTGGTGAGGCAGCAGGTTTTATTTTCCCCACTTTGCAGATAAGGAAACCAAGGCTTAGGTGAAGTGATTGGCCTAACACAGCTCACATCTGAGATGAGAATTTCAAATGTCACTTAACTCCTCGTCCAACATTCTTCTCACTACATTAATTACATTATTAATTACAGCTAGGTGGTACAGAAGATAGAGTGTCAGGGCCTGGAGTCAGGAAGACTCATCTTCCTGAGTTCAAACTTGGCCTCACACTTCCTAGCTGTGTGACCCTGGCCAAGTCACTTAACCCTGTGTGCCTCAATTTCCTCGTCTGTAAAATGAGCTGGGAACGGAAATGGCAAACCACTCCACTATCTTGGCCAAGAAAACCCCAAATGGGGTCACAAAGAGTTAGACAAAACTGAACAACAAATTTAGTCAATAAAGTCAAAGCAAATTGGTGGTTTCGTAACCTTTCTCTACATCTTATAATCATGTCTGTGATTCTTAAAAAACAGAAACTAGTAAGAAAGTTCAGTAACCACAATGATTATCTTCTCTTCCTATGAATTTATTATTATATTTCCCTGCATAATATTTAAGTATCTTTAAATATATGTCTTAATATGAATTTGTTTCATTAATAAATGAAAAGTTAAAATGCTTATCTTTATTGAAGAATTTAATAAATATATGTCTTATATACCTAGTCAAAATGTATATAATGGAAAGAGTCAGGAAGACCTGATTTCAAATCCCCTAGCTGACACTTCCTAGCTATGTGACAATGGGCAAATACCTTAACTCCTTTAAGCTTCAGATAACTGCCCTGAACTGATCATAGGTTGCAATCTGCCTTGAAGGTCTCTAGCCTAACAAAATTATACATTTTAATAATAACAGCAGTAGTGCCTACATGTGTATAATGCTTTATGGGTTATAAATAATCTTACATGCATTATCTTAATTAATTTTCACAACAACCCTGAGAGACAAGTTCTCTTGTCCATAAAAATAAGTGGATTTTGTCAATGAGATCTGAGGGTGAACTGGGAAGGGCCACAGTACATGGCCTCTCAGGTCCCTTCCAGCTCTAGAAATATTATCCTATATATTCACGTATTACATATCTATGAAATTTTAGCAACTGATGGCAGATAACTTGGATATTTTTTTACTATTTTGCAAGTAGAGTTTGGGATAGATGACTTTTGAGCCCTCTTCTAATTTGTAGTTCTAGGAAAAGGATTTCAGTCTACAGGGAATCTTTCATGCTGAGATGATAACGATGCTACAGGGCTTAAGGCTACTGGGATGTCTACAAAGGATCTGGCCCAATTGCCATTCTAGGGTAATAAGCAAAGTCTAACTTATTTTAAAGGCCAGACCATAACCAACTGCTGAATTGATTATACAAGGAAACCACGGCTAGGAACTGGACCTGCTATTTTAGTGATTATAGGGAGCTTCCAGATGAGACAACTCCCTCCACAGATGACGATAATATCTTCTCCGCATACTTTTTTTACTTTATTTTTCTTAGGGTTTTCGTGTGTGTGTGTTTTCTTTTGCAACATGGCTAACATGGAAATATGTTTTGCAAGACTTTACATGTAAAATCAGTATCATATTGTTTGTCTTCTCAAGGGGTGGGGGAGATGGGAGTTAATTTAGAACTCAAAAATTCTTTTAAATGTCAAAATGTTTACAAGTAATTGGGAAATAATTAATGAAATAAATTATATTATATATATAGTGTATAAATGTATGTGTATATGCGTGTGTCTCTATCTATCCTTCTCTGCAACTTAAAAATTCTCCTAGAGCCCTGAAAGGTTATTTATTGGCTTGCTCAGGAAAGGAAAACAGCCTGTATGTGTCAGAGAAGTAACTGGAACTCAGGTCCTCCTAGTTCCAAGGCCAGCTGTGACGTTATACCATATTCTCTCTCAAAGAAGTCAAGCAGGACAAAAAGGAATGTCCGAAGTAAATTACACTTAAAAGATTAAAGATAATAAAATCCCTAAGAGATTGAAGAAGACAAGTTGTTTAGTCCTGAAGCCCAGAGAAAATCTTCAGAAGTCATAGGGGGAAGGGTTTTTCTCATTCTCGTGGGGAAGGCATCATGAGGGTCCACACCCATTGAAACTTTCATTGAAGGTAAGGCTCTTGATCTTAAATCTATGAAATCTATACCTTTAGCCACTCAGAAAAAAAAATTCTGTCACAAGTCACATCATTCTTCAAATCTAAAGTTGGGAAGTAGGTCTTGGAAGGGCTGAAATACTTGGAAACTTTGTCAAAACAAATCTACTTTGGATAGAAATTCATGGTTTGATCCAAAACCTAACCCTGAAACAAGGTGGATCTTTTGTCATTTTGTATTTGGTGACATAATATTTCTTAGTTATTCTAAAAAATTTTCAGATAATGTACAAGTCCCACTGTACTTATTGCTCCTTAACTATAAAAAGCATTTGATTCTGTAATAATAATAACAACAATAATCACTAACATTTATATAGCACTTACCATGTGCCAGACCTCAAAGGCTCTCCTTCAACAAGTTACTTCCTATGTATAGATCAAAGTTATTCAAGACTCCTTGAAAGCTACAACAACACAGATAACCTTGTTTGACAACCTTCTGATCAGGTGATGCATAAAGAAGGAGCTGTAAGCTTGCCAAAGTGTTGGCATGGTGACGCAAGAGATCCGGCATTAAGCCCAAGTTGAAGGATTCCTCTACCTTGTGAGGCCCTTCAGATCCTCCTATTTGCAGATGCCACTCCCCAGAACACTGCAGAGGCTCTTGGAGGAGATTCATAATCACTCAAGAGTATAAGCTAACCATCTACACAGGAAAATCCAAGCATTTAAAAATGTATACTCTAGACGTTGGCACAAGCGTTTCATTGGATAGCTTATAAAGCTCATCCCTGCCCTTAAGGAGTTTTTTTTGGGGGGGGTGGGGAGGTCCTGTATATCTGTAAATAGAAAACAGAGATGTATACAAAAAAAATTATAAGAGGTAAATACAAAGGTGATTTAAGAGGAGGAAGGTACTAAAAGCCAGGGATGATGGCTGGTAGCTAGAAAACTGCCCACGTTCCTGAGAGTCATAGCTGATTTCTCTATGAATGAGCAGATTCTAAAGGAAAGTTGTTTCCTGAAACCACAAGATGTTTTGTTTTGTTCATTGTTGTTGTTTTTTCCCATTCAGTGGCACATTTTTGCCCTTTAAAGAAGTCTTGAAGAGCTCTGATTTCCTTCTATTGTGTCTTTGTGAATGCCTTTGCAGTTGAGAAGGAATATGCTGAGAGCAATGGGAACCCTGTCCACAGAGTTCATACAAAATGAAGTACATGGCTCTGGCTGCCTGATTGGCTCACTCAGTTGAAACTCGGTGCTTATGAGGTCAAAGTCAAGGGTTCAACCCTTGAATAACTCAGTTATCCTTAAATCTCTTGTATAGCAAGAGACTATCCCCCTAATCTATCTTAGCCTTCAGGCAAATGAAGACCATCCCCCCCCCACAAGGAGAAAGACCAAGAAGCCAACCTACAGAAAGGGGCAGGTTCAAAAGGGAGTACATTTGTAATCTTTTTATGGCAGAAAGCAGCAGACCTGGTTATATCCAAACAACTATCTAACAACTTCTCCCTAGGCACAACTCTTGTGGGTGTTTTTTAGAAGAATTATTCATCATCAAGGTGAAGGGAGAAGGTTATGGGCTTTGGAATCACAGAACCCTAGGTTCAAATTCCACCTCTCATACTTATTACCTGTGTGACCGTGGGCAAATCAGTTAAATTCCTGAGGCCTAAGTTTCCTCATCCGTAAAAAGAAGAGGTTAGACTAGATAGTCTCTGAGGTCTCTTTCGGCTGTACAGCTATGATCAGCATCTTCTTCTAACACTAATGAGAATTTTCTTTTGTAAATCACAGATTAAGGCAGCACTGGGGTGGAGAAAGGGCACAGGATTTGGAATCCAAGGAGCTGTGCTTTGCTCCTCAGTTTGCTCTGTTCATACCTGTATAACCTTAGACAAGTCACTTAATTTCTCTGGGCCTCACTGTCCCCTTTTGCAAATTGAAGGTTTTGGTCTCCACATTTTGTGGTCCTTTCTGTCAGTAGATCAGTGAATAAGCATTTATTAAGTGCCCACTACATGCCAGTGAAGAAGGAAATAGCAAACCACTTCAGTCAGTATTTTTGCCAAGAAAACCCTAAATGGGCTCACAAAGAGTCTGACATGTCTGAACAACAAAAAACATGCCAGGATGCATGCTTAGCCATAGGAATACAGACACAAGCAGAAAGACAGACTTACAAGGAGCTTGCATTCTAATGAGGAAGAGAGCACACAAAAGGAAGCTGAAAAGGGGATAGGGAAGGGTGATTAAGGTATTTGGCTCTGAAACAGAGGAGAAAAACATGGAGAGCAAAAGAAAGAAGATAAAGCTGGCCTGGGAACTCTCTCTTAATGGAAGTTCTGGCATTGCCATCCAATCAAAAAGGGGAAGATAAATACAGGCAGGTTTCCTGGCAAAATATTAGAAGGTGCTATTAAAAAGAATTGGATTAGCCATCTACGCTGGAAAACAAAATCAATGAAAAATGAATATTGCCTTGCCTTTGGTTAGGGAGCCCACCAAGTAAGTCTATCAGTATATGTGTCTTGGATAGGCACTATAGATGGTCCATGAACAGGGTCCAGAACTAACTAAACAAGAGAAATAAAGAGTGAGCTGAATATCATTTGGAAAATTAGGCAGAACTTTTTTTAGGGCTAGATGGCTTTGAAACAAAGAAGACCATGATTTCTGAAAAATAAAAATTAGAGATGAACCTACAGAACATGGACAAGATGCAGCATGCTGGGTATAAGAAAGCTGCCTCATATTATGAACAAGAATTTACATGGGCCAAGATGGCGGCGTAGCAGCAGCAACTTATCGCAGCTCTCATAAAGCCACCCCAAAATACCCATGGAATAGGACTCTGGACCAACTCTAGGACTTCAAAACGCAGACAAAGATACTTCCCACTAAAGTCAGCTAGGCTACGAGGAACCATATCAGCACTGCAATCCGAAACCAGCCTGGCCTAAAGCCGCGGCTGTGCCCTGGGGGTGGCTGGGCGGGAGGTGCACAAAAGCCTCTGAGGTGAGCCGGATTAGCAACAGCTGCTAGTGGGGATTGTGAAAGGGGGAGATAAGCAGTCCGGCCAAAAGGTATCCAGAGCGGAAAAGCGAAAGGCGGAGGTTTTGCACCCGCCTCCGAGTTGTAGCTTCCCGCCCTCGGCCTGCAAAAAGCAGGGGGACTGAGCGATTGTTTTCAGACCAGTGCCCTCGCGTTGAGCGGCCTGGATCCGGATCGTCGTCTTGGGCCTC
>CM053586.1:273100758-273150679 GCA_028646515.1 Pseudochirops corinnae
TATTATTGACTACACCCAACTGGAACCTGAGATACACAGGCACTGTGGCTGGGAGATCCATCCTGCCCTACCGAGAAGTGACATAGGAGAGAATAGACTGGGGGAGGGGGGACACACTGGGATGGCTGTTTTGGGGCGGTGGGTGGGGGAAAGAGGGGGAGAAAATATGTAACTCAAGATCTTGTGGAAATGAATGATGCAAACTATAATAAAATTTAAAAAAAAAAAGAATTTACATGAAAGATGTGAAATTTTAAAAAGACCTCAAGGATATGTATGATTAGAAAAAGATGGGGACTAATTACATATCAGGAGTGAGGGAGAGCAGAAAGACTACCTGAGGGATGCATGTTATCCATGAGGTAACAGAAATATCAGAGAAAGGCTTCTTGTACACTGGAACATCTATGGAAAGGCCTGGACAAAAATTACCCGGGATGAGAAGGTGTGGATGTATTGTGATGTATACCAATGGGAAGAGTATTCACATCTATGAGGGCAGAAGTGCATCAAAGTATTGCTAACAGGAGAGTTTGTAAACATTCAGAAAAGGGAAGAAATCAAAGATTCATCAAGAAAAGGTCATGCCAAACTAACATCATTTTCTTTTTCTGATATTTCCAGACTGGGTTCACAGACTCAACAAACTGGATTTCAGCAAAGTGTTTGACATTCTCTCACACCCCTTCTAGGCAAGGAAGATTAAGTACTATAAGACTAACTATAAGTTAGGTGGATTCAAAACTGGTTAAATGATTGAACCAAAGAGTCAAACAGAGTGAAGTTAAACAGGATATTTAGGGCAGGATGCCCCAAAGTTCTGTTCTTTGGTCTACTGTGTTAAAGATTTTTTTTTTAATGACTTACATGAAGACATATATGGTATGATGAAGAAACCTGCAGGTGACAAAGTTGAGAGGGACGGCTACTAAAATATCTGAAAATCTAAAAAAGATCTTGACAGATTTAATGGTGGACAGAGGCTAACAAGATGAAACTGAATCATGATAAATTGTAAAGTCCTGAGCTTGAGCTCCAAAAGCACAAGTATAGGATGGCAGAAGTAAAGCTAGTTAACAATTCCAGTGAAAAGTAATCTGGGGGTTCAAGGGAACTGCAAACCCTAGCAGACAAAAAAAGACTGATGCCATGTTAGAGTAACAGAAGTCTAGTATCCACAACCATGATAATAGCAATCCTGCTGTTTGCTGTCTTTCTAGGACCACATTTGGATCACATCGTTCAGTCTTGGGTACACTTCTGAAAGGGCTTTGACAAGAGCAGCACAGTTTCATGGAAAGGACAGTAGATTAGGGACTCAGAGGTCTTAGGTCCAAATATGAGTTCTGCTATTTACAACCTAAGTGTGATCCTGGTTCTTAGACTCAGTTTCTTAATCTGTGAAATGAATGGGTTTAATGGGGAGATATCTAAGGTCTTTTTAAGCTCTCAACACTATACATTCAGGAGGATGATTAGCCTGGCAAGAGGACTGATAACCATGTCATAAGAGGATCAGTTGAGGGCAGCAAGGATATTTAGCTTAGAAAAGCCAACACTTAAAGGTGTCATGATAGTGTTCTTTAAGTAGTTGAAGGACTGACATGTGGGAGAGGGATTATATTTGTTTTGCTTTACTACTGACAGCAAAACTAGGTGGAACAAATGGAAGTTATAGAAAAGCAGATTTCAGCTGGGGGGGGTGACACATACCTATAATCTCTGCTGCTAGGGAGACTGAAGCTGGTGGTTTACTAGAACTTGAGAGTTCTGAGCTGTAACATATGCTAAGCTGCTAGGGCATCCAAACTAAGTCTAGCATTAGTAAGGAGAGTCACTGAGAGCAGGGGCTAGCCACCAGGCTGTCTAAGGAGGAGCTAAGTGATGGACCATGCTGAAAAAGGAACAGGTCAGAGCTTCTGTCCTAATCAGCAGTAGGATGCGTCTCATGAGGAGCTGCTGCACTTCCAGCATGGACCAGACAGGGAGATCCAGTCTCAATGAATGAATGAACAAATAAATAAAGGTAGATTTCAGCTAAGATATAAAGGAAAATTTTTTAACAACCTGAACTGTCCAAAAGCTACTGAAACAAAAAATTGTTTCCCTGAAACTGACTGCTGAAAGGAGTCCATGACCCAAAAATGATTAAGAACTGCTTCTTTAAAAGAGTCTGGCTAGCCACTTAAGAGATGCTTTAGAGAAGAATCTTTTTTTTTTTTGAGTTGTAAAAAAATGAAATAAAATAGTGCAATGAATTAAATATTCCATCATCATTTATTTTTTATGAATTTTTTTTTAAATTAAATTTTATCTGCATCCCTCCCCAACCACTGTGAAAGAAAGATACATATCATAAACATATTTAGTCAAGCAAAACAAATTCCTTAATTGGTCATATCCAAAAATTTAAAAAGCCCCCATCTGCACTCTGAGTCTATCACCTGTCAGGAAGCGAGTAGCGTGTTTCATCTTGAATTGCCTGGAATTGTGGTGGTTCACTATGTTGATCAGAGTTGCTAAGTCTTTCAAAGTTGTTTGTCTTTATAATATTATTGTTACTGTATAAGTTGTTCTCCTGGTACTGCTCACTTCACTTTGCATCAGTTCACAGAAAGCTTCCCAGCTTTTTCTGAAACCATCCTGCTTGTCATTTCTTATACAGCACAGTAGTATTCCACGATAATCATACATCACAACTTGTTCAACCATCTCCCAATTCATGGGCTGACCCTCAGTTTCCCGTTCTTTGCCACCACAAAAAGAACTGCTATGTGAATTTTTGGACATGTGAGTTCTTTTCTTTTCTTTGGTTTTTGAAACGATTCACAATCAGGAAAGTATGGGACTCTATGGCCTCCAAAGTCCCTTGCAGCTCTGAAATTTAGTGACTCATTGCTAGTTAGGTATTCTTTCTCAATCCTGCCATGCTACTCCTATCATCAGTAATGCAGTTTGCAGAGGCACTTTTGCTTGTGATCTCCACAAACTTCAACCATTTAGAGCAACATCATCTCAGTTTGCTAAAAACTTGTATTTTTGTGAAGTCGTGGATGGGAGATGATAATTTTACTTGCTACCCAGGAGTCATGATTAGATCAGGTGGCTCAAACCTAAGGCTGCAAGAATAAAAAGGCTGGAGTCACATGTGACCCTCAGATGGCTTTTTTTTTTTGAAGAATTGGGATATTTCCATCAAAACTGCTGTGTGACCTTAAGTAGAACTCTTCCTTGCTCTGAGTTTCCACTGGCAATACAGGGATAAAAAAAACTTGATATCTGCCTATCTATCAGAGTTTTGGGGAAAAATTAATTAAAATCAACCTCCTTTGGCCTCATACTGTACTATTAAATAATTATGGAATTTACCTACAGAGTACCTGTGACATCAAAAAAAGGAACTATGTCCCCTGCAGTGTTATTAAGAAAGGCAATGTGGCAGAGAGGAAAGAATGCTAGACTTGGGAGTCATGAAAATACAGTTCAAATCCTGCTTTTGACACTAGTCATACGACCCTGAGTGAATCACTTAACTTCTCCTAACCTCATCTGTAAAATGGGAATAATAGCACCTGCCTCATAGGGCTGTGGAAGAAATGAGATTATGTAAACTGCTTTACAACCTGAAAATGTTACGTGTCAATTCTTCTTATTGCTTTTAGTGTTTAATAGGGGTGATCAAGAGAGGAAATACCCCAATGATCATGTTTCAAAATTAAATTAGGAAAACTTTTAAGGCACTTCTATTCCCTAGGATCAGGCAACAATCAGCAAAGAAGTAAGAGTATATCAAGAAAAGAAGGGCCCTAAATTAGGATTTCTTTTTAAATTTAGCAATCCTTACGAGTAAATTAAACTTCTGGAAACACTTTGGAAAAACTTTCATTTTTAAAACTAATGAAAAGTCTAGCAGATTTTCACTTGGAATTCTAGGACTTTTCCCCAGCAGTGGCATACTTTAGTAACATTGCTATGGTGCAAAAGAGAAAGTGGAAGCCAAGACAAGATACTCAGGTAAAACTGACCTTTTCTCTGAGTTTAGGCAGTAAAAGTGTCATCAAAGGGAAATACGATAGGCCCGAGTTAACAGGTACAGTAATAATTGGCTTTTATAAAATTATTTAAGAATCAGAATATTTGGAGCTGGAAGGGAGATTTGAAGGTTAAGTTGAAAAAAAAAACCTTTAGAAATTTATGGTGTAGCAGGAAAAGCACTAGATATGAAATCTAGAAACCTGCTTTCATGTCCCAACTCTTCTTATTGGTCAAACTACACGATTTTGGTCATATATAACCTCTCTGAGCCTAAGTTTCCTCATTTATAAAACAAAGAACTTCAGCTAGATGTCTTTGACAGTTCTGCTCTAAACTCTATAAGCCTATGCTAATAAAAATTACTTGCCTCCTCCACATCCCAGCAAAGGCAAGGTGGTATAAAAACTGTAAGGACATTATGCTGTCTTTGAGTGAATAAACAGAAAGGGTATATCACAACTAGTCAAAAAAAGAGGAGTCTAATTTACCAAGACAAACCAGCAGTACCAACTTCAGACACTACATGTTGGTGCCTGAGTACTGTTAAGTTACATTTTATTTTAAAAGCAAAAAAACGGGGGTAGAAACTTTGGAATCTCCAAAATATGGCACAAAATATTGTGAATTCACATCAAAGGGGAACTGGATTGAAATTTAAAAAGGCGATATTGTATGATAAGTTGTGCATTGACAATTTTATATAAAGTTTTCTTGGAAATTATCTTTAACTATTCCAAGTTCTCAAACAGGTCCTTCGTGTTCCTTACCAGATCATGTATACCCTTTAAGACTACTAAAGTATTGATTGTTGCTAAACTATACCGTTTAACCCTAAACTTTTAAAGGGATTTGCAAAAGGTCTAAGAGTTTTGAAAGCTGTAAAAAGTAACACTAACAATCATGAAAGAATAACACCCAATAGGATTTGAATGATTACATCATAAATATTTTCAAAAGTTAACTTTCTGGCAGCCTGAGCCAAAAAAGATAGTTAGGTCCAAATATATGTAAGACAAAGGTTGAAAAATAGTTGTCTTTCTAGAGTTCTCCAAAAGCAGGAGAGTGATAATATATGGGATCTTTATAGAGGATTTTAAGATTTGCTATGTGCTTTTACATATATCATCTCTCTGATACTCTACAATTTTCTGACTCCAAATTCAGCATTTTAGCCAATAGATGACAGAACTTTTTACACTTCTTTTACAGTAGCTCTGGTTCTGGTAAAATCTAAAACATGCAGCAAACCCAAGTTAAGACTCTGTCTCTTTTCATACTTTTTAATATCTAAAAGCAATTTATTCTTTCCCTTAGCTTTGCTTAATTACCTTTAACTACATGACGTTTTTTTACCCCAAGGGGAAAAGTTGATTTAAAAAACATGGCAAAATGGAAAGAACATTGGCTATGAAATCAGAGAATCTTAGTTTGAATCCCTGCTCTGTGCAGTGCTGGAAAAAATCATTGCTTCTGTGGGCCTCACTTTCCTCACCTGTAAAATGAGTAAGTTGGCTAGAGATGTTCTCAAAGATCCCTTCTACCTACAATCCTAATATCATCCCCATCTTCATGAAGGAAAGCAGAGGTAAAGTGCCCTGTCAATAATCACACAGAATTTGATTAAAATCCTTGGCTGTACCAGAGACGGGGAATACCACTTTTTAGCCAGAGGTCACTCTTTTTTGTTGGAGAACAGATCTGATTCAACATTTGAAGAGGATGATTTTGTGGACCTGTGTTTCTGGGATTTTTTTTTTTTAAAGAGGTGCTATATGATGGTTTTGGTTCATTGGTAAATTTCAACTACAAATCTGCTGTTTCTTTTTATCTGCAATGCATTCCAAATGTGCAGTTGGCCTCTGAGCCCCAAGTTACAGCAGAAAAGGCTGCCCCACATATGCAAAATATGCATGATATGGTACCATAATATCCGAAGTCCTAAAAGACCATTACTTGCCACAGCTGCAAGAATCCTGCTGAAGATTAAAGAACAGAGAAATCCAATCATTCTGCTTTAGCAGCAATATCCTTCTTGCCATGTGGCAAATATACCTTCCTGGCCCCTTTTTCCAATATTCTTTTTATTTCACTTTAAAGTATTCTTATAGTCTGTGCTGGAGGATTAGGCAAAGCTATAACCACATGAAGGTGTTTGGGGGTACTGCCCCATTTTCATGAAGTAAGGCAGGACCTACCACAGCTGGCAATCACCCATCTCAGTGATATTGTTTATGTCAAACAGTCACAAGATCTCAGAAGGGACCGCAGAGGTTTTCTAGTTCAACTCCATATTTCACATACGGTCTGATCAGGAGAAAGTACAATAGGTGTTACTTATTTGCTCTACATACAGCAAATAACTATTTTGGAGGAGCCACCAATAGAAAAAGCTAAGGGAAGAGAGCTCTGGATTTGGAACCTGAATTCAGATCCTGCTTCAGAAACTTACTAGTCATATAACTCTGGTCTAGTCATTTACCCTCTTTCCGCCTCAACTGCTTCATCCATGAAATGGGGATAATAATATCCACACCCCAGGGTTATTGTGAAGATGAAATAACGTATATTAAGTGCACCACAAACTTTAAAGTGCTATATGAATGTTAGCTATTATTATCACAGCTATTTTCTTCCCCTAAAGCAGTGGTTCTCAACCTTCCTAATGCTGGGACCCTTTTAATACTCGTATGTGGGCATGTCAGCGTGTGGGCGGACACGCCTGGAGACGGATAGAGGAGCAGTGTCTGGTGTCTCCGTTACTAAGACCATGGGAAATAAGTGTTTTCTGATGGTCTTAGGCGATCCCTGTGACCCCCATGAAAGGGTTGTTCAACCCCAAAGGAGTCACGACCCACAGGTTGAGAACCGCTGCCCTAAAGATTCTCCACCAACTGCTACACAGAATCAACTTCATCACCATAAGAAAGCCTTGTTGTTTTTTTTTTGTTTGGCAATAAGGACAATTTCCTGAAGACAAACAGAGACGTTTCACCAGAGTGTCCGAGGGGGTCCGAGAGGTCCATGACATGAACTTCAATGGCTGATTGAAACAATGATCAAAGCCCAGCCCAAGGAGTGTATAGGCACTTAATTGATTCTATTTGATTAAAAGGAGAGATTATTACACATTATGATAGAAAACAATAAAAGAGGAAAGGGCCATGTTATTAAATCCAGAATAAATTTGGGGGACAGACGCGGAAAAAAATATTCTATAAACTAGTCAGTTCAATATTAATAGAACCCCCAGGTCCCGGTAGCTTTGAAAGAGCTCAAGAATATAATTACGGATATACTTTTTAAGACTGAGTAAAGTTCAGTGAGTTGAATATGATGTAAATTTTCCCAACTGGGGTGCTAATGGCAGACAAAGGGATACCTGAAATGGGGAGGAGGAGTGCAAATCTTGTGGGATGAGATCAGAAGTTAAAATGTGGCCTGAAAAGACTTACCCTATGGTACTGTAGACAGACTGAATAGGTGGTAGCAATGCGGCTGTGGCTACTTTCTCCTTTACTGAGAACAAGAACATAAATCACACTCATATAAATGCTCTAAGATTTAATAGGTGCTTTCCTCGCTGTCTCTCATCAGATCCCTTTCCCCCCAATATCCTATCTCTTGCCAGGTCTTGTCCATTCTATCTCTCATACTCCCCCTTTCTCTCCTCTGATTCTGCCATCACCTGGTGCAGACCCTCAATCCCATGTGCCTGGACCATTACAATAGCCTGCTGGTGGGTCTCCCTGACTCAGTCCATCTTCCCCTTGGCTCTTTTACTGATCTTCTAAAAGTACAGGTCTGACCCTGTTACAATCCGCAGCACCCTGTGCCCTCCCCCACCCCCAGCCATTTAAATAAGCTTTGATTGTTCCTATAACTTCCAGTATCAAATATAAAATCTTCTGTTTGACTTTCCAAGCTCTTCCTAACTTGCTTGGACCCTTCCTACCTTTACAGTTTCCTTACACCTTACTCTCCCAACCATGTTCTATTCAATCTAGTGAATAGAACTGATTTCCTTGTACCAGAAACTCTTATCTCTGTGCATTTTTACTGGTTGTTCCCTAAGTTTGAAATTTTCTCCCTCTCCACTTCCACCTCCTAACTTCTTTCAGGTCCGAGCTAAAATCCCACTTTCTGCTAGAAATTTTTCCTGAACGCTCTTCCCCACTTAATGCTAGTGCCCAGCACACTCTCCAATTTATCCTATTTGTATCTTGTTTGTAAGCCATTATTTACATGTTATCCCCCCTATCAGATGCTGAGATCTTTTAGCAGAGATATTTTTTTTTGGGGGGGAGGGTATCCTTCTTTGTTTCTCCAGGCTAAGTACAATACCTAGACACATAATAGGTGTTAAAAAATGCTCACTGACTTGACTTACCACCACCTTGTCAGGTAGGAAATACAAGTGTTATTAAGCCTACTTTAAAGATGTGTCAACTGAGGGTCTGGGAAATCACTAGCTTAAGGTCACAGATTCACTCTCACATTTGTTGATAGCCCATCCTGCAAGATTTCATTAGCCTCCATACTCAAAGGCTCATCCATCCCTTGTTACTCTCCTCCTCAATTAGAGAGCTGAAAAGCTTCTTCCAAATTCTTCGAGTAAGGAGGGCATCCATGCTCCTAAGCTGGTCCTTTCTCTAGGCCTCCTTCCTTTCCTTTTCAGAGTCCTATTGTATGTCTTCCCTCATAAGGTTATAAACTCCTTTCTTTATATGTATTTGTATCCCCAGCCCAACATTTAGCACAGTGCCTGCTGCAATGTAGGTGCTTAATGTTTATCTGACTGACTGAATGACTGATTGTAAGAGACACAGTTCATGCCCAGGTTTTTTACTCTAAGACCAAGGATTTTCCTATTAGACCACATACCTAAGAAGCTTGACAGGGCTAGGATCCAGCTAGAAGATTATTTTCTGAAGTGGTTCTAATGCTGTTAAACATTAATATCTTGCAGACAAATAGCTATCTATCAAATTCTAAAAAATCTGGTGCAAGGTGCAAGATGCTTTTCCCTAAAGCATCTTGGGAAACACATTTTACACTGAACCATCCCTGAAGCAGGAATTTAATTTTATTACTCACTGAAGAAGTTCCTATCACCCTGAGATTGCAGAATGTCTCATTTCTGAAGAGCTTAATGTTCTCTTCAATACAGGTTTAAACTGGTTTGCTCACTGTTAAAACAGTATTACCAGGAAAATAGGGGAAAGGGGAAATTTATCATAAACCATATTCATTACAACAAAATTCCTGAACAAGAAGAATTACATTGGTCTTTGGCTTTCTTAACCTAGGGTCCATGAACGTATTTAAATTTTTTTGATAACTATATTTCAATAAAATATTTTCCTTGTAACCCTACATATTTTATGCTTTTAAAAACATTCTGACAAGGGGTCCCTAGGTTTCACCAGACTGTCCAAAGGGGTCCATGACATAAAAGAGGTTAAGAATGCCTCTGCTTTAGAGGTTTTGTTGTAGGACGATCTGACTTGTACATTATCTCATTTGCAGTGTTCTCACCACATTCTTCTTGGGTAGTATGGAGACAAGGATGCATTATCCTTACCATGGAGATGGAGAGGCACAGAAAGTGACTTGCTCTGGGTTACATACTCAGCTGAGGGACTGGTTCTTGAAACAAATCTAATAAAATCTTAAAAAAAAAAACTAGTGGGCTTGAAAGAACTATGGTCTGTCATTCTCCTGCTCTGAATGACTTTGGTTTGGCTTTCTAGAGATGGGGGGTGGTGGTGGTGTATGGGGGTGTGTGTGTGTGTGTGTGTGTGTGAGTGTGTATGTCATGGGGTGGGTCTGACACTTCAAAGGGACAGGTGCCAGTTTCAGGCAGATGTCTGTAGTTGCTGCATGAATATGGGGACTGCAGAAAGAGATGGGGCAGGAAGTGGAGGATATGAGATTTAACAGAGACACTGTGAATATGGATGGGATCAATGCAAACTTGGTCAGGACTGGTAGAATTGATGTCTGAGGACATTTATACTGAAACTATATTGAATAAATGGTTTTGTTGTAGTTCTTCAGTCATTGCAGTTGTGCCACATTCTTTGTGACCTCATTTGGGGTTTTCTTGGCAAAGATACTGCACGGTTTGCCATTTCCTTCTCCAGCTTATTTTACAGATGAGGAAACTGAGGCAAACAGGGTTAGGTGACTTGTCCAGGATCACACAGCTAATGCGTGTCTGAGGCCAGATTCGAACTCAGGAAAGTGAGTTTTCCTGACTCCAGGCCTGGTATTCTATTCCTTCTTAAAAACCCAGGGTAATTATTCATGTAAGAAATATTTATTAGATACCTACTCTGGACAGAGTCCATATACTCTGGATAGCAAAATTACATCACAGAACCCCAGAAAGCTGGGTTCTAGTTCTAACTCCACAACTTACTGGCAAAATTACAGTTCCCACTTTTCATTCTACCAAATTACACACCATCAGATGCCCAGCCAGGCACAGAGTTTTTTAGGAATGGAATCATAAACGAGAAAGTGCAGGCATACTGTTGTTTACAAATACTTTGTAATCTTTTCATCCCTTTTAGAGAAGAGATTCAATTCCATGATTATAGGAAGGCTCTCGCCACAGCTCAGCAATTATTTACAGTCATACTTTGATGATAATCTAGGGTAGAGAAAGTGTCTTTGCCCAGGTCACATATCCAGTTTTGTCAGTCAAGGCTCGAACCCAAGCGTTTCTAACCGATTAGCCAACTCCATCCACTCATCCACGTAGCCTCTGTTTTGAACTTATGTCTCCCAAAACACAGCCTGGTCCAAAGTTTCACCTGCGCTTTTAGGATTAAGGGGAAAATCCTACTGCTAAGGAAGTGGGCCAAGGAGAACAGATGAAGAAGTGCTGGCCCTTCCCCAATTTAAAGCGTACCAAAGTGTGGCAGTTCCTTTGAGCCTACACACTGAAAAGGAAAAGTTCTGATTTGAGTAAATACGTGCAGAAATGCCCAGAGGGGGACCCAGCGCTTGGGAAAGTGATGCACCAGCTGCTCCCTGCTTCCCAAACTTGGGACTGCGGCTCTGAACGAAGCCAGGGGCAGTGTGTGCATCGGCCTCCCTCCCTCCTACAGTTTTCTGGCCGCAAAGCCCCAACAGAAAGACCTAGGGCTAAGGCTCGTTTGGGTCTTTGGGCGCAGTCTGCCTAAAGAGCTAGGAAACTTGCTCCAGGACACAAACCTCGGCTCCAGTCCGTGAGCCCCAGGAGCTGGAGCGGATCCAACACCGGATCTTTACTAAGGGATCGAATTTGCGAAGGGGTGGGGCTGGAAAAGGACTCGGAGGCCCCCAGGACCCGGAGTCCCGACCTTTCCCCAGCAGTCCCTTCCGTCCCCCAGCGCCTCCCCCGCTTGCCCCTCCCCCCGCGGCCCCATCGGGCTCTAGGACCACGCGGAGCCCGCGGGCTCTGAACCGCTCACTTCCTCCCTTCTTGCAGCCAGCTGCTGCTGCTGCTGCCATCGGGGTAAAAAAAGGAAAGGGAAGCCCCGGTTGAGACAGTGGAGAGGGGGGCGTCTCCCCGACCCCGGGGCCGGGGCGCGCGCCCTACCTGGCGAAGCAGTATTCGCAGTGGTTCCCCCGCTCGTTGACCGTAAGCACGTAGGTGTAGGCCGGGCAGGAGAAGAGCAGGTCCCCGACGCCGTAGCGCTGGCGGGCCCGCAGCCCTCGGCCTTTGCCCGGGCTGAAGAACCTCTCGATGCCTGGGTCCTCCCCGTTGCCTCGAGCGCCCTCGGCTCTCATGCTGGGAGCGAGGCCGGGGGCCCGGCCGGAGCGTGCACTCGCCGCCCTGTCCTGCCCCACAGTGCACGGCTCGGTCCCGGGCTCGGCCGCTGCTGCCGCTGCTCCCCGCGGCGCACCGAGGACGGCGGGCGGCGAGGGGGATGCCAGCCCGGGGGGTGGGTGCCGCCCGCGGTCAGCTCCCGGCTTGCTATTACTGGAGAAACGTCACCTGGAGCCGAGCCCGAGGCAGCGGGGGGGGTTCACACCCGCGTGGGGAGCTGGAAAATCAATCCAACGAGGCGCGCTGGAAAGGCCGACTAGCTCCCCGGGAAAGTATTGCAAGCCACCCGCCTGGTCCTAAAGCCCACCCATCGCGGCGCGGGCGAGCAGGCCGCCCGGGCTGCGCTTCGGCCCCCTACGCCCCCAGGCCTGTTGGTTTCGGCCCGGGCTTTCCCGACTGTATTTGCCCCTTCCCTCACCCCACCCCCTTGTTAGCTGGGGGATACCATACACTTACCTGAAAAGTGGGTGTGGCCAGCTGGTGAGGGGATTGCGCCTGGTGAGTGTGCCCCTAGTGTGATACGGCGGCGGGGGCGGGGTGGTCTTCTGGGGCCATCTGCAGTTTTATGTAAGTATCCCGAGATTGAGAAATGCAGAGGTCTAGCTCAACTCTCCCAGTAGGTCCACAAGCACTTATTAAGCGCTTACTATATACGTGTTAGGCGCTAAGGTATACTGTACCAAAAAAAAGGTCATTAGCCCCCTCCCCCCCCACAGCGCCTGCCCTCAAGGAGCTCACCATTTAATGGGGGCGGGGCGGAGACAGAAAACACGCAAACCCCGAGGGAGAAACAAGCTATATACAGGATGAATTGAGGGTTAAACTTAGAGAGGAAATTGGTAATTTGGGGGATTGGGGCAGATACGTAAGAAGCCTGCCGACAGGGATGAGGAGAAAGAGAAACTGAGGCCAGGGAAGGTCACGTGACCTCACGTATTCCCGTAGGTAAGAGAGCAGAGCTGGGGTTTGAAACCCCCTTCTCGGGACCTTAGACCCAGGGCTGGAAAGCTAACTTGCTTATTTTACAAATAACTAAAACCCGGTGCAGAACGGGCCTCTGATGTCAAATCCACGGCTCATTCCAGCATGACTTCCTGTCTACGGTTAGGTTTTCCTGTAAACCAACATAAACGGTTGTTTGCTTTTAAATCCTCAAAGAAAGGTAAATTATCAGAGCCTGGAGAAAACCTAAACCCTCTCCTTGTCAGCAGGGGTAGAGGAGGGTAAATGGCCCCTAGGGAAAACGTTGTAAGGAATACATTTGGAGAAGGTATAAAGAAATTAGAGGGATGGAAGGCAAAGACCCCAATAAGCCCTAGTCCTCAGGCTAAAGGCTTTCAAATTTGTACAGTATTCTCCTGAGTTTCCAGTTGACATAAGTTTAAAATCTCTTCTGGCCCCAGTGAGCTAGCTAAATACCACACCAAAGACATTGGTCTGGACCAGAGGTGGGAAACTTAAGGCCCCAAGTGGCTCTCTAGGTCCTCAAGTGTGGCCCTTAGACTCCAAACCTCACAAAACATCCCCTTAATAAAAGAATTTATTCTGTAAAACTTGGATTCAGTTAAAACCCAAGGGCCTAGAAGACCACGTCGCCTCTAAGCTGCAGGTTCCCCACCCCTGGTCTGGACTATCAGTAAAATCAGTCAAGTTAGCTACCTGTCTGTTTGAGGAGAGATTCAAAAATCTCCCTTCAGGGTACTTGTAATTAGATGAGAGGCTGTATGAAGTAACTGATAAAGCAGGACCTAGGAATCTGGGGGGCCTAGACAGTTTGTCCTTTGCAGCTGTGTGCGGTCAGATTACTTGAGGTTTACCAAACTGAAATAGGGACTCGTCATTGCCGCCATGCTTTCCTCCAGGGATTGTTGTGAAGACTGAATGAAAAATAATGTTCAGTACAAAATACAAAAATTGTACTGACTGTATTTATTGTACAAGTTATAGTGTCTTGTTGGAATTCAAAGGTGGCAGTGATTCATGTGAGTTGATATAGTCAGATAAGGCTAGGGAAAGTGATCCAGACAAGAGATCATCTGTGTGGTGATAATGGACATTTATTCAGCACATTTGAGAATCACAGGTCTAGTCTCAAAACATATGCAGTATTTTAAAGATTGAATAGCACCTTATGTTCATTATCTTATTTGAGCTTCATAACAATCCTATGAGGTAGATAGTAATATCCCCATTTCACAGGTGAGGAAACTGAGCTTCAGCGAAATTAAATGACCTGCCCATAGGCACCCAACTAGTAAGCCTCAGAGACAAGAGTCAGATTCAGGTTTTCCTGACTCTTAAATGAACATGCTTTCACACAGTATTATGTAAACTTCAGCAATTTATGTGTGACATGGCTAATGGTATGACTGGAATTTTGCTCCTCTAGGCAAAAAATTACCATTTACCATCTGCAAAGAGCAGCAACCTGTCTTAGTGGATACAGTCCTGCCCTTGGAGTCATTAAGACTGGTGTCTAAGACCCACCCTTGACTTGTACTGACTATACATAGATTGGCCAGTCACTTAACCTCTCCACATCTCAGGCAGAACTATACAAATTGCAGAGTAGCATTGGTAGAGGTAACTTCCTCATCCACACCAAAAGTTAAAGCCGTATAATAGATATGCCCAGCCTCCATTTTGTTGTTCAGTTGTGTCCAACTCTTTGTGACCCCATTTGGGGGTTTCTTGGCAAGCATGTAATTTTTTGCCACTTCCTTCTCCAGATCATTTTGCAGATGATGCAAACGGGGTTAAGTGATTTGCCTCGGGTCACAGTTAGTAAGATTCTGGGGTCAGATTTGAACTCAGAAAGATGAGTCTTTTCTGACTTTAAGCCAGCCACTGTTACCTGTTATGCTTCGTAGTTACCTGGCTTCATGCCTGGTCTCCAAGGCAAGAGCTATTTGGATGATATTCCAACTAATGAAGAAGAAAGGGAAAGCTATTCAAAGGTGCTGTCACCCTTTCTCTTAATATATTGTGATCTCTGTTGCCATATCCACTTCTCAGTGGTGCACTGGACTAGATCAGAATAGTTGTCAGCTTTAACAGTTGTAAATGACCTTATTTTTTATGGATAAACAAACTAACATAACTTAACCAAAGTCACGCATCAATGTAGTCTGTGGCAGTGCCTGAATTAGAATTTATCCCAAAATTTAGCTAGTTAACCTGAATAACATCTTATGCAAGTAAGGTACCTCCTGTATTCATAGTGAAAAGATCATTTGCCCCCAAAACTGGAAGAGCAGAGTTTTGCCTCTTCACATACTGGATCTATACGAGCAAGTAATTCCTTCCTTCTGATCTTCCTTCCTTCCTTCCTTCCTTCCTTCCTTCCTTCCTTCCTTTCTTCCTTCCTGCAGTTGGGATTAAGTGACTTGCCTAAGGTCACATAGCAGAGGCAGGATTTAAACCTAGTCCTGTTGATTCCAGGGCCAGTGCTCTATTGCTCCTTTGGACAAGTAATTTCAGAACCTAGTGATCTAGGTAACTGTCTGAGACCATGAGTTGCATAGAAGGTAGTAACCTACATTAGTAGAGGGAGTTTCCTCTGGGCATTCCCTGTACCAGTGAAATCACAAGTCTAATTCCTATCCCAGTCCCTGTCCTGTTCTTGATGAAGCTGGTGTTAGCTGCAAGTACAACTTTGTAAATCTTTAGACAATTCTTGTAACATCTTGTAAAAGTGTTACTTAGTCTGGAGGCCTCTGTTTGACTCTTGGCCATCATTTCACCATCATCTACGACCAGGCCAGGGCACAACTAGCCAGAAATTCTACTACTGCTAGCTCGCTATTGCTACAAGAAATGAAGAGGAGGGGAAAGAGAGAGGTTGAGTTAGTCTTCTCAGTAAAGTAGAGAGTCAGCGTGGGTGGTAGGGACTTGAACAAAGAAAAAGTTTAGATTAGGCACCATGGGAAATGGGATCTGTGTAATGTTGGGCAGATTATTAAACATTTTGTATCTGCATTAAGGGGAGACTGGCCAGTGGAAGCCTGGGCCTTAGTTCATGCCTTGCCAGCTTCCAGGCATGCATCATGGGGGCCTCCATTTTCCTTTTATGACTAGTGGAAAAACCTTTTTTTTTTTTTTTACTTTTGGTTGGCCACGTTGTATAAGGACTCCCTGCGGGCTGGTATGGGGGTGAGTTACTTTCCTTCACTGGGCCAGCTAATAATGAGCCCAATCCTTGGCCTCATAAATAGGCTTGTATCAGGGAAAGGGTTGCCTCCAGTATGTGCCTTCTTCCATTTGGTACATGACCTTAAAAGATCTTGCAATGTTCGGTAATTGGAGTCCATACCAAAGTTTGTCAGTATTCGATCCCACCGAGGAGTGAGCTGTGGAATTCAGGCTAATGTGGGTCATTACTAGCCAGGACTCTGTTCTGCAAGGAAGGGAGAAATTCCATCCATTGGCTATACCATATTTGGAAGTGAACTTGAAACAAATGCTTTGTTAGCAACCATTTTAAGTTTGAACCTACTCTCCCTAAGGATTGAGGTATAGAGGGGTGTGTCCCTGGATTGGGAGGACATGTTTGTACTTCTTTTTTTGTTGTATCTTCTCAGTAAATATCCTTTTGTAAAAGCTAATTGATGTTAACTGATTAAAGTGATAGAGGAGTCGGTTGCTATGGAGAAGAGGGGGTGATATCATGGTGCTGATATTGGGAGAAACACACTGGAAGGAAGGCTTAAGCCAATAATATTAGTTACCATTCAATGAATATGCTATTATTAGGTGGCCCCCTTTGACACTCCATGACACTCTAGGGTTACCCCTAGAATTCTGAATGTAAAATAGTAGCTTACTTTAGCTCCTGCCCTGCCAGTGGAGTTATGGTTGGGATAAAAATTCTCCTGTGTCCATGTGGACTGTATGTAAAATGAAAAAATTGGGAGTAGATAGCTTTCCTATGTCCCTTTGATCTGTTAGGGTTCCATCCACCTTCCATTCTTGAGGCAGATTGATTGAAGGATTAGCAATGAAGCTACAGCAAACGTGGACTTTTTGTCCTATGGTGTAATTATGCTGATGACACGTGGGAGTGGGCCAAAAAGGAGCTGTGGCTGAAAACTACCCACTTAACAATCACTCCAGATGGCTGAAGTTCTCTCTGCATCTCTTTCTTCAGAGACTTGGGGTGGGACACTTAAGCAGCTCTGTACCTTATTTTGTTCACTGGCTCTTAGGGATGCTAATTAAGGGATAAGCTGGCACAGTAGAAATAATGCTGGACACCTGGTTGGTTTTTTTTTTTTAACTATTTTAATTTGGTTACAAGGGAAAGATCAAGTGGGTAGTGTTAGAGCATGGGTAGGAGGTCTATATCTGGAAATGACTGTGATATAAAAACAAAAGACATCAATAAAGTGCAAAAAAAATTATAGATATTAAAATTCATTAGCAGTATATTTAGTAACAGGTTATGAAGAAAACTATGTTATAAAACAACCAGCAAGGAATGGCAACGCACCAACCCAAAGAACATGATGACAGCACACTCTTAAAAGAGCTCATGCTTGTCAGTCTATCACTTTACATTCTCACAGACTACAAAAATAGCCTTCTTCCAGCCTGCCAAGCCATACACCTCTCGTTGAGGACCTTGTCATGTATACCATGGAGGAAAAGGACCCGGTGATATTTTGTTAAGTTACCCTGAAATTCCAAAAACAGCAGTGAAGAGAGGACAAAGCCTTCTGTTTGATACCTTACACCAAAACCATGTCAGAGAAATACATTGTTTTTCTGGCAAATTGTCTGTGGAAAAAATAAACCTTACCTTAAGAAAATAAAGCTGCAGAAAAAGTGTGTTTTTATTTAAAAAAAAATAAAAATAAAACATCTCTTTAGGATTCTGATGTTGATTATTTTTAGATTCCTTTGGTGCTACCATAGTTTTATCTTGGAGGGGGGAAACCTTCTATTTATATTGTCTCTTCTATTAGAATGTGAATGGGTGGGGTAAGGAGGAACTGGGGGCTAGAGGAGGGAAGTGGCTTATTTTTCTCTCTGTTTCTCCAGCAGTTAACATAGTGCTTTGCACATAGCAAGCACTGAATAAATCATTCACTTTCATTCATTCATTCACCGAGTTCCTTGGAGTTGCCCTTGATTTTTCCTTTTCCTTCATTTCTTTTACCAGAAAATTACCAATTCCTTCACCGCCTCCTCTAGTTATCCCTTCCTAACTATCTTGTCACTTTATTACCACAATAGCAACTGGTCTCTTTCACTTTTGCATTCTTTAGTCTGTTTTAAGGAGGCACTTAGTTGGTGCTGAGGATAATACACCGGACTTAGAGTCAGGAAGACCTAAGTTTAAATGTGCCCTCAGATGCTTGTGACTTTGGGGAAGCCATTTAACCTTCACTTGCCTCAGTTTCCTCATCTGTAAAATAGAGATAATAATAGCACCCACCTCTCAGGATTGTTGTGATGATCAAATGAGATAATATTAAGTGATTTGCAAACTTTAAAACATTACATAAACGGTAGCTATTAATATTTTTGTTCTACTTGCTATTATCAAAATAATCTTAAGGAAGATGAAAAGATTGATGCCATCTGATACAGAGTGAATTAAAGCAAAGTCAAGAAAATAAAACCATATATACAGTGTAAATGAAAAGCACCCCAAAACAGCGAAAAGTGAATTTTGCAAAATTAGGAAACACAAGCATGACCCCAAAGAAGAGAAATAGGAAGAGACTCCAGTTTAGTGTGGTGCACTGCATATATTGTTAGCCTTATTCAGTGTATTGAGTTTTGTTGCGTTTTGTTCCCTTTTCTTTCACTTTTTCTTTCCTTTAAAAATATTATTTGTTATATGAAATAAAGTTGAAAGTTGATTTAAATTCTATTTTGCTAAAACTTAAGATAGATTTAATATTTCTTCCCCTTGTAAACTTTACCCACCACCTAAATCCCAAAGAAGCTTTCCGAAAGGTCAAGCTTTAGTCTTACAATTACCTCCACTTCCATTTTTGTAACCCTACCCATCACCCCCTTTTCAGAGAAACTAGATTAATTTAAAGGTCAAATCTCATCAATTTAGACTATTGTAGCTGTTCTCCTTTGTCTGAAGACTAATCCCATTGCCTGGGAACCTTTGTCTCATGGCTCAGCTAGAATCACATGTCTTGGCTATAGTGAAGGAACTTTCAGAATGGGAAGCCCAAATGATATGATCTCAGTTCTGAATATGTCATTGATAACTACTCATAAGAATAAACACCTAGGTTGCTTGGAATTTTGCTCTATCATCTTGCTAATTGTTATAAAAGACCTTGTTAGCCCTAATTTGCAGTTTTTGGTTATTGACGGAGGCCATTGACCCAATTTATTGGTTACTGCTTTTTTGTTATTCAGTCATATTCAATTCTTGATGACTTTGTGGACCATAGCATGCTAATGTTGTCCAGGAATTTTCTTGGCAAAGATACTGGAGGGGTTTGACATTTCCTTTTCTAGTTGATTAAGGCAGACAGAGATTAATTGACTTGCCTAGGGTCACACAGCTAGTAAGTATCTGAGGCTGGGTTTGAAAGTAGGTCTTCTTAACTCCAGGCCCAGTGCTCTAGCCATTGAGTCACTTATCTGGTTACTATTAACCTAACTAATAAATTGATCGTGCTTGGACTATTGTCTTTGATGCATTTCTACTTCCTTATTTGGCAAATCAGAAACCGAGATACCAGAATTCAAATGTGGCACATCCACTGACATCGATAAAGAAAATTAGATCGTTATAAAAATGTTGACAGATCTTTGTCTTTTTTTTTTTTGGTCAGTTGTCCTCCCAGTTTCACCTGTAATTAAGTCCTCTTGCAATGATTTGGCTTACTTGGGCTCAAATTAAATTTTCTGCAATTTTCTTCACCACTTTTTGCTATTTTAGATGCGGATTCTGCTTACAATCTTCTATAAGGGTTTTGTATATTTTGTAATTCATCTCTATAAAGTTTGAATATATGCTTATGTTTTAAGATAGCATTGCCCTTGGCTGCATGTCACTTCACTTAGTAAGTGTGGTTTCTAGACTCAGCTTCTTCTTTGGGGGCAATTGCTTTCAACTAAACTTCTATAGGAAATAGTTATGTTAATGGCTATTCCTTTAGCAAATGCTCATTTTAAAATTAATAACTTATTTGAATAGGTTCTGTTGAAACCTGTAATTTCATACAAAGTCATTATATCTTTTCCCAACTCTTTTTTTATTTTGATACTGATTTTTATCTTTATGATAACAAATCAGTAAAGGGGTTGATATCAAAGTGATTCCCATATTGCTAACTGATTATTTCCTGACTGCTTAAGATGTAGTCAATCTCATTTTTTTGTGTGATGGATGCTTACCAGGTCAAATTGCTAAAAGGCAGTGTGTTATCAAGGTAAGAATGGACTGTGAGTTGAGAAAAATATGATCCTCATATGACACTAAATATTTATATTGACTATTGGCAAATAATCTCTCCCAGTCTCAATTTCTTCATTTGTAAAATGGAGATAATACCTATAATACATACTGTTGAGCTCAAATGAGATAACATATATAAAATACTTAAAGTAAAACTCTATTTTATTTTTATGTTTGGCTGTCTTAAAGAAAATATTCGTATCATATTATAGGCATATGGTTTCTGTATAGTCTACCCTCTATCTCTTTTGTTTCTTGGTCCTGAGCCATATTTGCCAATGTATTTTTTATAAGTATCCCTTCTGCTTATCTTTGTATTGGAGTCATTTACTATTGAAGTATATGTTGATTTAATTCTTTAGTGTTTTGTGTTTTTCACCAGCTTGCTTTTTGTCTCTTTGATTATATTTTATTTTTAAAAAATCAGTAAAAAAATCTCCCTTTTCTCCCTTTTATCTTCCCATTCCCCATATTGAGAAAGAAAAACAAAACCCCCAATAGAAACATGTACAGTCAAGTAAAACTAGTTCCTGAATTTTTTTTTGTCTCATTCTGTACTTTAAATCTATCAGCCTCTCTATCAAGAGGTAGCTAGCATGTTACATCACAGATCCTTTGAAATCATAATCATTATGTTAATGAGAGTTCCTGAGTCTTTCAGAATTATTTGTCTTTACAGTATGGTTGTCATGGTATAAATTGTTACTTCTCTCTGCATCAGTCTATACAAGTCTTTCCAGTTTACTCTGAAATTATCCCCTTTGTCATATCTTATAGCATGATGGTATTGCATCACATTTATGTATCACAACTTATTCAGACATTCCCCAATTCAATTTTCAATTCTGTCATCCCACAAAGAGCTATAAATATTTTTGTACATCCTTAGAATTTATTTGCTTAGGATGAATCCTTCTTTAAATCTATCCTTCCTCTTATTTTCCCCTCTCTGATCTTCCCTTTTCCTCCTGTTTCCCTGTTTGATTAAATATATTTCTGTGCCATATTTCCTATATTTTCCTCCTTTGATGAGTTAAAAAAAAAAGTGAGGTTCAAGTGTCACCTATCTTCCCACCCCTTCCTCCTTGTTTTTATAGGCTTCTACCTTTATACCTTGATCATGTGAAATAATTTTCCCCATCCCTCTCCTTGATTCCTTTGATATATTTCTCTTTCCCTCCTTTTATGTTCTTCTTTTAAGAGCATCAAAGCACGACAAAACCACTCCTAGGCTTTCTGTCTAGTTAGACTCCCTCTATAACCCTGGACAATGATAAGGCTATGAGGGGATACATGTACCTTCTCTCCATATTAGAATGTAAGCAATTTACCCTTGTTTAATCTCTTATAATCGTTTTCTTGTGTTTACCTTTTTAGTTACTGTTGATTCCTGTGTTTGCAATTCAAAGTTTTTATGTAGCTCTGATCTTTTCAACAGGAATGCTTGGAAGGTCTTTATTTCATTAAAGGTCAATTTTTCTCCCCCTGTAGAATGTACTGCTTTGCTGAAAAAGTCATTCTTGGCTGTATGCCTATATCTTTTGCCTTCTGGAATCTTCTATTCCAAACTCTGTGATCCTTTCTAGTGGTGAATGTTAAATCATGTTTGGTCCCAACTGTGGATCCTTGGTACTTGAATTCTTTTCTTTCTGACTGATTGTAACATTTTTTTCTTTGACCTGGAGACTGTATGTTGACTACAATGTTTCTAGGAGCTTTTGTTTTGAAGTTTGTTTGAGGAGGTTACCAGTGTATTCTTTCTACTTCTACTCTGCCTTCTTATTCTAAGGGATTAGGACAATTTGCTGTTTAGAAAATTATATTTATTTATTTTTAACACCCTTAAAAATTTGAATTCAATATTCTCTTTTTCCCTCCAGCTCCTCCTTTCCTGAGAAAACAAGCAATATGATATCAGTTATACTTGTGAAATCATGCAAAACATTTTTCCTTATTAGCCATGTTGCAAAAAAAAGCAAGAAAAATAAAGTGAAAATTTGTACTCAGGGTTCATCAGTTCCCTCTCTTGAGGCAGAGAGCATTTTTCATCATGAGTCCTTCTGAATTGTCTTGAATCATGGTATCTATCAAAGTAGCTGTTTTACAGTTGGTCATCATTACAGTATTACTGTTATTATGTACAGTGTTCTCTTGGCTCTGTTTACTTTCCTTTTTATCAATTCCTGTTGGTCTTCCCAGATTTTTCTGAAACCATCCTGCTTCTACCACAAAAAGAGCTTCTATAAATATTTTTGTACATGTAGGTCCTTTTTCTTTTCCTTTGATCTCCTTGGGATACAGGGTTAGTAATAGTATTGTTGGGTCAAAGAGTATGCGTAGTTTTATAGCCATTTGGGCATAGTTCCAGATTGTTTTCCAGAATGGTTGGATGAGTTCAGAGTTCCACCAACATCATTAGGTCCCAATTTTTCCACTTCCATTCCAGCATTTGTCATTTTCCTTTTCTGTCTTGTTAACTGATCTGATAAGTATGAGGTAGTACTTTAGAGTTGTTTTAATTTGCATTTCTGTAATCAATAGTGATTTAGAGTATTTTTGTATGACTATAGATAACTTTGATTTCTTCTGAAAACTGCCCGTTCATGTATCTTTTGACCATTTATCCATTGGGAAATGGCCCTTATTTTTATAAATTTTACTCAGTTCCTTATATATTTGAGAAATGAGGCCTTTATCAGGAACCTGGCTATAAAAAAATCTAATATTGTATTATACTTTGATATTGTATGTTCTTTGGTACCTTTTAGCAAGATGTAATTTCTCTGATTATCTCTTTAAATTAGGTCTAGGTTGGGGCAGCTAGGTGGTGCAGTGAATAGAGCTCCAGCTCTGGAGTCAGGAGGACCTGAGTTCAAATGTGGCCTCAGACACTTAACACAAAACTAGCTGTGTGACTTTGGGCAAGTCACTTAACCCCAATTGCCCTACCTTCCCCCCTCCAAAAAAAGAAAAAAAATTAGGTCTAGGTTTCCTTTTGCTTTGTCTGAGATAATAATTGCTACCCCTGCCCCTCCCCCCTTTTAACCTCATCTTAAGCATAATAGATTCTGCTCTAGTTTCTTATTTTAACTTTGTATATGCCTTTCTTTTTCAAGTATGTTTCTTACAAACATCATATTGTTGGATTTTGGTTTCTAATCCAGTCTGCTATCCACTTCTATTTTATGAGTGAGTTCATCCCATTCACATTCACAGTTATAATTATTAAGTGTGTATTTTCCTCTGTTTTATTCTTCTGTTTATCCTTTTCTCTCTCTCCCTCTCTTCCTCCCCCTTTCTCGGTGTTTCTTTCCCCCCATCTCGCTCTCTCTTTTTACGTGGTCCCTCCTCATTTGCTTTTGACCACTGTCTCCCTTAATCTGCTCTTCTTTTTATCACTGCTCCCTCCTTTCTCTTCTCCCCTTTCTTTCCCACTTCCCTGTTAGATAAGATAGATTTCTATATCCAATTGTGTGTGTGTGTGTGTATGTGTCTGTCTCTGTGTGTTTGTGTATTCATTCCCTCTTTTGACCAATTCTGATGACAATGAGGTTCAAGTGTTGCCTGCCACCATCTTGTTTTCCCCTCTACTGTAAAAGTTCTTCCTTACATGCTTCTTTTATGTGAGATAATTTCCCCCATTCTTTCTCTACCTTCTCCCAGTGAATCTTTCTTTCTTACCCCTTTGTTTTTTTTTAGGTCATCCCAACAAAGTTGACTCACACCCTTGTCTTCTGTATATGTAGACTCCTTCTAACTGCCATAATAATGATAATATTCTTAAGAGTTATATATATCATCTTCCCATATAGAAATGCAAATAGCTTAGTCTTATTAAGTCCCTTAGGATTTCTCTTTCACATTTTTTTTTATGATTCTCTTGGGTCTTGTGTTTGAATGTCAAATTTTCTATTTCGCTCTGGTCTTTTCATCAGAAATACTTGAAAGTCCTATATTTTGTTAAATATCCATATTTTCCCCTGAAGGATTATACTCAGTTTTGCTGGGTAGGTTATTCTTGGTTGTAATCTTAGTGCCTTTGCATTCCAGAATATCATATTCTAAGCTCTGTGCTCCTTTAAGGTAGAAGCTGCTAAATCTTGTGTGATCCTAACTGTGTCTCCATGATATTTGAATAGCTTCTTTCTGTCAGTTTGCAGTATTCTCTCCTTCACTTGGAGCTCTGTAATGTTCCTGGGAGTTTTCATTTTAAGTTTTCATTTCAGGAGTTGATTAATGGATTTTTTCAATTTCTATTTTACTCTCTAGATCTAAGATATTGGGGATATTTTCACTTGTAATTTCTTGAAATGTGATGTTTAAGTTCCTTTTTTGATCATAATTTTCAGGTAGTCCAACAATTCTTAAATTATCTCTCCTTGATCTATTATTTTCTAGGCTAGTTGTTTTTCCTATGAGATATTTCACATTTTTTTCTATCTCTTTTCTTTCTTTTTACTTCATTTTGTTGTTTTTTGATGTCTCGTGGTTAGCTTCTACTTGCCAAATTTTAATTTTTAAGGAATTATTTTCTTCAGTGAGCTTTTGTAATTTGTTTTCATTTGTCTAATTCCACTTTTTAGAGTTCTTTTCTTCAGTGAATTTTTGTGCCTCTTTTACCATTTGGCCAATTCTGTTTTTGAGGTATTGTTTTCGTGTGTGTGTGTGTGTGTGTGTGTGTGTGTGTGTGTGTGTGTGCCTCTTTTACCAAGCTGTTAATTCTTTTTTTCATAATTTGCTTGCATCATTCTCATTCCTTCCCTCCCCCAATTTTTCCTTTTCCACTTTTTTCTCTTTCTTTAATACTTCCAGGAATATTTGTTAAGGATGTGTCCAATTTGCAATTTTTTTCTTTGAAACTTTGCTTATAGCTGTTTTCACATTGTTGTTTTCTTCTAAGTTTTCATCTTAAGCTTCCTTCCTACCATAGTAGCTTTTTATGGTTAAGTTATTTTTTGTTGTTTGCTTGTTTTTCTAGCCTATGTCTTAACTTTGAACTTCTATGTTGAAGTTGGGCTCTGCTCACCTCAGGGTGGTAGATTCACTACCCCAAGCTTTAGACTTTTTCAAGCTGCTGTTTTCAGAGCTAGTTCTGGGGGTCTGTCAGTTTTTGGTGCCTACAAGGTGGTGTAATCCAGGGACAGGTGTGGTTATTGTTCTCCTGGTCTTTACCCAAGAAGGGCCACCATTGCCGTGGAGCTACAAGTGCTAGTGTTCCTTTTGGCCCATGAACTGTGATCAAGGTGTCTGTTACATGGCAGTCACAAGTGCTAATGCTTCTCTCTGCCTTGGAACTCGCTTGTTATTGACTGCAAATACTTCTTTGTGCCCTGGAACTGTAATTTAAAACTGCTTATGGACAATGGAGTTTCCAAACAATTTCCCATCTTGTACCCAGTGTCATCTCAGGGTCCCTTGTCTTTCTGACCAGTTGTCTAATCCCTTTACTGTCTCTGGTCTGAGAGCTCCCAAAGGTGCTGCTGTGCCGTTGCAGCCGCCTCCAAGGCCTGCCAGTGTGTGAGCTCTGGATTGTTCTTTACCCCCATGTCATAGACCTCTCCTTCCTACCTCCTAAATTGACTTGGATTGAAAAAATGTCTCACCTTAATCTTTTGTTGCCTGTGCTGCTTCAAAATTCTATTTGACATGTTATTTTAAAACAAAATTTTCTAAGACAATGTTGGGAGAGTTTGACTAGGCTGCTGCATCTACCATCTTGGCTGTGCCACATCTCTTTGATTTCTTGAAATATGATGTCTAGACTCTTTTTTTGGTGGTTTGGTAGGAGTGGCTTTGAAGTGGTTGAATGATTCTTAAATTCTTTCTTCACGGTCTGTTTTTTAATTAGTTGTTTTTGCTGTAAGGTACCTTACACTTCTATTTTTTCACTCTTTTGATTCAATTTTAACTATTTTCTGTTGTCTCATGGAGTCATTAAATTCCATTTGGTTTATTTTAATTTTCAGAGATTCTGTTGCTTGGTTAAGGTTTTATACCTCTTGTTTCAAGTTGTAAATTCCCTATCTAATTCTTCTATAACTCATATCTTTTTCAATATTTTCCCTCAGTGTGCTTATTTAATTTAAATATTTATATAGATTTATAAAAACATTTTTTAAACTTTAAAAAACAACAACCCTGTTGTTTCATCTTTTCTAGGAATTCTAATTGAATTTGTGCTCAAGTTGTGTTTTTTTCTTTGAGGCTTTTCATGTAGGTGTTTTAGAGCCTTTCTCTTCTGGGTTTGTATCTTTGGTATCCTAGTCATCTAGATAGCTTTTTCATGTTGAGATTATTTTATTGTTGTTTGCTTATCTTTCTAGCCTATGTCCTGAATTCAGATGTTGTGTTAAGGCCAGGGCACTGTGCCCTTCTAGATAGTTTATCAGAGCTAATCCTATTTCTCCTTTCTTGGAGTATTTACTATTATTTTATTTCAGGATATGAAGGATAGCTCAGGCTGAGGACCTACAAGCCTTCAGTGTTTCCAAAGTGTTTTGATCCATGGCAAAATCTGATCACTGCCTGCCTTGGTCTGAGCTATGTAAGTTTCTGACCTGGATTTGGATCTGAGCAATATACCAAGAGCTTATGTTGCTAGGAGTTCCAATATATTGCTGCTAGACTCAGCCAACTAGAAAGTTCTTCTGGTTCATATTGACAGAACTACAGGCATCCCCTTGGTCTGTGATTTCTGCCCTGGTTATTCATCTGTAGGCTTTAAGATAGAGTCAAGCTTCTACTCTATTCCTGGAACTCAATCCACACAACCACTGCTTATTTGTGAACTTGCCCTTTATTCAGTGTCTAGCCTAGGACCCATAACCTGGGTTGTCCTGTTAGCCACAGGCCTTTTCCTCAGTGAACCCTGGATCTGTGAAACTGGGTGGCACACAGAGCCAGTTTGTACCTTATTCTACCATGCACAAGTTTAGTCCCCTCTATGCAAAACCTGGGACCTTTTCTTGCTCTGATACATGGCCTCTCCTTGGGATGGAGTGCTCTTCACTTCCCCTTCCCACCTGTCCTTAGTGTCTAGGAACCTCTGTCTTCCAGCTCACTATACTTTCTTCCACTCCACCATCTTGTTCCTGCCTCTCTATTGATTTCATTCTTAGGATCATAATATAATTTAAAAATTTTTTTTCAATTCTAATAAGATGGAATTTTATATTTTTCAATTTAGCTTCCAGTTTTAATTGTCATTTTTAGAGTTGGAAGTTTTATTTTTTTATTTTAAAAATATACTTTAAAATTTTGAGGTCTATATTTTCTCCTTCTCCTCAGTTTCTCCGCTCCCCATTAAGAAGGTTAGAATAAGACACTCATTACACATGTAAAATCTATTTCCATATTAGCCATGTTGCAGAAAAAGGCAGAGGGGAAGAAAAATAAAGTGGAAAAAATATACTTCAGTCTGTCCTCAGAGTTCATCAGTTTTGTCTCTGTAGGTAGGTAGCATTTTTCATCACAAAATCTTTTGGAATTGTCATACACATTGTATCGAAGATCACAGTACCATTTCTCTACCTCCTCATCCTGTGTAATAGAGGTTGGCATATAAATTGTCATTATCCTGTCAGCGGACTTCATGCTTTTGCTTCGTCATGTGCGTTGCAAGGTGAAATGACCAAATATCCTATGAAATGACATTTCTTGTGGCCTTGGGAAACATGATGAAACCAACTCCATTATCTCCTTTATATTTTAGATTATAATGAGAATATCATTACTTACACTACATTTCCTTCACTTAGTCATTGGACAAAGACCTCATGCTTAGAATACCAGTAGTTAAACTGGTGATGTGTTTAAACTTGTTTATAGGTGGTATAAAGACTACATTATTCATAATACTCTCTGTCTTTTTCACCTTTTTTTTGCTATTGTCACTGCAGAAGCAGAAGGTGACGGAATTGAGGATCATGTTTTTTTATTCATTTCTTGGATTACCATGACCAGGGTGGCCAAATGAAGTAGTGAAGAGCTACTATGTTTTAAGCTGATTCTCAACAGTACTATGGTACCATAGTCAAAGCTTTTTTAGTCAGTCAACAAACATTTATCAAGTATCTGCTATGTTCTGGGCACTGTGCTAAGCACTGGGGACACAAAGGCTAAGGAGAGCCATTTTCCATCACAGTAGAGTCTATTGGAACTTGTATTCCATTGTCATGGCATTTGAAAATCTATGGTCACCTCTGTATCATAATGAGGCTTTAGAGCAGGACTCTTGTGGAGGGAGCTGTTATTTAAATGTTTGCTGTGAATGTCTTGTCTCACCTACTAGATTATAAACTCTGAGGGCAAGGACTGTGTTCTGTTTATTTTACCTATAGGACTATGCACCCAGAAGGTGTCTAATAACATTTCCCCCACACTCTACCCCATACACCCAGATTGTAAGATTCCTGAGGGCAGGGATCTCAAGGACATCATTCGTTTTTTTTTTTTTTTTGGTATCTCTTCCCATTGTGTAGTATAGTCATTGTACTTAATAATTGCTTAATAAATATTTGTTGAATGAACTAACAAAATGCAGAAAAAGTTAATGATACTTTAATGGTGATTGGTGCTGATGATGTTTTTAACCTAGCCGATAGATTGTTTAAACCATTTGTCTAGAAAATTCGTGAGGATTCCAGAAAGTGAATCTATGGCAAGTTTATATAGACTGGTATTACCAGTTCAGTCTCTAGCCTAAGGTGAACTCATAAAGGTTATTAAAATGATGTGTGTTTTTGCTTGATCACTGATAAATGGTTATGGAGAACCCCTACAATTCCAGGTGGCAAGAGGTACCCTTGTAGTCTCAGCAACATTAAGCAAAGGTGCCCCAAGGTCATGGACTTAAACAGAGGAAACCCTTCCCCTCCAGGATTAAGGGCAGAGAGAGATCTCTAAAGTATATTATAAAAGCAAAATCCCTGTGTCTCATCTGCATCCCAGCATCTTCACTCCATATGCAGAGTTACATAGGGAGGAGATACTATTTAAATCACCAGAGAGCATTTTGGAGACAAAAGAAAAATGAGAACTTTCCCCAGCCATTGTTAAGAAGACATAGGAGCCATTTTGAAGTGCAGATGTTAAACCTCTCACTACTGTATGTTCCCCTTGACATTGAGGTTTGTCCCCATGATTAAGGGAATTAGAGCATATTAACCAAGTGACTGGAAACTCAATAAAGTGGCAAGGAGGTCAAAGAGAAAGGACTAATTGTGTTCATTCTTGTCTAGACTTGTAAACCTTCATGCTTCCTCTCTTCTGTCTCTGAAAAGTCCCCCTGCTTCTTCAACATCAGGGTCTATGGCTCAGTCAAAGAGTGTTTCAGTACATTCTTTTTGAGAACAACATTTCCACACTTATTTTTGGGGAGGCAGTGTCATCTAGTGGCTGAAACAAGGGGGGCTGGGTACAGTTTCTCACTTTGCTACCAACTGTCTGGGTGACCTTGGGCCGCTCCTGTAGGGTCAGATTTTCAGTTCTCTGCACCTCCTGCAGAGTTCCCACTGATTTTAAAAGGAGCTGTGAGCACAGAGGAGTTTCTCCAAAAAAAGCAAAGAGAAGCAAGAACTTGACTTTCAATCCCCCTCTGCCTTAGTCTATTCATTTCATACATTTACTAGTTCTATGTATAATATTTCTTGTTTCTTTAAATGTTTACTTTTTTGTTTCACATAAGGAAAAAAACAATACAAGGAAGAAAATGACATAAGCCTTAATTGGCATAGAATCCATATAGAGTCCATACACAGTCAAACAACATTATTCTCAACTTTCCTAAGCATAAGGATAACAGGACAGTTTTCTTCAAGAGCTGTAATCCTCCAAAAGTCTGAAATGCATAGCTTAAGCCATCTGGGAATCATTTGAAATCTTTAACAAAATAGAAATTCTTTTTCTTAAGATTAAAAAAAAAAAACCTTCCCATTCCACTTCAGCAACATCTTTCTTCACTGTCTCCTCTCTTCCCACTACTAGCATCCCTAAAAAAGATTTTCATTGCTATGCATCTAGGCAGTTCCAAAAGCTTCCAAAGTCTCTGTGCTGTTTGCAAAAGCTATCCTTCTGTGCCCAAAATTCACTCCTACCTCGGCTATGCCTTCTAGAGTCTTCAGCTTCCTTCAAGAACTACCACCTTCATTGGAAGCCTTTCCTTATCTCCAGTTCTTTATGCTTTCCCTTTCCCCTCATTATCTTATATTTACTTATCCATTTACAAGTTATATACTCCCTAGTAGAACATAAACTCCTTTAATGTAGAGACTGGTTGGAATTGTTTTTTTCTTCATATTGTTAGACTGTAGAACAATGTCTTGCACATAGTAGATACTTAATAAATATTTATTTGGTTGAATTTGTTGAAAAGGTATTACCCTAATGAGGGAGGCAGGATAAGGGACCTTTGAGGGCAGGAAGGCAGCAGTTGCCACACTGATGAGGGTAGGAGTATCTCCTCTACTTTGAGATTGCCTACAAGGAGCCTATCAAAATGGAGATTCCAAGGCTCTGGAGTAATGTTCCCTAAATTGGCATGTATGGCATGGGTGTTGATAGAAGAAAAACCTAGGGAGCTTCTGGTGAGACCTCATTGTGGCACAGTCAGTCATACACTTCTGCAGGAGTCTCACCACCCTAATGACTTTCCCTTCTTGTTTATGCATGTGTGTCTTTGAGGAAATCTTGTGCAGTTGGGCTTTGTAGAAAGCTGCCCCAGATTGTCCACATAGGATACATACCAAAGGGTTGGACAACAATGCCATTGTTTCACAATGCCAGGGAAAGCTACATCCTTGGCACCTTTCCTAGGCTTACTTCCATATTCTCATAGACAATCCTATGTTGGAGGTTGTAGGATTGTGATAGTCAGCTGTTGAGGAAACCTGAAAATAGGCTTTCCCCTATTCTATCCTTTTACCTATCTAATTCATTCTTCACACTACTAGCAAACCTGGGCATTGGTTGGAGTCAGAGGACCTGGTTTTGGATCCTGGCTCTACTGCTTACTAGCTGAGCTATGTGACCTTGGGTGTGTAATTTATTTTTTACTTTTATTTTTTGCATTTAATTTTTATTTTATTTTTTCTCAATTACATGTGAACAAAAATTTTTAAACTATTTTTAAAATTTGAGTTCAAATTCTTTTTTCTTTCCCCCCTTCTCCACCTTGAGAAGGCAAACAATTTCATGTAGATTATACATGTGCATGCAAAACATTTCCATGTTATTTAGGCATGTAAGTTAACATCTTTTGGCTTCAGTTCCCCTTTCTATAAAACAAGAAGGTTAGATTAGAGCAAAAGTGTCAAACTCAGGGCATGACCCCCAAGCTCCCACAAAAAATGTGCCAGATTAAGATTGAAATGTAATTGGGAAAAGTTGAACAAAATAAATAAAAATAGAATACAGGTTGATAATGCTAATTTGTGGTTTTCTAAATCAATAAGTAGAGCACAGGGATCTATTTCTATTCAAGTTTGATGCTGCTAGACTAGATAATCTCTCAGATTATAGAATTCTCCATGCATAAATCTGATCATGACTCCCCAGCACACATTCCCAATCATTCTTTGTTTATTGTGCAGTAATGTTTTCTTTGCCTTCCATATTGTGCTACCATTTTTCCTTCCCCTGACTTATACTACTCCCTTCTAACAAAATTGGACTGCCACCTGTTTTCCTAGGCCTCAGTGCCTTTGCTCATTTTGCTCAGTAAGCTTAAAATGCACTCATTCTAGTTGAAATCCAAACCATTTTTATAATATAACTTATGTGTTTCCCTTGACCCTCTTTCACTTCTGTCTGTAACAACTTTTTTTCCCTCAGATATCATGGAATGCTTTGTTTGAACTCATTTAATGATGTTAATCCAAATAACTCATATAGACTGTCCTTTAAGTTACCTCCTTTTTATATTTGAGAAAACTGGTGCCCAGAGAAGTTAAGTTAACCATCATCCTATCTAATGAACTTATCACCTATTTTCTTGTATGGTTTTGTTTTGTATCATCCTCTCCCTGCAAGCCTCTAAACTCTGTGAGAGCATGGATTGTTTCTTATATAAACTTTGTGGCTCCCTAAGGGCTCTGGGCACAAGAATATTTGTTATTTTAATTGAATTATCTTTTCTAAAATTTTCCTCAAAACATGAATAAATTTGATTGCCAGAGGATTATTTGTATCAATTTAGAAAATGCTATCAAACAAACCGAATATTTTTATTTGGTGATGTCCTGACCAGGCAGTTTTTAATAACTGAAAACATTTTGCTAAGGTAGAAAATGTTTACATAATTTTAAATATTGTAGCCAAACTGGTTTTTTTTTGCCTCTTGACCTGACAGTTTCTCCTAAATATGAGATACTTCCCCTTCTCTTTTCATTTTTCTGTGTTTTGGAACTAAGTACAAGCACACTAAGAGAGGGAGGAAAGGAATCATATTGATTGATGTTGAATGGAAACTTTTCCCATGTTCAGTTGCATAAAAACCAGAACCTTTGGCAAAGCTGAATCTAGCAGAGTTCCCTGTACAGTATGCAAATATGTTATATTTAATTTCCAAATAGCTAAAGCTAAAAAAATATGGTCATAGATACATAACTGACCTGAGGTTTAAAAAAAAAATGACCTGCTTAAATTGACTTAACCTCATATGTGTATTCCACCTCCATAGTGTCCTCCACTATACAGCACCCCATCCACTCTGTGCACTACTGCTTGTCTCATTTAACTACCTAGCCTAGGGTCTTTCTTGGACCCCATCCAAGGAAGCTAGTTACCAGAAAAACTAGAAAAAATTACAGTGCATTCTCTTCCTTGAGAACAAGACTTCTGAGACAGACTTATAGTGAAGTTCCACTGCATACTCAGAATTGTCTCCATAAACAGAGATTCCTATGAAAATCAAATGAATGGAAAATTTAAAAAGGAAACTGAGAAATGCGAATATCTGATATCCTTTGGCATACTGTCTGATTTTTTTCTAGGTCTATCCTTAGTTCATTTTAGCCTTAGAAGGTGAGTGAGTACATGACCATAACATTTAACATATATTGACACAGGAAATAAAGACAGCATGAAACTGAATAGAGAGCTAGATTTGGTTTTTACAAGAATACATACACTCAAGTCCTACTCTTATGCCTTAATACAGTGACCCTGGGATCTCAAAGGTGATGCTGGTGAAATGCAGACTATGCTCAGTTCTACCTAACAGGAAAGGTTTTACACATAGGCCCAGAAATGGACTTTAATTTTCTTATTCAAGGAGTAGCTTTTATAAATTTAGAAAGATTGGTCACTAGAAGATTGGCTGCCAAGTGATGATTTTTTTTTTCTGCCATTCCAACTCATAAGGACCATCAACCATGGTACATAACAGAAAATGTGTCATTAGTGAAGGGAGAATGTACAGTAATAAATACATGGATTTAAAAAATATTTGTGAGTGGCCTTTTCAAAGAGTTTTAAGTGTTCTTGGAAATGAAAATTCTTCATTTGTCATTACTTTCGCCACCTAACCAAATTAGTAAAGTAGTAGGACTAACTTTTGATTTTTATGCCATTCACAGTGTTTTGTATTATATTTTTTCTTTAAGAAAAAAACAACAACAAAGAAAATGGGTAGAAGAAACAATTTTACCAGGGAGCTGATTTTTAAAAAATCATTACAGTTTTCTTAATCCTTAAAGAGATTCTAAAGATGTTTAATTTAGTTTATGACTTGAAAATTTCTCCATGCCATAATATATTTCTATAAATTGCATCAGCAATCATCTATGAGATACTTATCTTGAAGCTTTCTTGATAATAATGATAAATAATCTCTCTTTGGTTTGCTTTGCCCCTGCCTAGGGAATATGTGAATACATCTGAACTTGACTCTTTTCTAGTTCTTTACTAGAGGTCTTCAGTTACCTTACAAGTACTGACTTAAGAAGGCTTAGAGCATAGAAGAAGCCTATTCCACACAACCAAAAGTACAGAAAGGACTTTTATCTAGGGCCACAGATAGTCGAGAACACTTACTCTCTGGGAGGCTCCATCTCCCTCAGGGACCTATAAAATTTCTCTGACTTAAGTGTTACCCTACTGTTGAAGGACCCACAGGCAGGAAAAAAAAAAAACCAACAAATGAGGTTTCTAGACAGTCAAATTCTTCTCTCTTAGTGCTGGCAGTCTGCATGACTCACTGTGTAAATGAAAGGCATAGTTTAGCTTTCCTCCTTCATATAACCCTGTGCTTCATTGCTCCTCGATTCCAGTTCCTCCTCTGGTTCTTGGGTCCAGGGTTTTCAGTTGCAATTCTTTACTCCCTTGATCTTTTGCCAGTCCTGCTTCTTGTTCCTGTTCCTCCTATTCCCTCCTCTCTTCTTCTCCCCTTCCCTCCCTTCTCCTCTCCTCTCCCTTCTATGTTTCTGGCTTTCTTTGTTTCTCCATTTCTCTCTGTCTCTTCTTTCTTCCCCCTTTCTCTCTGTTCTGTCTCTCTATCTCTCCCATCCCTCTCCCTCTTTTTCTTTTTTCTATCTCTCTGTGTCTATCTCTGTGGCTCCTTTCATACCTCCTCCCTCATGTTTCTCCTCCTGCTTCCCCACACCCCTTCTCTTGTATAGCTCAGCATTACCAGTATCTTGACTTCATTGAAGTTTGGTGGTTCTGTCATGCTACTATTGTTCTTTTTTCCCCACTACCACTGCTGCTTGCTCTTCAGCCTCCCCATCTTTAGGAAAGTTGCTCAGCTCTTAAAATAAACTAGCCAAGGTTAACATGCAGTCAGTGTTTTCTTTTTTAAAAACACATTTCCATCTCTGTCGTTTAAGCCAGGGTCACAGCGCTGTGCCTGCACACAAAGGAGGCTCCTTGGGCAGCTGTGCAGACTTTTCAACTTGCCTTTCTTAACCAATGGTCCCCCCTCCTTCATAAACAAGTTAGAGTAACTGAATTCTATTAATTTCTTCCCTACCTCCAAGTGCAAGCAGTGTTCTTACCACACTACCTCCTGATGAATCTTTTTTGGGGAGGACTAGAGAAAAATTTGTACTTCATTCATTTCCCCATCAGTCTCTTATTAGCACTTTTGTTCCCCAGGCATAGTCTTTGAGAACCAAGTTTGGCTTCTTCATCATAATAATGCATTGGGGTAGGACTTTAGGGGAAGGATGTCATTTACCATTATTGTTTAAATGTTACTGATAAAGACATCTCACTCAGGTACATATGGTCCAACATCATCATTATTGAAAAAAAGGCTTAATAAATTTCCCATATACTGGGCATAATCCTAAGTAATGGATTAAATAAATTTCTCAATCTGGAGAATTTTCTAAAGAGGTGATAAGATTTCAGAAGGAAAAGATGAAAAATCTTTGGTCTCCATTGGCAGGTAAAATTTTCCGGAGCTAATGAGTTGTCATGAAGAAATGGACTACGTTAGAAGTAGGTCCTGAAAGGAAAGAGAAATAAACTTGAGTTTTAGATGGTAGTGATATCAGTTGAACAAAAAAGAGATTTAAAAAATTAATAGAAAAAGAGGGCCCAAGGGTGTAGAAGTAAGGTTTGGATTCATCCATCAGCAGATTTGTGGGGAACAAAGGAAACCACCTAGGGAAAGAAAGTAGGTTGAGAAGAGAGAACCAGTGAGAGGAAGGAAGAAATTCTCAAAAGAAATGTTAGAAATTCTCAAAAGAAAAGGAACAGAGAGAATTAGGTAAAAAGAATTAGGAGACAAGAGGCTTATGGAGGAGGAGGAAGAGAGTGTTTGACTCTATCAAAGCTAACAGATGAGATAAAAGAAAAGATGGTTAGAGAAGAGACCGTTAGAGAGGGCCAGGAGGAGATCATTAAGGGCTCAGGTGCTGTAAAGTGGGCAGAAGCTGGTTGGTGGTGGGGTCAAGTGAAAGACCCGGAGGAGATTCATATTTAAGGACACAGGATGATAAAAAATTCACTGGAGGGTTGTTTTTCATTGTTGTTGTTTTTGTTTTTGCTAAACACTGATTTTAGAAGGTTGGAAAACTTGCCTCTGTCAGGTTTTTTTTTTTTCCAAGGAGCTGAGAAAATGAAAACCTTATAAATAGTAAAGCTATAAGTAGGTTTCCCTGTCCTTGAATTTGCACTGAAAAACAAGGAAATGGTAATTTTCTCTGCACAATGCTATTTTCTGTGCTACAAATGCTACTATACAGAAATCTTAATATTAAAATATGTGTATGCCATTTTAAATCACTTGGGCCAACAAGGTGCCCAGGGAGATTTCAGAGACCTTTCTCCCTACCCCCCAATACAATTTGTATGTGTTTTAGCTATGAAAGACAAAAGATTATGAAAGGATATGAAGTGTGGGTTTAAGAAAGCCAAAGAACAAAGTGCATTTCTTGCTCTTTGAATTTCTTTAAATTAAGTTCTTAGGACTCCAGCTGCTCACCTTCACAGGCAACCTTGAAACTACTCTATGAAACTCAGTTACAGAATGAACTGAAGAGTTTTTCTAGAAGAAAAAAAAATGTTTAAGTCTCAGTATCCAGAGTTATTAACGAAATTGAATGCCTGTGGTAGGTCTCATGATAACACACAGTAAGCAGCCTTTTTAGAGTACTTCTCTGTCAGAAAGGCTTATGCATTTATAATTAAGGTGGGAGTTATATTAGCCATGTGAAATAAGGTAAAAAAAAAATTCATACTTCCAGTTCCAAGAGGAATGACTATCATCTCTGTCATCCCGAACATTTAGACATTTAAAACCAAAGTGGAGCATTAGCACTTGAACTGTCTGTATATTTGCAACAATATTTCATTTCAATTTGCTAGTGTAGACCTGATTTAAGGTCATATCTGCATAATATTTCATGTCATGCTCAATATATTTTTGAATAGTCTCCTCTATTGTGTTGTAATTAATTAGAGTGATCAAACAGTGATCTCATGGGGTTGCTAAAAAGGCCAGAACTGGATTGACTGTTGTTGCAATTCAGTTAGAGTATTATAGGTATACAGTCTTGTTCTAAGCAGTCATAGACCTTTAACCCACTATGGTCATTAAAGGAATCAATTACTTAACAAGCGTTTATTAATTGTTACTAAGTGTCAATCACTGTGGCAAGTGCTGGAGCTACCCCTCCCCCCCCCAAAAAGGAGGTTGAGGGCAAAACTAAATCCTCTGTTAACCCACTGCTCTACACATAAGAATGTATATAAAACTGAATCAGCTGATGGAGAGCTGTCCAATTCCAACAGGATTATGTGGAAGTAGATTCCATAAGCCTTAATCAGAAAAAAGTAAAATTCATAGCAATTATATATTTCCACAAAATGTCATCCAATATTAAAGTATACGTGGCTAGTTCCCTGGTAGTACAGCTTTTCTGCCTTTCTCCCCAACCATCAATGAATTGATCAATAAACATTTATAATGGCATCTTCCTGTTAGGAATTGATGTCTGTAGACATTGAAACAAATGAAAAGCAAAAACACTTCCCTGCTGTCATGGAGCTTATATTCTGATGAGGAAGATCATGTATGTAAGTCAGAACATACATGATGAATACAGAGTAGATGGAAGGTACTGATTCCTGTACTTTTAAACAACATGTTTGATTTTTTTAAATGGGGGTAAGAGGAGGAATCCATCTTTTTGAGACTGTATAATTCTATAGTTTTGCTGCCCCAGAGGGGTCTTTTCATTAGTTCCTTGTCAGAGGGATAGAGATTGAACCTATGATTTGATTGTTATAGGGACTCGTAGGTGAGGAAACACCCTCTACCAATGCATGTTAGCATCTGCTCTGCAACTTCTAGCATTAGTGACCTAGAGGTCAAAGTAATTGTCTAGGGCCACATAGCCACACTTTTTGTCGGAAGTGGGACTTGTTCCCAAGTCTTCTGGTTTTCCCAGTGTCTCTCAATTCCATAACACATATAACAATAACTTACATTTTCTTATGTTTTCAGATGTACAAAATCCCATTGTGACAACTCTGTGATGGTGAGATAGTTAATATGTTATTCTCATTTTACGGATGACGAAACAGGCTCAGGTTAAGTGACTTGCCCGCAATCACATTCTAGTGTGTGTCAGAATTAAAATTCAAACCCAGATCTCCTGAATCTAAGACCAGCATTCTATCACTGCACATATAGCTTTTGCATGTAGAGCAATAAAGCCTTAATTCAATTATCTTTTCTGAAGTAAAGATCATAAAAGTTTTCTTCTTAAACATATCTGTCTTCTTTGCTCTTCTTATTTCTTTTCCTCTTATCATTTAAGAAGACCTTTTCTGTCTTAGACTCCATTAAGCTTTCTTTTTCTCTTGGGACATCCTATAACTTTACAACCCTTCCTTTTGGGTGATTCATCCAACTCTCTTCTTTTGCAGTTTCAATGCTGGATGGTTAAGGGTGTCTTAAGAGTAGCAGAGGTGTAGGACTATGGAGAGGAATAGAATTAACACCTTTACAGCCTACTATAAAAATCTTTCCTGGGACAGTGGAGCACAGGTTTTAGGTAGAGGATGGTGGGTGAGATGGGTTGTTTAGTTTTCTATGGCAGTAATAGAGCAGGGGGCTCTAGGAAAATTCTTAATCTAAATCAGTCAAAGAAACAGAAAAAGTGAGAAATGGGCTTATAGGAGTTAAAGCATGGAAAGAGGTAGAATATAATGAAAATTGCATCAAATTTGGAATCAAAAGATGTAGTTTAGAATTCTATTACTTATTACCTCTGTGATCTTCCTTCTTGGGGCCTCAATTTCTTCATCTGTAAAATGAGGAATTTGGATTAGAATCTAATGTTGGTTCTCAACCTTCCTAATGCCACGCCCCTTCAATACTCGTTTGTGGACATATCTGCATGTGGGTGAATCCGCCTGGAGATGGATAGAGGAGGAATGTCTCAGTTCTTAAGACCATCAGAAATAATGTGTTTTCTGATGGTCTTAGACGACCCCTGTGAAAGGGTTGTTCAACCCCCAAAGGGGTCGCAACCCACAGGTTGAGAACTGGATTAGATGATCTGTCTAGGTACCTTCTAGCTCTAAATCCTGTGAATTGAGATTTATGACTGATTTGATCTCAGAGCCAAAACCAGGTTAATTCATTTGGGAGTTGAGAGAAGGAGAAATCAAGGGCCTTCTGAATAATTCTGTGCTTGTTTTTTTTTTTTTACATTGATATAGGGTCATTCTTTGTTTCTGTCAAAAGAGAATTTTACTGTAGTGACCATTTTGCCTGAGACAGCAGGTCACGTAATTAGTCTTTTAAATTTAGCTGAGACATTTAACTTTAGATCTGACTCTATCTGATCAGTTCCTGCTCTCTGTTTGCAAAATTATCAGCTTAATTCCATTAATTGCTGATCAGTTTATCTGATATAGATCTTCCCCTTCTGGTGTCAGTTCTTGGTTGTATATATCTTTTACCTGCCCCTTTGTCTTCTGTAAAAATTCCCACTGTATTCACTCTGCTTTGTCTATATTAGACTATATTAGATGGTTGAAAATGTGACTCATGGCACATTGATCTTTATGTACCATGAGACTCTGTTCTGAATATATAACAAACTGGTTATTAAGATATATGTGCATATTAATATGATTAACAGCAATACCTATGAACAAATCTCTAAATATTTTTTCTTATAAACTCATGGAGGGCATCCCTATTCTTTATTATTCCATTAATGTAGGAGGTAGGTGGAACGAGAAAGAACTCTTAAATTCTTGCAAAAGTTTAGAACTCTTGGAATAGGTGAAAGTAGTAACATTTTTCATTTAAAAATTAAAACTATTTTTGAAGGCTGGTAGTTTTAAAAAAGATTCCACATTATCTGCCCCATGGACCAAGTTGGGCCAGTAAATAAAATCCTTTTTTAGTATTAAAATGTTTTCATGTATTCTTGAAGTTAATCTGAAGTGGAGAACATTATTTTTTAGAGCAGTGCAAGCAAGCTTTCTTGTATATACTGAGGTATAGCATTAATAGTTCTATCAGAAGTGAAATCTCAGAGCCCAGATGCCTGCTAATAATTCACTTGCTGGTACTAGATTTAGCAACTCTTTTGTTACCATGGTTTATATGAGATATGCCTGTTAGTGAGATATATTTAGTCATCAGCAACAGCTCCATTTAAGACAAACTCTGTTACCAATATGGTAATATGTTTATGTACTATATGTAGTCATTAGAATCATCTTCTTATAGCAAAGATTGTATTTTCTCCTTTGGGGGGTATGGGGGGTAATAAGTAAGGAACACCTACAGGGTCATGTTGAGTTTACATAGGTGAACTCAAATAGGGGTCCTTTGCAGTGGTGGCCAGAGAGCCATTGGTCCCTTCTTACTACACCTTAGTCCAGTGCACATGGCAGGCACTTCACCAATCTGACCTCCTCTCAGACTGAATATTGTTAGGTTAGGTTTGGTTCAAAGACAAATAATATATTAGATCAGAAAGAAATCTTAGAGATCCCCCATTTATTTCACTTTTTGAACCTTCGTCATATAATTTTGGTTACAAGGAAGACCAAGTGAAAAGCACAAATTCTATTAATACCACAAGAGAAGAATTTCAAAAATGAACCCCCGTTACATTTAATTAACATTTCAAGCATGGTAATTGACAATAGTACAAATTTATGAAGAACAACTGAAGGTCCTCTCCTGTTTGCTTATTGTTAAAAATACTTGAGTCCCAGTTATTGAAAAGTGCTCGTGTATCAAGGTCTTTGAAAATTGTCACAGGCAGTGACCATTAAATTAGTGATATCATTGTCCATGAGGTCTGGTAGAATCACAGAATCTTAGAGATCACCCTAGTCCATTTCATATCTGAATTAAAATCCTCTCTACAATATACCAGACAAGAGCTCATCTAGATTCTACTTGGAAACCTCCCTTGATAAAGAATCCACTACTTCAAATTATATGTACATACACACACACACACCACACACACACAAACATTTTGTAAACCTCTAAGCACTAGTGCTATATAAATGTTAGCTCTCATCATCATCATTATCAAGGTTATCATCATTCCCAAGGTCTACTGGGTCACTACACCTGACGTTAGAATCCTTGAATATGAATCTTTGCTCTGAAGATTACCCTGCTATTTGTAACCATATACAAGCTGTTTACCCTCCTTGAGTCTCAGTTTCCTCATTTGTGAAATGAGGGTAACAAGGCTTCCACTACCTAGCTCATAGGTCAATAAGCATTTATTAAGTACTTACTGTGAGCCAGGTGTACACAGTAGGCTGTAATACTAAGGTTGTTGTGGGAAAAGAGTTTGTAAACCATTTCTATATAAATGAGTTATTATTGCCGTGAAGGCATTGAATAAGAATTTAGCTTTAATCTTCATTTTTCTGCTTTATGCATTAATGTTGTTTAATGAGCCTGAGAAAATCATTTACATTCACTGAGCCTCAGTTTCTCATCTGTAAAACAAAGGGAGTTAGACTCAGTGATCTCTAAGGGCTATTCCAGCTCTATGATTCCATGATTTTTACAAATTCCAAATTTCTTCTTTCGTCTAGACTGTCTATATTATACTAAGTAAAGGGACATTATGTCAATTATTTAGGTAACTATAATTGATTTAGAAAATTCAATTCCCAAAGCTGATTCTCCCCCCTGAATGATCTCATTTAACTTTCTACAAAAATCTAAATTAATAGAACAATTTTGCTTCAAAAGTGGAGCATTTCTCTCTCTCTTTCTCTCTCTGTCTGTCTATACACATCATTTAACATGTCATTGAAATTACTTATCCAAAATGACTGGTGTCATATAACAGAAATCATCTCAATAACGTGCACTCCTTCCAATAGTAGCAGCAAGTGTTAGTAAATTTGCAACCATATTTTTAAGATTAAGTAGAATGAATGATAGTGTAGTCCCTGTTACAATGAAACACCATGTTTTAAAAGAAGGCATTTGTTCAAGGTAAGGGCTAAGAGTTGCATTTTCAAGTAACAATTACAATACAAATGTGACTTCTTGATAGATTTTCTTGATTATTGGAATCTCTGTTTATCTGATATGTTAGATACCAGTTTATCTGTGTTCTGTGGACTATACATCCACTTGATCCCAATGGAATGAGGATAGATAGACTCATTGAACATAAGAGATGGATACACTAACAAAACTAGGGGAAGAACACATGTAAGATTGCTAAAAATTATAAAATCATATTAATGGTTTTCTCTGTATTGCTAACAGGCATAGTATGATATCAGGGAGGAGGAGAATCCATCTCAATGTATAGAAACACATTTACAAGCAAATTCGGGTTTACATTTCCTAAATATTGCTTCTGAGACCATCACATATTTTATGTATTAATTTAACTCATTTTATGCTGCTATCAATTGCCACTTATGTTCTTATGCCATCCAATGAAGCTCACCTGCCAAGACAAGAGCTGAATTAGCTGAATTACACATGCCTACCTTGAGAACAGAAATCATTTGTACTCAGTTAATTAAAAGTAAGAAAGCATACTCAAATCAACAGCAGAGCATAATATCAAACTTGCCCAGTAGATACATATTAGCATCAACAGTGCTAAGAGAAATGCTCTTAATTTAACTAATGCATTTAATGAAAACAATGATTTCAGAATAAGCATTGTCTCATATAATACTGACTGTATTAAGGCAAGAAAGCCTTAAAGATGTATTATATATTTCAGTGTATCCCATCTATTGCTGTTCAATTTGATCATGGTACTACTTGAAGCCAAAGCTCCCAGGGATCTACTGATATAGGCCAATTAACTTGAACTCACTGTGTTTTACCTAGCCTACCTCCAGGAAATGCCACTGGCCATAAAGGAAACAAGGGGAGCAGCACAAGTCCCTCCCTGTTTCTAGAAAAACAGCTTGAAGGACATACTTCAGTAGTACCTTCTCAGTATACAAAGGATAAGTTATTTTTCAATCCTTTCAAAGTAGATATAAACCATTTCTTGATGTAACACATTGGACTACACATACAGCGAGTGCGCTACCATACAGCCAAGCCATTCAGTTCAGCCCACTTAACAATTCATCAGGATTCCTGGTTCATCATCTTGATGGTATTGCTTCTGTATACATTGAGGATTAAATACATCAAGGCACTATGCTGTGGCATTTCCTTATACACATACGCCAATCTTTAATCACTTTATGCCTTTACCTTTTTGGTAGGCTTTAATGATTTGTATCATCTATAGTTGTAATAAAATGCGACTGGGTAAGTCTAAAACCTCTCATAATATGCTATATCTAACTTTGGGATACTTACTACAAGGATCTATGATATTTCATTGTTGTGAGTACTTCTACTGATTCAGGTCACAATATTTCTTTATCACAGAACAAGATCTTCATGAATTGTGGTGTTGGAAAAAATAATTCTTTTAGTCTATCCCCAGGCCAATACTGAAAGCCTTTCTAGTTTGCTTAGACCTGCTCAGTCTTGCATAGCTTGGTATGGGTCACCTCTACTCCTCAAAGCAGAACTTAAATGAAGGTGTTGAAAGAGATATGTAGCTAAATAGAACTAGATATAGATATGTATGGATATGCAGGTCTATCTATCTATCTATCTATCTATCTATCTAATCTTTCTATCCATATCTTTCAACACCTTCATTTAAGTGCTATTCCAGTTATACATATGTACATATGGATATTGATATAAAATTTAAGTGCTATATATGAAATATACATATATATTTTTAAATGGAAGGATTATTAAAAACTCAGTCCCAACCCTTTACATTTTTATATTACTTCCTCTTTAATTCTTTCACCAAAAGCTTTGAAGATAGCTACCTGTGGTCCTTATCATACTTATACAATATCTGAATCCTTCATCTGCTACAATAATTTTTCTTTAGGTCCTGGTCCTTATATTTCTCATGGAAGAAGGCCCTTGCAAAATTCCAAGATCACTCCAGTTCATTTTCTTTCTGATTCTTATCTAGTTCCAGGCAAAGAATTTCAATATACACGCACATTTGCTCTTCTTTTTGTTCCTTAAATAGCCAGTCTATGACAAAAGGCAATGATTCTGAGATGTAGATGGAAATTACATACCTGGGGCTGAAGACATTTTCTTAAAGAAAACTCTTCCTTGGCATCTCTTGGTGAAGTGGAAGATTTTTGACATAAACAGAGTGACAAGATAACCACTGTTCAGCGAACAAACTGCAAAAAGACTGTCAAATATAGTTGGTCTGACTTGGCATATCTTGTCTTCATGGAAGAGTTACTTGGCGGTGGCCTAGAAGATCAGCTCTCATGGCCTTAAGACAACCTATAGAAAACTTGGCTGAGTGAGGGTCCTCTATGATCCATTACTCATTGTGTATAGATAATTATGCGCCAAGACTCTCAGGTTGCCAACCCCATGGGGCTTTGGAAACTAGAATCTTTCCTGGCTAGATTTTATTCGGTCTTTTCCTAGATATACTCTTTAAATCACACATATGAACACACACATTACTTCCCAATGAACACGATGAAGGGAAGCAACAAAGAAAGGTGAGGAAGCTAAAAGAACAGAAGGATCTTGTCTTTTATCTCAAGTTTTTTTGCTCCTGTGGTTCATGGAACTTTGGTTTTGGAGTCTTAGCCCAATTTGAATGTACAATCTGCCTATTACTGGTGGTAAAGGGTGTGTGGGGGGGAGGAATGGAAGAGCCACTTCTCTTTCTCTCTGCCTTAATCTGCTGTTCATGTGAAAGTGTGTGCGGCTGACCCAAACCTCGCTGACATGTCAGCGTGCAGCCGCAGGACGTGGGGTGTTTGATTTATAAATGGAATGTATAATAGGCACCGTGCCTTCTGAGCTGAACGTTCATGGAAAAATCACATGCCGCTCACATGAGGGACCAAGATCTTTTTTTATTATTTTAATGAATTGAGTTTTTTCAGTGCACCAGGGAGATTAGAAGGTACCTGCCAATAACCCTCTGATTGTGTCTTCTGCCGATTGGTGGGCTTGAATGCGGATACTCCTCTTGTCAATTGAGTTTATGTGTTAAGTCAAGGTTTAGCTTTGGATGTGAAAGCGCTCACTCAAACAAAGCCACAGATGCTCAGACGGTGGAAGCCATCACATAATTCTTCTCTTTGTTTCTTTAAAGAGCTCAGTGTTGGAATAAAAAAAAACATATGGGGAAGACTGGGGCTGAAGATAATGATAGTGAAGATGAGAAAAGACAGCAGGTTGTAAGTTCTGGCCTAAGTTTGGAAAGAGGGGAAAAAAAAGTTGAAACAGTAATAAACTACAGCAAGGCCAACAGATCAACCAACATGAGAAAAACCAACAGGTAACAAGGGGCCTCTGGAACTTCTGAAGAATAGAGATCAGTAGGAAGGCATTTTGAATGAGAAATAAAATGCTCCTTCCTGTCAGGGAGGAAGGGAGGTGCATGGTGCTTGAGAAATGGAAGAAAAAAAAAGCAATTAAAAAACCAGACATGAATAAAGATCAGGTGAGAGAGGATGTCACCCTGTGGCCTTTGGAACTGTGTTTCTGCTGCCTCCTAAAATTATGTTTTCCTGGAACAAAGGAACAATGTTATGGAAAAGTGGGTGCCAGGTACTTTAGGAAAATGAGACACACTGAAGCGGATAGAGAAGACAAAGACAATAGCAGTCGTATGCAATAAACCAAAAGCAGCTGAGGCCTGAGACAAAGGGCGAGAATTTGGAGCCAGCAAGATGACTGAAGCATGGGAAGGAAGGAGGGGAAAGTGATTCACAATAACCTTTGAAAGACATTGACCTGAATATTTATTAGAGGACTGCACACTCTACTTGTCCTTGGGAGACTTGCTTTGTCCAGTTAGCCATTTCCCACTTTTAAGGCAATAAACAGGAAGGTGGCTTGAAAGATGGCCACTGATCCGTAGGACATGATGTCTGAAAGGAGCAAATCAAAGATTAGGCTTTGGCTTGGAAAGAGTGATTAATTGGATGAAATGTCCCCAGGAAGGATGTGAGACTCATCAACCATCTCCTCACTTAGGTCCAAAGATTCAACACATGCTTAAAATGAGGAGATAAGTTAGTACAAATACCTCAGTTTTGAGTGAGTACTTTGCGGTGAAACTAAAGTTTGCATTGCATGATCAGAAAGTTGTTTTTTTCATTCCAAATTCACCTGGAGTGATGTAGACATGAAGAGACAACAGAAATAAGGAAAACCAAATCTAGAGTTGTTGATCATTATGGACTGATAGATAATTCTCTTTTCTTTGTCATTGAATCTATTTCTGTATCTTGTAAGTAAATGTAAAAATATAATCATGTCAGAAATTCCATACTGAGATCAGGCTCATGGTTCATTTGTGATCTGCCCACTGTCTCTGAGGGTGATCCCAAAGGATGATTTGAGGGAAAATCCTCTATGGTATTAATCTCAGAATTTTAGTGATATATCTTTAATATCTCTAACCTCCCCTTGAAGTGCTCCCTTATGTGTTAGGTCGAGGTTTAGCATTTATGAATTACATCTTCTTTTGGTCATGAATAGAGGTAGTTGGAAATGCTAGAGGTATCTAAGGCTAAGAATACCTTTTCCCAGTTGTGTGCAATCAATTTGTATAATTATTTAGGTGACTTTTAATTCAAATTAAAAAAAATAATGACACTGGTAGCTCCAAGTGGAAATATGGTGAAAGACTGTCCCACGTGAAAGACTAGCAAATTTGAATATAAACAGAAAAAAAAAAAGTCCAGAAATCAGTCTTACCTAGAGTTGAGACATTGGGCCAGATGGCACTCTGAATTGCTGTTGAAAAAGGAGAAAAAGTGATACAAACCTGGGAACTGAAACTGTGTTTAGCTTCCAGTGAGGATCCTGAGCTTTTTTTCAGTGTTTTTGAGCAGTTAGTGGAAAATGAATATGCTCCCTACCTGTGAAGGTACTTTTTTTTTTTTCAGACAGTGAGTATATGCATGCTCTCCATGAAAATGGAGAAGGGACCTAAGTGCCATATAGTACCTTAAGTTTTCCAATGTGGGGCTTTGTAGAACTAAGAATTCACTGTCCAGAAGCCCCTTTGAGTCTGCTCTCAGTGGCCTAGCTTGGATTCTGGCTGTCATTTATTCCTGAGAGGTTAATGGGAATAGACTGGCAGGTGAGATGGGCCTAGGCCAGCATGAACAGAGATAACTGGCTTTGTTGCCACAAAGAGAGTATGGGTTAAGAATGATAGGGACAGAAAAGAATTAGTTATCAGTCTGCAGAACTTTTGCCTGCTGGCAGCCATGCAGATCTGAGACAACTAGGGTCCAAAAACTTCCTTTTTGTGAGCCAGAAAAAAGTTGTACTCTTTACATTTATGTGCCAATATTCAAGCAAAGGTGACCTGAGATAGAACCATAAGAATGCAATAATGTCTAGGTCTCGTTAGCTCATTTGATAAGTAGGGGGTATTTTTGTTCCATTTCTCTGTGTTCAGAATATGTAATCCTTAAGTTTGGTATCTAAGCTGCATCATGGTATCTAAGCAATGATCTGTAATTTCTGAAAATAACACCTCCTATAAAGACGTGTCCTGCTTTAAGAAAAAAACTATCGTGAGCCTGGAATGCAAATGAACAAAATTACCAAACAAGGGGTGATTATTTGTATCATTGATTTTCAAAACACAGAAGGGGTCAGTCAAGTCTCTTCACTACTCTGGACCTCATTTTCCTCTTCTCTAAAAAGAAAGAGTTGCAAGAAAGTCAAAGACAGAAAAAATACCTTATAAACTCAAATATTGATAGCAGCATTTTTTGGTGGTAACAAAAAATGGAGAAAATAGATTGTTGTAAATGAATGTAAGAAAATATCACCATACCGTAATGCATGATGAAGATAAAGAATCAAAGCATAGACTTAGTGACCCAAAGTAAACAGATCCAAGAAAATTACATTGGCTCAATGACTACAACAATGTAAATGGCAAGAGTCAAAACAAATAAACAAAAATCTAAACCTTCAACACTTTAATTTTAAATTATTTTATTGACATCTTTTCTTTTTATGTCACCTTAATCCCCCAGCATATCTCATCTCTGTCTCTTATAACAAATTATAAAAATGAGAAACAAAATATATGAGCAAAAATAATCAACACATCAAATAAATCTGATGTTACATGCACAGTTACACATCCATAATTCTCTACCTCTGCAAAGAAAGGTTGTCGTAGGTCTATATTCATATTTCTTTTGGTGGTGCTGGGGGAGCAATCCGGGTAATTATAATTTCACAGCATTGATTTTTTTATTTTGTTGTAGTTCTTTCTATTTACTTTTTATTGTTTTGGTCATTTTGTAGATTGTTTTCCTGGTTTTGGTTTATTTCATTTCCATTTATATACATCTTATATTGCATCTATGTTTTTATTACATTCATATTTTTTGTAGCACAATCACTGTCCATTATATTCATATACTAAAACTGGTAGGGATGTTCCCCATCTGATGGGTATCTCTTTTGTATCCAATTCTTTGTTACTATAAAAAGTGCTAATGTAAATATTTTGATGCATATGAGGCCTTTTATCTTTTTTGGGGAGGTACATATCTAACTGAGAGATCGCTGGATCAAAAAGTACAAACATTTTGGCCACTCTCTCATCATAATATCAAAATGCTTTTCTGAATAGTTGGACCAGTTCACAGCCCCACCAGCAGTGTAGCAGTTGGCACATACTGTGTAATGACAATAACCAAGCTTATTCTTGGGGTAGGAAAAGAAGTGAGAAAATGCCCCTCTTTTTGTTCTTTGAAGAGATTGGGGACTATACTTCAAAAACAACATGTATACACTATCAGAAAAGTTGATGTGTTGGTTTTTCTGAACTGCTTTTCCCCCCTTTCTCTTTCTTTTAAAAATTTTGTTAAAAGGGATGACTCACTCACTGGATGGGAGAGGGGAGAGAGACATATTTGTAAAAGAAGGTGAAGCAAAAGATATTAAAATAAACAGAAATAATAAAGTAAATAGAAATAAGTAAAATGAAAGTTGGACTAGATCAGTGGTGTCAAAATCAAATAGAAATGGGACTCACCAATCCATACATAAGGATCCCTGTGGGTAACATATTGACAGCTTTAAAATGTAATATTGTCTATGTTGTATTGTATTTTTATCTTAAAAATATTTTCCAATTACACTCTTATATGTTGCCCACAGCACTTAGGAGTGTTTTGCGCTGCATGTGGTCCGCTCTTGTAGTTTTCATATTTGGTGAACCTAAGAACCTATCTCTCTTTTTTTAAAATTTTTTTTTCATTGACTTGTTTATTTACTTTTAGTTTACAAGATTCAGTTCCACAATCCGTTTAGTTTCAAATTTTCTCCCCTCCCTTCCCCCATTCTCCCCCCCCTCCCCCCTGCCATGGTGGTGTGCAGTCATGTATAGGATCTGCAAATACTTACACATTGTACAATAGTCTGGTTGTATAGAAGAGTTGTAATCAATGGAGTGAACAATGGGGAAAAAAGAAAGAAAAGCAAACATGAAAAAGAACGATAGCATGTAGATTGCTTCAGTCTCCATTTAAACTCTGGTATTTCTAGATCTTTCTCTGAATATAGATATCTCCTTCCATCCTGAGACTTGTAGAGTGGT
>CM053586.1:273151179-273170949 GCA_028646515.1 Pseudochirops corinnae
ACAAAGAGAGCTGCAATAAATATTTTTGTACATATGGGTCTTCTTCCCGCTTCTATGATTTCTTTGGGATACAACCCCAGAAGTGGTATTACCAGGTCAAAGGGTATGCAATTATTTATAGCCCTTTGGGCATAGTTCCAGATGGCTCTCCAGAATGGTTGGATCAGTTCACAGCTCCACCAACAATGCATTAGTAGAACCTATCTCTTAATAGAATAACTTAAGAAGAGGCAGCCCCTATTGCCCTAAAAACTTTTAGGGGAATGAGACCAACTCTAGCCACCTTCTTGGTTTTCTTGCTGGATAATGGGAGTTTGGAAGAAAGGAACACTGAGATTCTTTTTTTTAAAGCCCTGCCTTGATTGTATGTGGGTCAATTTAGTCATGTTTCTTCTAAAGAAAAAAAGACTGTTCTATAAGAGGGATTCCATTCATTATATTCATTAATTCATCAAATGTTTACTAAGCACCTACTCTGTACAGGCACTGTTGGGCATTTGGATTACAAAGACAAAATTTAAATTGTCTCTGCCCGCAAGCGGCTTACATCCTGTTTGGGTTAAGCAACAGGTACACAGGTAAATAAATACAAAATAACTTTTTTAGGGGAGCAACTGGCAACTTGGGCTAGAAATGCTATAAAGTGGTAGTGAGGAGAAGAGTACATTCTAGGAAAAGGAGAACAAATTTTGTGAAGAGACAGGAGGTAGGACGCCATGTACGAGTAATGACAAATAGGCCAGTTGGACTAGAAAGGAGAATGAGTGATGAAGAATAATGTGAAAGAAACCTGGAAAGGTAGGTTGGAGCCATATTGTAAAGAGCTTTATATAGTATGTTAAGGATTTTGTATTTTATACTAGAGACCATAGAGAGCCACTGCCGTTTCTCAATGAAAGGGTTTGTATGTTCAGAACTGTGATTTAGGAAAATCACTTAGGCAACTATGTGGAAGATGGTTTGGAGAGGGGAGAAACGTGAGCCAGTAAGACCACTTAGGAAGCTATCTTTATACAATAATAATAGCTGATGAGGGCCTAAACTAAGAAGATGATTTTGTGTCAATGGAGAAAAAGGGATGGATGTGAGAGGAAGAAGAATTGACAAGACTTGACTGCTGATGGGCTATATGGAGTGAAGGAGAGTGAGAAGATGAGGATAACTTTGAGATTGTAAACCTAGGTGATTGGAAGGATGGTGGCACTCTAAGAAAAAATAGGGAGGTTTGGAAGAAGGGGTTTTTTAAGAAAAAAAATAATGAGTTCTATTTTAAATACATTGAGTTTGAGGTACCCTGAGACAGCTAGTTGGAAATACCCAATAGGCAGTTGGTGATGCTGGAATGGAACTAGGAGAAGCACTAGGATTTGTTATGATGTGAGAGTCTTATGCAAAGAGATGATAATTATAACCTATAGGAGCTAGTGATGTCACTAGGTACTGAAGACAGAAGAGGATCCTAGACAGAGCCACAAATAGGGGTAGGGACATAGATGATCTAGCAAAGGAGACTAAAAAGGAGCAGCTACAAAAGTAGAAAGAGAAGTCGAAGTCATAAATGTCTTAAACTTAGAGAGGAGAGAGTGTTCAGGATCAGAATGTTATAAAATGCCACAGAAAGTTCAAGAAGGATGAGGACTGAGGAGAAAAAAACATTCAATTCAGTGATCAAGAGGTCACTGGTAACCTGGGAGATAGCAGTTTAAGTTGAGTGATGAGGTCTGGTGAGGTTAGAAGCCAGACTGCAAAGGATCATGAAGTGATTAATAGGAGAGGAAATGAAAATTACAAGGGTAGACAGCTTTTTCTAGAAACTTGACGGTTAAAAGGTAGGAGGAGGTTAAGGACAATAGCTTGAGGTTATGGTAGGGTCTAGTTGTTCGTTTTTATTTAAGGTGGGAGAATAATGTCATTCTAATAACATTGCTAAGGATCTTCTATTTTGCTTTCCTACAAAAAAGTCTTTTTTTAGGACTCCTTTGTATCTCTTCCTCACCCCACGTCCTCCCAATTAAACTTATGGAAGAATTATATGGAAGAGCCCTCCTTGGGTATGACTTCCCATCTACTTCCTTCTCTATAGTTAAGGCTATTTGCGAAGCTTAACTCATGAAAGCAACTCATATTGGAAACCTCTGATTTTTAAATTATGGATATCTTTATATAGGGAGTGAATTGTTATTACTAGAAGAAAAATTATTCTAAAGCTTCCCCCTAAGTTGTCCTTGGGATAGGACTCACTGCTCTCTTGAAGTTCTGAATGGCCAGGACTTGTGATTTGGGGTATTGGGTCATTGTCATTCTTTAGAGGGCTCTCTTTTAGGTCACTGGGCATATCTGGCATCAGAATAGAAAATCTGTTTCATAGTACTAAAAGGAACTCATAAGCACAAGGATAGGAGGCCATCTGGTTTCTCTTGTTTAGGTATGGGCTAGCCATTGGATTGCCTTACTTTGCCCAATTCCTTCATTGTACGTATTAAGGAAAATTATCCATAGGAAAGTTTGGTAACTTGCCACCATAAGCCAGTATCAGAAGCAGAATTTTAAACCAGGTCCTCTGACTCAGAGTCAGTTTGTTTTCTGATGTATAATGCTGGCCCAAAGGACACTTTGAGAGGATTTGAAACTACACAGGGAAACCTCAATGGATTTCAAGTAAATAAAACAAAATTTGGCAAAGTATAAAATAAACAAGAGAATGAAAAAACATTCCTTGGTGAAAAGTTCACTAAGGGCCCATACAAACTTTTTGTCTGTGGAAAAGGCTAACAGTAGTTTAACAAGTGCCCTAGGCAGGTAGAGTGTGTGCGTGTGTGGTGAAATGGAGTTTCTCAAGAAGAGAGAGCTTCCCAAAGAGCTAGGTTAGAGGCTTAGATTCTGTTGAAATAGTAAATAGGTTCATCTTGGGCAGGAGAGGAAATAGCAAGGTAAAAGTATCTGTACAATTCACTAAAGACCATCAAGGGCAAACATAGCTAAAATTTAGTTAGGTCAGGCATGTGCAAAGAACTGAGTAAACAAATAGGCCTTCTCCAGGTCACAATTACTCAGTGCCTATAAATGTCTATTAACATAACAGGAGTTAGATGCATAGATGCACTAGACCACCATAGCATCATCCCCCTGGAAGACATTCATAGAACCTGCTTCCAGGAGACTGGAGAGCCAGAACACGCATGGACATTCTGCATTAGTCTAGCATGTGTTTGGGAACAGTCTTTTTCCACTGATTGAATGGCCAGAACTGTGAATCTTTAAGACTGCCTGAGGATTGCCTCTTCCCTACCCTATCCTCCCTTTTAGGCTCTGTGACCTTGAGAAATGAGTTTAGAATTTTGACCTCCTTTTCAGTTCTAGATAAAGAGAAAGTAGTTTCCATCCTCAGAAGTTTGACCACAGAGATCCAGGAGTCTAGCAGTGAAGACCTGGAAAGCAAGGGTCTAGGGTTGCTAACTAAGGTAACTTAGGAATGAAACTAACTCATAAACCTAATTCCCTACCTGTCCCCATAGATTGAAATGGTAGGGAGGGGATTATGCCCCCAAAGTATTGGGAAGAATTGTTCGTATCTTGTTCTTTTGTTAAAAATTAAATTAAAATTTTTTCAGTCAGCAAAATCTGCCTTCTCTCTCCCATATCTCATGGAGAACAAAATAAAAACAAAACTACTGTTACAAATATGTGTAGTCAAGCGAAACAAATTTCCGCCTTGTCCACGTTCAAAAGAAATATCTATATGTCTATATCTGTATCATCTCTTTCTCTCTCCATCTCTCTCTCTGTCTGTCCATCTGTCTATCTATCTGTCTTATTCTTTACTCTGAGTCTTTTACTTCCAGTAGGAGATGGGTAGCATGTTTTATCATTAGTCCTCTGGAATTTGTGATTGGTAAATTACACTGATCAGAGTTCATATCTTTCAAAGTTGTTTGTCTTTACAATATTGTTGTCATTGTATAAATTGTTATCCAGGTTCTGTTCACTTCACTATATATCATTTTCACACAAGTTTTCTAATTTTTTTTTTTCTGAAACCATCTTCTTTATAATTTCTTACAGCACAATAGTATTCTATCACATTTAAATACCATAATTTGTTCAACCATTTCCCAGTTGATGGGCACCCCCTCCGATTCCTATTCTCTGCCACTTCAAAAAGGGCTATAAATATTTTTTATACATCCTAGTTTGTTTTGTTTAGGACCAATCCCTCTTTTAATCTACCCTCCCTCTAATTCCCTTTTCTCACTTCTCTCCTGCACTCCCATTTCCCTGGTAAGTGAAATGTAGTTCTGGACCCAACTCTGTGTGCATGTGTGTATTTTTCCTTCCTTTGGCCAATTCAGATGAGGAGGTTCAATTGTTACCCTGACCCCAACCCCCTTCCTTCTTGTTTTCATAGACTTCTAATTTGTATACAGTGCCTGGTGCATAGTAGCTGCTCAATAAAAATTTGTTGATTGATTGAATCTATCCTCACTCTAATTCCCCTTTCCCTTCTTCTTTTTCTGTATTGAACTCTCTCTCTTCCTTTCTCTCTCTCTCTTCTCTCTCTCTCTCTCTCTCTCTCTCTCCCTCTCCCTTTCCCTCTCTCTGTCTCTCTCCCTCCCTCCCTCTCTTACTCTCTGTTTCTCTCTCTCTCTCTCTGTCTCTCCCTTTCCTCTCTGTCTCTGTCTCTCTCTCTCTCTCTCTGTCTCTCTGTCTCTCTCTCTGTCTCTCTCTCTCTGTCCCTCCCTCCCTCCCTCTCTCTCTGTCTGTCTCTCCCTCCCCTCTCTCCCTCTCACTCCCCCCTCTCTCTGTCTGTCTTTCCCTCTCCCTCTCCCTTTCCCTCTCCCTCTTTCTCTCACTCTCTCCCCCTTCTCTCTTTCTCACTCTCCCTCTCTCTTTTTCTCTCTCTCTCTCCCCCTCTCTCTGTCCTCTCTCTCCCCCTCCCACTCTCCTTCCCTCCCTCCCTCCCTCCCTCTCTCTCTCTCTCTCTTTATCTCTCTCTCTCTATCTCTCTCTCTCTCTGAATCTCTCTCCCTCTCCCTCTCTCTTTCTCTCTCCTACTCTTCTTTGAACAGTTCAGATGAGAGTGAATTTCTAGTGTTACTCATTCCCTCCTCCTTCCTCCTTGTTCATTTAGATTATGTAAGGTAACTTTCCCTAACCTTCCTTTCTCTTCCTCCCTGTGTATTCCTCTTCTCCTCCCTTTGCATCCTTCTTTTAAGCTCTTCAAGACATAACAGAACCACTCCCAAGTCTTCTGTTTAATGAGACTCCCGCTATGATACATCCTCTGTGACAGGGCTATGAAATAATACATATATCATCCCCCCACGTTGGAATGTAAGCACTTTATCTTTTTTTTTGTCCCTTATGATTCATTTGTGTTCACTGTTTTATGTTTCTCTTAACTTCTGTGTTTGAATTTCAAAGTTGCTATATACCTCTGGTCTTTTATCAGGAATTCTTGGAAATCTTTTTCCTCAAAGGTTTATTTTTCCCTTGTAGGGTTATAATCATTTTTACTGGGTAAATTATTCTCTAGTGTAAGCCCATATCCTTTGCCTTCTGGAATTTCATATCCCAAGCTCTCTGTTCAATCATAGTGGTGGCTCCTTGGTACTTGAATTCTTTCTTTCTGGCTTGTAGTATTTTTTCTTTCACCTGGAAACACTCTAGATTTTGTCTGTAATAGTACTAGGAATTTTTGTTTAGAGGTTTTCTTCATGGAATGACTGGTAGATTTTTTTTTCTATTTCCACTTTTCCCCTCTGGTTCCAAGAGATCTGTGCAGGTTTTTTTTTCTTTTAAGTTCTTGTAATATGTTGTCTAGATTATTTTATTAGTCATGGGACTCCGTCCAATGCATCTATTTTCTGTTGATTCTAATCCATTTTCCAGGTCGGTTGTTTTTGCTGTGAGATATCTTATATTTTTTTTCTATTTTTTCAGTTTTTTAATTTAATTTTTTTTTTCTCGTCTCATGGAGTCATTGTCTTCTATTTGGTTCATCATACTTTTCAGGGATTTTGTTACTTGGTCAAGGTTTTTGTTGTTGTTGTTTGTTTTTATCTCTTATGCCAAGCTTCTTCCCTTTCCAGTTCTTTCTTCCATGACTGTCATTCATTTTCTAATTTTTTCCTTTAGTGATCTCATTTCATTAAAAAAAATAATACCCTCTTTTTAAGAATTTTCTTACTTCATCTCTCCTAGGAATTCTAGTTGAACTAGAATTGTGCCCAAGCTGTGTTTTTCTTAGAGGCTTTGCTTGTCGACGTTTTGGAGTCATTCTCCTCATCTGGTTCTTTGTCTTGAATGTCCCTGTCACTAGAATAGTTTTTTTATGGTGGGGTATAAAAAAAAATTCTTGGGCAGCTAGGTGGTGCAGTGAATAGAACACCAGCCCTGGAGTCAGGAGGACCCGAGTTCAAATCCAGCCTCAGACACTTAACACTTACTAGCCATGTGACCTTGGGCAAGTTACTTAACCCCAATTGTCCTGCCTTCCTCCCTCCAAAAAAAAAAAAGCAAAAAAAAATTCCTCATTCTTTCAGTCAACTTCATTAATTCAGTCTCTCTATGAGATTTGGGCTCTGTGCCCTTCTGGTGAGTATGTTTGGGCTGAACCTGTTTTTGCTTTCTTGAGGTATTGAGTACTGTGCTATTTTAGGTTATCGGGAACAGCTCAGACTGAGAATCTGCAAGATTTTCGTGTTTTCACAGTGGTCTGATCTAGAACAAAGTTAGATCACAGACTCCTGTTCTGAGCTCAAGTAACTGACCTAGGTTGTGTCTGACCTACAGTAGACTGCTACTAGATTCAACCACTATCAGCCAGCTGGGAAGCTCTGCTAGTTCATAATGATAGAATTGCAAGCTTCCCCTGAGATTCCTGCCCTGGTAATTCCTCTTTAAGCTTCAGATTGGGCTAGAAGTTGGAACTCCTAGGTTCTGGAGTACATTCTTGCTATTTGCTTCTGAAATTGTTCATTGCTCAGTACATAGCCCACGGCCTGAACCTCTCTTTTTCACCACCCCTTGACTCAGGAACCCTGGATTTGTGATCTGGAACTAGGTAACAAATTGAACTTGAGGGACAAAACTGCAATTGGAACATGTTTCCACATACCACATAATGTTGCAGTGCCCCAGCATGCGTCTGAGCCCTCATCTTGCTTGGTATACAGCCTTGTCCTCTTTCCGTCTTAATGCCCTAGAATGCTCCTTGTGGCCTGCTGTTGTAGCCAGAACCTGACCCTTTTCTACCCCCTGCCAGTGTCCACAGACCTATATGTCCCTGTGCCAACCTGATTTGGAAAAATGACTCTGTATGACTCTATCTTGGATTTCTCCATTGGGATTTCATCTGGTGCATTTTCTGGATCTGTTTGATGGAATTTTGGTGGGGGAAGCTTGGCAGGACTTCTTTCTGAACTCTACCATCTTGTAACTGCTGAACAATATGTTTATTCTTACATATTTTTAAAGTAATAAATCAATAAAAGCTAATCTGATATTAGGTTGTTAAGTGGAACTGGGGTGCTGGTTACTGGGTCCCTAAAATGAAAGTAACATAATTGGTTGGGGTGTGAGCCAATGGCATAGAAAAGAGACTTCCAAACCTCCTCAAGGTCCTGGAGATAAAAATGTAGTAAATCTGGCCCTGGCTTCCTTGAAATCTCTGCTAAATCCAATCCTTCTACAAGGAGGGTTCTTGCAGAAGCCTCTTCCAGTGGTCCTTAATCTTAGGGCCTTCTTTCTGTGATTATCTTAAATTTATCCTGTATATATCTTATTTGAACGTACTTGTTTGCATGTTGTCTTCCTCATTAGACTCTGAACTCCTTGAGCGCAGGAAGTGTTTTTCCTCCCCTTTCTTTGCAACTTCACTGCTTAGTAAAGTTCCTGGCACATACTAGACACTTAATAAATGCTTGCCTGTTGATTTGACTCAGATAGTGGGGCCAGAATCAACCCATGTTACATTAATATAATCAACAAGTTGTAGTAGATAGTGTGCTGGTGTTGGAGTCAGGAAGATCTGAGTTAAAATCCTACGTTTGACACTTACTAGTTGTGTAATGCTGGGCAAGTAACTTAACCGCTGTGAGCCACAGAGTCCTCCTCAAATGAAGGTATTGAACCAGATGGTCTCTAAGATCCCCTCTTCCTCTAAATCTATACTTTTCTTGAGGGAAAAAGAATGAGGGAGTATAATTAACTATTGCCCAATGAGGCTCAATAAAAATTGAAAACAAAGTATCTTCAAAATGGACATGTGGTAGAATGTTATAACATAATAGAATATAAGCTCCTTGAGGGCAAGGACTGTCACCGTTTTTATATTTGTCTCCTTACCTGAGTGAAAAGCCAAGTATATGGTAGATACTCAATAAATGTTGGCTGAATTGAGTTAACCCAAATAAGACAATGGAAAAATGTGATCCAATTTACAAAGCTATTTATATATGACTCTCCAGGATCACAGCAAGGACTATTGAAATGATTTTTTTGTTTAATTTGCCTGCACCCATTGAGCACTATCACCAGTTATAATTTCTCTTCTGCTATGCTGTTCTTCAAAGATTCATTCTGCAAGGACTGAGTAAAGGGGAGGGATGGAACAGGAAACCTTATGGAACAGAACAACAGGATGTGGATGAAATCCTACCATGACACATTTGGCCTTTGCCAGTCATTGTGTGATTCTCACACTGTTGGCCTTCTTGTTAGTTGTAGCCAGGAAAGTGAGAGCCCTGCTATCTGGACCAAACTAGCAGAAGTGTTTGCTTAATTGCTGCCGTATCACAGCTGATAATTATTTAATGATTTCTCTTCTTCCTGACGCAGTCAAGTTTGGGATATCATTAGACCTATGGCCTGCAGGGATCACTGCTGGGCTCTGGAGGGTCTAACAGCCATAGTGCTGGATTCAAGGCACCACCTTGCCTTTCAATAAATGACCTTGTGACCAAGCCACATGGAAAAGGGAACACAGGGATGATGGTACAAAAAAACACACCTCTCTGAGACAAATGGGATTATTTCTCTGCTAGTCTTCCCTTTCCAGTGGACTAGCCATATCCTCTATGAAGTGAAGAGACATGAATAAGTTAAATAAAAACCAATCCAAGATAGAAGTAACCAAGTAAAGTTGGCATTGCCTTTTTAAGCAGAATTCAACCCATTCCAAAGGGCAAAAAAGTCTGAGAGTGGTGTTGGAGGAGAGATGAATGCAGGGTGGGATTTTCCCTTAGGGCAATTGGACCTTTATCTAAGGGAATGAGCCGAGAAGAAAGTGTCAAGGGCTTGTCACTATTGGAAGCATCTTGATTCAGTGGCCTCATTTGGAGGACCTCTGCTTTCTTAGGGCAGGTCACACACTGAATCAATATCCTAACTTCTGTGAGGTTGTCTACAGATAAAAAATATAGTGGAAGTTTAGCAGTTATTTCTTTAACTATCAGGGCTGCTGGCCAAGTTAGGTTTTGTTCAGAAATGAGGCTCATCTTATGCTCACTCTGGTGGTTTTGCACTATGTCCAGTAGCAGAAGGTGCAGTGGGAAGCACCAGGCTCTCCATGGTTTTCTATGAGAAGTCTTTCTCTATCTCCTAGTTCTGCCCTCCATTCTCCCCACCCTAAATACTTTTTAGTGGGTGATAGTTGTTATTCATCCTATTCGTCAGGAGGGTGATGTGTGACTTGCAAGTGAATTGGATTTAAGTGAGGCAGGGCTGTGTAAAGTCATCAGCCTCAATCTTTCCTCTGGTCTTTGGAGTCCAATGGCAACACATAGGTCAAGACGACCAGTGATGGCTCTGGATGCAGTGGGAGACCTTGGCCTATTTAAGCTAAGGTCTTTGCCAGGTCTGTTGGTCTGAGGCCACTTATTAATTATATATGCGAATGGCATGTATGGATTTATCCAAATAAGATCTTATGGCTTAGGGTACTCCCAATCAATGGGAAATCCTGCTCCTTTCTCTTCCTGGTGCATTTTAATAGAGTCATTTACACCAACATGGTTTAACTGTATATAGTAATGTACTCAAAATGATAGAAACAAAAGGAAGAAAACACAATCACCCTGTACTCTGTATGCCATCCCCAAACACAGGAGCTTAAGAAAAGATATAGTTCAGGTGCTTAGATTTAAATCTCCTTTCAGTCCTGCAAACAGATTGGCAAGTGACTATTAAACTAATGACTTCCTGGTAGATCAAGGTCCACGGAATTTGGTTTTAGGACAGCAAAGCACTTTAACTGGTCTTTGTTCTTCCAGGTAGCTTTACAATCTCAATGAGGCATTGATTCCTTCTCCTTTGGCTTAGTCTCCCCCAGTGTCAGCTCTGAACATGCTTCTAGCTTTAATTCCTTATCACATCTCTATTACAGAAAACAGCTTACAGGGCCATGCTGGCCAGTACCCTCCCCAGACCTTTATCATTTTCCAGATCATAAATTTTGTGGGTATATATACCTTTAGCCTTATAGGTACAGCCAGCTAGAGACTCTAGATCAATGTCAGCTAAATCTTTGTAGAGATAAAGCATAACTAAACCCCTTCAGTTGGTCAAATTTATTAGAATCAACACTGAATTTAGGCCCCCACGTCTAAGTGGGCATAGTGTCACAATGATATTACTATTTTAACTCACTATTTTTATTGTGCTTTATATTTATATATCTTTGTTCATTTGGTCTTCATCACAACCTTGCAGGCCAATACTATGTGGATATGGTTACATAATAAGTATTAGAGGCCAAATTTGAACCTAGGTCACTTCAAGTCCAGTGAATATTTTTTTCAGATTGTTAGGCCATATCATAGTGGATAGTTTGTCTTGAAACTAGGGAGACCTGGGTTCAAATTCTGCCTCTGATACACACTGGAGGTGTGACCTCGGGTTTAACTTGCATCTTTAATGATAGAACAGATGCTGAACTAGATGGGGGTAGGGGATTTTCTCTTTTCTTGTTTGGGAGCTCCCTATATCCAAGAAAATCATAGGTCCTTGTTCACATCCCTATGTTTCTCTTTTCGCCTGTAGAAAGGGATGATTATATGAGCTTTCTCAAAAAGTATGCTCTGTACTCTTGGTCGAGGAAGGCTGGCTCCTTATTTTTCTATGATGGGGGGAGTTGTTGGAACTTTCAGCCTTTTTGGCTCAAAGACCCTTAATTGGTAGTGGTGGGTGGGGAGGCTAAGGGAACTCGTGTAAAGTGTCCTGAATTATGTTTTCCAAAACTGGATAGGGCAGTGATTGGACCTATTCTATCTTTAAGAGATACGATGATGTCATTGGTATAGGGAACTCCCAGAGGAAAAAAAACAGTTCAAGTTCAGATAGGTATCTTCTCTGTTACTTACAATCCTAGAGACACTCCTAGAGCACTGAGAATTTAAATAATTTGCCTAATATATTTTTCAGAGGTTGGACTTAAAGCCAAGCCTTTCTGGCTTTGAAGCCTCAGTCTTCTCATCTGTAAAATGGGGGTAATAATAGTACCTACCTCCCAGGGTGGTTGTGAGGATCAGATGAGAGAACATATGCAAGACACTGTACAAACCTTAGAGCACTTCATAAATGCTAGCTATTATTATCTAAGCTGGCTATGTAATCCTCAGTCAGTCAGGATACCTCAAGCAGACTCTTGTGCTATTCAGTTTCTCCAGAAATGGTCTACGCTTAAGGAGTCTTTTAATAGCATCACTGAACATTAACTATGTGTGGAGCTCTTATTAAAGAAATAAGATCCTGTCCCTGACCTGGAGGAGCTTTTATAGTAATTGAGGAGAAGAAATAGATGTTCCCCAAATGGTCTGAGAACTTCCACAAGCATGCTGATTGCAACGCTGTAAATAGTCAATTCAGTACACTACAATTATAAGAGAATATAGAGTTGTGTAAGTAGCTTAGAATTTACTTCTTTTATATGCATATATATACATACATATATATATGTATGTATATGAAATTGACTGTTTTAAATAGTTTTTGGAACTTAACAAAATTCGTTATGAAAGGCAACAGAGTACAGTGATGAGAGGAATCAGGAAGATCTGGTTTTAAGTCCTGTTTCTGACATGTACTGACTGTGTGACACTGGGCAAGTCACTTCACCTCTAATGACCCAGGCAACTGGATAACTCTAAGTTACAGTCCAATTACTGACCTATCTGGGTAGCTGCAGGGAGCTCCATACCAGGGCATTTCCAATGTGGGTTAAATCATAGGTCTGCACCAAAGACAAAGCAAAAAAAAGCCCTTAAAAGCAACGTAACAGTTTAAGTCTTTCAATGAAATCAATCTTTTTCCCCCTTTATTTTATTTTATGGAATAAAACAAGCCTTTAAATAATATTAAAAGATGATTGCACATGAAGCTACAAATCTGTTACATACAACTTGCTATTCTTTTAAAATATATAGTAAAGTTATGTAAATTTATTTTTTTTCCTTTCTTTTTCTTCCTTCCCCCCTCCCACTTTAGAGATGGCTACCGTTAGTGTATACCAGATAGGTGTGTGTGTGTGTGTGTATAGTATATATATGTATATGCATATGTATGTATATATACATGCATTTGTATATGTATATTATATATATATATATACATGTAAAATTATTCTACATATACTTCTATTTATCAGTTCTTTCCTCTGGATGCAGAAGCATCTTTCTTCATATGTCCTTTATAGTTAATTTGGGTATTTGTAATAGTCAAAATTACTTATTCACTAAAAGTTGTTCTTAAAACAACATTGCTGTTACTATGTACAGTGTTCTCTTGTCTCTGTTCATGTCACTCTTCATTACTCTGTGCAAGTCTTTCTATTTTTTTTCCTAAGATCACTGAATTCATCATTTATTATAGCACAGTAGTCTTCCATGGCAATCATACACTACAACTTGTTCAGCCATTTCCCAATTGATGGGCATTCCTGCAATTTCTAATTCTTTGCCACCACAAAGAGAGCCACTGTAAACATTTTAGACCATATAGGTTCTTTTCTTTTTCCCCTAATCATCTTTGGAAATAGATCAAGTAGTGATATTGCTGGGTCAAAGAGTATAGACAATTTAATAACTCTTTGGGCATGATTCCAGATAGCTCTCCAAAATGGTTGGATCCCAAAATGATGCACTAAAAACTGAGCACATTTAAGTGGCCAGAAGACATGGAATAAAGGTGTAACCAGTTAGATAGGAATTATTTTATGTTCCTGGAATTATTTTGGCATCCAGAACTGGTTGTCATGATTAATCAACATTTATTGAGTCCTGGATATAAAACAAGACTGTCTCTCTGGGAGTACTCTCCAGCCAGGGCCCTACGGAGAAGGGAACTTGAAAACCCTCCTAGGCTCTTAGATTAGCACTCTGACCAATGACTTGCAAGACAACAAGAGGACACTTGAATCTAATCAGAGGGTGCTAGAAGCTAATCAGAGGGCGGTGACCTCCACAGAGGAGGTTGGGCAAATTCCTAGGATACCAGATCCCCAGAAAGTGTGGCTGTGGGTTTAGGCCTCTGTAGCTCCCTTCTGTATCTCTAAAATTACAAAAAGGTTCAAATTCTCCTGAAAGTTATCAGACGAGTGGCCAGTTAGCCTGTGGGTTTTAAGAGCTTCTGTTATTCTGAATCACTGGTCAAGGTTGTTTGTGATGGGAGCAATGGGATGCTATAGTAAAGTGGAAAGGAATCTAAATGTAGAACTGGGGGAAACCTTGGGTCAACTCCATGGCATTTGCTATTTGGGTATGACCTTGAGCAAATAACTTAACCTCCCTGGGGCTTGTTTCCTTGTAAATAAAATGGGATCAGACTAGATGGTCTCTAAAATCTTGTCCAACTTTAAATCCATAATACTATAATCCTAATTACTGGGTTTAAAAACAGAAAGGACCTGAATTCAAATTTGATCTATGACCCTTACCACTTATGTGACTATGGGAGGATCACAATCTCTCTGAGACTTATTTTTCTCATCTGTAAAAGAGTGGTAGTTACATCTTCACTGTTTATATTGCAGGGTGACCACAAGGTTCAAATGGTGGTGAGAGGCTTTGCAATCCTTAAGTGCCATTTATATGTTATTTTATTTTATTTTTTTCATTTATATATAATTTTTAAAAAGACTTGAGCCATTCTAATTTGGGTTGAGAAGCAAGCATCTTTGTGGGCAGTTAGGTGGTGCAGTGAACAAAGTGCTAGGCCTAGAGTCAGGAAGATTCCTCTTTCTGAGTTCAAATCTGGCCTCAGATACTTACTAGCTGTGTGACTTTGGGCAAATCACTTCACCCTGTTTGCCTTAGTTTCCTCATCTGTAAAGAGAGCTAGAGAAGGAAATGGCAAACCATTCTAGTATCTCTGCCAAGAAAACCCCAAATGAGATCACAAAGAGTCAGACACAACTGAACAACAACAATATGGAGCTCTTTAAGTCTGCAAAGAACTTCACATATGCCAGTAGATCCTACCAACTGCCTTGAGGTAGGCACTATTTTCCCCATTTTACAGATGAGGACACTGAGACCAATACGGTTAAGTGATTTGCCCAGGTTAACATTACCAGTAAACATCAGATAGAGGATTTGAACTCAGATTTTCATGTCCAGAATTTTATTTACCACATAGTTAGCATAGACCCAAAACATCTTCAACTCCCATTCCCCAAAACCAATAAATGAACCAGTGTCTCTTACAGAAGGGCTGAAGAAATGTAAGGTACTTAATTTGAAGAAGAGAAAAGCATTAGTGAACAGTGAAGAGGGACTGCTCTGGGGAAGTGATATGGGATCACAGGGATATCCGGGGATAGTCATGGTGTTCTTGTTCTCTAGGTAATCTTTACAAAAGGTTCTCTGCCATCCTAGAAAGAACTTCTGTAGGTATTCAGGATGTTTAAGCATCAGAAATAGATTTGGAAGGGGCATGGGGAAAACATGGGTGGGGTTGTTTGTTGTCTTGTCCTTGAAGAGGTGCTATGAAATACTAGAAGAAATGTAGAATTGGAAACAAATGTCCTTATTCCAAGTCTTGGCTCATAGAGCTGTTGGGAAGAGATGCTTGGTAAATGACCGTTCTCATCTTTGAGAATAGATGATGACACTTCCCTTTTCTTGGTAAAGAGATAGAGAATTATGGATGTGGAATGCTTTACATTTCATTTGTATTTAACTGTAATTTATTTATTTATTTTGGTTAAAAGGGAGGAGACAAGATCAAGATGTGATTATGGTATAAAAATCAAAGGCCTCAAATAAAAGCTCTTTTTAAAGAAAATTATATTTGAACTCTAAAGTACTATATAAATGTGAGTCATTATTATTGCTAACAAAAACACTGCATGTTCAACATAGAATGAGAGATTTGGGTTCAAATTCTGCCTCTGACATTTACCAGCTGTGTGACCCTAGGTAAGGTACTTAACCTTGGGAAATGTCAGTTGCCTTACCTGTGAAATAGGGATAATCATACCTGTTGCACCTGACTCATGGAGTTGTGGTGAGGCTGTAGTGATAGAATGTATATAAAAGACTTGATATATTTTAAATGGTGAGAGGACATTATAAATGTTATATACATCTAGCAATTAATTAAATTTAAAAATGGCGATTTTCAGTAGCTTCAGTCAGTTTTGTGTGCGATGTGACAGAGCTGGGGCAGCAATGTAATTCCCATGCAGCTGTTTAGCCCTTGCACTGAGTTCCCTGGAGGTGTTTCTTTTCAACACTGAGGGCTGTTGCCAGGAAGACAGCTGAGGTCCCCATTGGGGGACCTTCATGCTCTCCTACTTATGAAAAGCCCTAGAGATGAGAATGAGGTTTGAATGGGCTTAAGGAGCAATAAAAATGATTCTATAGACACATTTCAGGAAATATTTTACAAAATCCATCCTTTTGAATGCTGATTAGGTTGTTTACCTCAGGAAAGAGAAATATTCATTATAAAACCCCTTTGACATCCAGTCGAATCATTAACCCAATTCCATGGCCAGGCATTAATATTTCTATTCTTCTAACACACCAATAAGTCTTCAGGAGATTGTGTTCTTCATCCTTTGATACTGAGGCCAGATAGTTCAGTTCAAAACAAGTAACCACATGGGGCATTAAAGTAGAGAGTATTCAGATGGTAAATGCATATGAACTGTTTATTTTATAGCTCCTTTAGTGAACCTAAACTTCTTCTGAAACAAAGGCCTATCTTTGTGATACCAATATTTAACCCATGTTTCCACTGTTGTATGATGGCAAGTAATGAAAATATCTCTAAAGAATTAACAATGGATATCATTCAGAGGTCCATGGAGAGGTGTGTAAGTAAGGATGTAGATAGGGTTCAACATATAACAAACAACAACCTAGGAGAAAAAAAACAAATCTTCAAAGAAATGAATGATAAAAAAATAAAATGTTCTGGTCACATGAAGAAAAGAAAATGTAGAACATCCCATTGTGTTTTACTGGTACCTTTATGATGTCAGAGGCAACTAGGTGGTCTGGTGGGAGAAGCCCTGGGCCTGGAGTAAGGAAGATGATTATTATTATTACTACTATTAATAAAAAGTGCATTCTGGGTACTTTGGAAAGGGAGAGTAGAGGCACACTATGGAATTTTTGCTCATGAGGAGTGTACAGTATAACTCTGTGGAGACAAAACGCATACACATGAAGGATTTAAAGACATTTATAAAATAACCATAATCAATAGATATAAATTAAATATGGGGTGATTTCTATATATGAGTTCTGAAGGGAAAAAAAGTAAATGCATGATTATAGAATCAGGGAGAATCAATCAGGGAAAGCTTCCTGGAGGGAAGCTTTTGGACATTTTGGACAGCTCTGTCTGTGACATGATCTAGATTCCCCAGGAAATCATCTGAGGGATGAGTTGAATTTAGTGTGTTGGCCTTCTGAAATCACAGCACCATACACATTGAAGGTGCTTAGTATGTATTAGAAGGCTGGAAGAAAACAAACAAGCAAACCTCCTTCCACATACATATTCTTTATGCTGAAAGATCAGAGAAAACAAAGCTAATACATATTGCCCTATATGTAGGAAAACAGAAGTTATATTAAGTTGGAAATTTTTTATGTCAGCTACTCTTAAGGGACTCAAGGAATTGTTGACTCCCATATATTACTTCACTATAAATTTAGAGAAAAAATGAAATGAAAAGACATTAGTAAGGACTTCCAGGAACCCAAGATTCAATTTAAAATGACAAATATAAGATTTTATAGACTCAAAGATTTACAAGGAATTAAAAGTTAAATAATACTCAAAGGAAATTAGTTTAGGATTATTCTTTCACTTGTTCATTCAACAGATATTTACCCAACTATTTATTTGCATAGAATGAGCAACAAACTTCTTGGGTGCTTTGATCAAGACAAAAATAAATTAGACACTGCCCTATGACTGTCCAGTGTGGGAGATGAAATTTGCACAACCATAATACAAGGGAGATTGTGTCAAGTACTATGAAAAAGTTGCAAAGTACTAAAGTAGATCAGGGTAGGGAAAGATCACTTCTACCAGGGGATATCTGGGAAGGCTCCATAGTGAAGGTGGCATTTGAGCTGGACCTTGGAGGACAGGGAGAATTTCAGTAGAAAGAGGGTTGAGTTATGGTGAGGGGACATCCCAGGCAGAGAAAAGTGTGGAGCAAATGGCCACGGGGAGACAGTGTTCCTGGGGATAACAACAAGATTTTCTTAAGGCATAGTCAAAGTGTTACGGGATATCAAACATTATGCTCATCCTCCGCGGTTTCAATTCTTGTAGTTCTCTCACTTGTATGTGGTGCAGCAAGTCAAATATTCGGCAATTATGTGTAATCTGATAATAATGTTGCTTAAAATTGAATATACAGAATCACAGAATATGAGAGCTGGAAGGGATAGTAAATCATTTGTTGTAGTCCAACCCTCATTCTACAGATGATGAAACTGAGGCCCGGCAAGGTGAAAGTGGTAGAGCTTGAAGTCAAATCAAGGTCCATATTTTTAGCTTTGTTCTGTTATTTCTCTTGGCAGGTTATAATGTAAGAGGTCTCAGCAACTTGGTTGAACTTGCTTTTGGAAAATCCCCTGAAATAAAAAAAAAAATACTTTGTTGTTGAAAACTAGGAAAGAAAGGGTTAACTTTCCTGGCAGAAATATTCACTCAGTGCTCTGAGGGGAATTTAGCAGAAGAATGACACATCTATGGGAGTCTGCTCTAGCTACAAAGATGACTTGTGAAGTCTGAGAATGAATGATAAAGAAATGAAAGCTCTCATTTGACCTGAAGGGGAAGTCCCAGGAAGAGGGACCTGAAGGGAAGCTCAGTTGGAGGGCTCAAGTCTTACTGTAATCATGGCATATTCGTAGGATGGAGCCATTTTGTCTGGATGGAAAACTATTGGTTTTTGACATCTGGCACCTCATCCCTACCTCCTTCTTTGTAATCTCAACATCCCAGTCCATAAAAGAACCTTTGTCACATTTATTTAGCCTTTCTTTTCTGAATTCCCTTTCTTGAATTCTATGATTCTATGACCATTTTTATTAAATTGTTTTGACTCAATAATTGGAAGATTTTAATGTCCAGCTAGTCTGTATTGTTAAATGCCTGTTTCTGGTTTATTTTTCTGGGTTTTTTGTTTTGTTTTGTTTTCAATTTGGGATGGGCATCAAAGGTAGGGGGGATAGGGATAGAATAGAAAAAAAAAGACAAAAAACAAAGAAAAGAGGTTCATTAAGGCATCTTTTCTTAAAAAAAATGCAGAGAACTGAAGGCCAAAAATAAAGAAGCACAGACAAATAGGACAGATTTGAAAGCTGCAAATCTAATTTATTATATACTTTAAAATTGAAGCAAGCTATATATAATAGATACCTGAAGTTTCACGTATAATCTTTTTCTGTTTTTCTACAGAAATGCTCACTTTATTTGGTGTTTATTAGGTTTAGGATAAAAAGAAAAAAGTTTTAAAGCCTGACCTTAAAATTTTAGGGATTATATCAGTTATGAGATGTATAAGTTACCTAGACAGGCATGGGAAACCTGCTTCTTCAGGGCCACATGTGGCCCTCTAGGTCCTCAAGTGTGGCCCTTTGACTGAAATGGACAAAAATGGACTGCACTTGTGGACCTAGAAGGCCCTATGTGGCCTGAAGTTGAAGATTCCCCATCCTCCCTAGACTAACTCCTTTATTTTACAGTTAAGGAAACTTAAAGCTGAGAAAGGAGAATTGATTTGCCCAAGGTCAAACAGCTATTAAGTATCAGAGACAGGATTCAAATCCAGAGATAAGATTCAAAACCTAGAGCTCCTTCCATAATAACAAGTTAATAACATAAATGTTAGAGACTGATAAGGGAGATATGAATGATAATCTGTTACCTTTGGGGGCTACTTTTCTGTTTATTTTTTTGCATATTCTAGTCTGTTAATCCAAATCAACAAATTAAACAAACCTGTTAAAAACATGGACTATCTGTAGAGTGAGAAGCAGCCCAACTTTAGTGGACACCTCTCAGTTTCCCAGGCAAATCTCCAAGACTGTTAAGTCACAGAGAAGTCATGCATCTTCATTGGCAGAAGGAATTGCTTCCTGGGAATTCTCTACATCAATGAAATCATAGGTCTGGTCCCCTCAAAATGTTCATAGAACTAGAATTTTAAATTATTCTACCTCCCATCACTATTTTTTTTTTAAAAGTGTAATACTGTTTTATTTTGCTTCAAAGACATTTCAGCATTCTAAACATACAAAA
>CM053586.1:273181040-273199968 GCA_028646515.1 Pseudochirops corinnae
AGCAATGCAAAGAAATTGGACAGCTGGTGAAGAGCAAAGAGGAAAAATACTGGCAATGTAGCCATCCTAGATAACATGGGTCTCCTTCAGCAAAAGTGCCATCCACCTACTAGACTGAAAAGCAGAACCACAAAGAGTGAATACATACTAGCCATCCCAGCTGCAAGCCAGAAAACCATTCTAATCCAGGTACAGTCTGAAGACACAGGTCAGAAGAGTCAGAAGCCCTGAGTTTGAATCCTGTCTATGTCACCTATTGCTTCTGTGACCATGGAAAAGCTACCTCACCTATAAAATGAGGGGGCAGAATTAGACATTAAGATCCCTTAGAACTCTAAATCTGTGGTCTGTGATCCTAGGCTCTTACCAGCCTCTTAGTTATAGCTGCCATATACATACATACTTACATATGTGTATGTGTATATACACACACACACATGCATATATATCCCAACTCCAAATGAATCATTACTTTCAATGAAGCTAACAGAAGCTAATTGGAAGCTTATCAAATGGGCGCTGTTGTAACTAAGCAAACACTGCTCCAAGTTGAAAAAAATAACAGGACTAGTTAGCTATCAGCTAAGGTTCTTAAATAGTAAACCAGGCTATTGAGGGAAGTGGGGCTTCTTTTTCCCTAGAGATTCACACAACGTTAATCTCACCTTCTCCAGAAAGCCTTACCAGATAATTCTAATCTCCATCAGTCCCTCTCTTTCTTAAGTTCCTACAGCATTGTTTTTGCCACAAAGTTAAGCAACTCTGTCTAGTTTTTTTTTCCTACCTGTTTCATGTGGATAAGTCTTATCCCTCTCCCTCTCCCAGTGTAGTGTTTCTTGAGAACAACTGTATCATCATATACTTCTCTTATGTCCCTTCCTTCATTCTCTACTCACCCACCTTCCCAGCATCTAACATAGTATTGGGCACTATCATCCCACAAGCATTCTTAACACCTGCTATGTGCAAGACCTCTAGCACTGTATTTCTACAAGGCACTATATATCTTGCACTGTGCCAAGTACTGGATATACAAAAACAAGAAAACCAAAACTGTCTCTCCCCTAAAGTAGCTACATTCTACTAGAATACTGTAGGTGTTTAATAAATATATATTTATTTGAATTGAACTAAATTGACTCAAAGATGATAAATACACATTTTTTTAGGAATATACTCCTCTCTGGGAAAAGGTTAAGGAACCCTAGAAATCCCAGCTGCTTCTACATCTATGCCCAAATCATCTCAGGCTCTGCATTATGAGCTTGGATCCTGGTCCCTTGTGAGGCTCAGGTATTTTCCCTACAGTCATTTTAAATTTAGCAGGATCTCACAGAATCTCAGGTTCTCTTCCTTCTGCTTTCATATGATCCTAGGTTTAACTTTGCAACCCCCATAATACCTGGCACAATGCAATACCCTGTACCCTGAGGATATTCAATAGAAATTTGTAGCTAATGACAATGACATATGGAGAAGAGAAAGGGAAATGTGTCCTTAGCTGTCATTGGGATGTGCTTTTTAAAAAAATTTTAAAAATAAATTAACTTCAGTTAGGATTTTAATCCTGCCTGCTGTTCTCTGCAGCAGATGAATGCTGCCTACTTCCTAAAATTCTTCATAAACACTTCTGTTCAGTTGCATCCAACTGCCATACATTTCACTAAACCTAAAATTAAAGATGAGATTGGAGAAGGAGGGGGTTGTGTGGATCTTTTCTTTTTTTTTTTTTTTTTTTTGATAAAAAGCTATTCTAATGTTCTTGCTGTAATAATGTCTTTCACCCTTAAATGCTTGGGTTGAGTAACAATCTCCCTCCCTAAAAGAACCCAAAATGGTTTTCATTCAAATTCTATTCTTCTAGCACAACTTTCATTTCTTTGGACTTTCCCAACAGTTTTTTACATCTTTTCCGCTACTGCCTTCAGCCTTCATTTCTTCCATCCATGGAGCACATGCCTTGATATGTGCTTCTTTTGAAGTATGGGTCAGGCAGGAAAAGACTTGCATTGCCCAGCAGGAAACTGCTAGAATCATCTTCCTCCTCCTCCTCCTCCTCCTCCTCCTTTGATTCCCCCCATGGAAAATCCAGCACAGTTGTGACAAAGAGATAGTGAATGATGAATTTCACTGTGGGGGGGAGATCCAAGAAAAAGCTATTGATGGTGCAGAGGTGTTTGAATGGACAGATGTTGCTAGAGCCAGTCTCCTCGAGCCCAGTCCCACTGCACCCTCAGGAGGAACTGAGTACAATGTCAGTATGTCAGTCTGCAAGCTTGATGTAGAGCTCGATGCCACAAGCAGAAGCAGTAATCATAAATTTAAATTCTGGGGAACTATTGGAAATTCTGCAAAGGTACCCTCTTTCCAGACAGCCATGCCAATATTCTTTTCTCCCTAGGGAACCTCTATTTTCATAAGTCTACATGCATTTTGGATATGCTTAGGCATTGACTATATGCATGGAAGGGAACTGTTTAATGGAATTAGACACCATCTCCACTTAGGATTAAATAGGGATCTCAATTTCAATAACTAGGTGCCTGTTTTGTGCCCTGAAGCCTGGGTAACTGGCCTACTTTCTTGAGTGAGACCCTACTTCCTCTGAGATGAATATCCTGACTTGTCCTCAATTCACCTAAGGACTAAAGATCTGTTCCTTAATCTTAGTCCTATTGCTTTCTGCTGAGAGACCTCCAGAATTCCAATTGCCTGCATGTCAACTTAGGTGGACCTCCCTGATTATCTAGATGTCTTGTATCTGTAGGTCTATCTTATTTCTAATCCCCAGTAATCCCCAGATTGGCCTGTCCCACTATTGACCAAACCCTGGATCTGGCAGGCTGAACCTAGGACCACCAAGACAAATTGTGATAGGAACAATAATTTAGGAAGTTCTTCCTTGGGAAACAAAAAAGGAAACCTTTGGGAACTTCCACCCATAGATTCTACATTGTAATATTTTTTGGTCTATTCAGGTGGGTTTTGTCACTATTCAAAGTAGACTGGAAGAAGTATTCTTTGATCGCTAGCTTCTTTAATTGGTTTTACTCCTGGATGTTGAAATTTGCTATGAAGGGAAGCTATAGATAGTGTAGAGACTGCCAGTCTTGGAGTAATGAAAATTTAAGTCCAAATCCAGAATCTGCTCATTACTGTGAGATTCTAGGTAAGGCAACTGATATCTCTAAACCTCAGTTTCCTCTTTTCTACCTTCCTCAGAGTGTTTTGAAGCTTATTTGACATAAGGTGTGAAAAGAATTTGGCAAACTTCAAAATTTGATAAATGGTACTTATTATTGCTAACTAGCTGTCTTCAACAGCTTAGAGTTTGCTTGCCTGGAGGCAGTGGATTGGCCCAAATAGCTTGCTATTATGGCACACCATGATTTTAAGCAGTTAGCTATATAAATCTTATAATATGTTTTACTACAATGAGAAGTGTTAGGAGACTGTAACAGCAAGCACCCTAGCATACCCAGGATGGCTGCTAGCACAGGTTCTTTGATCTCCTTTATTAAAGGAAAGCAACTTTAAAGGGGTCAATAGGGGCAGCTAGGTGACACAGAGACTAGAGTACTGGTCCTGGAGTCAGGAGAACCTGAGTTCAAATCTGACCTCAGGTACTTGACATACTTACTAGTTGTATGACCTTGGGCAAGTCACTTAACCACAACTGCCTTGCTTTCCCCCCTCCAAAAAAGGGGAGGGGTGTCAACAATCTTTACACACACACACACACACACACACACACACACACACATATACATACATACACCTTTTGCTTAGTTCAGGGGGAAACGTCAGCACCCTGAACTTCAGAAAATACACACAGAAATTACAAGCACACAAAAAATACAGACAGAGAAAATAACACAATCCAATAGATCAAAAGACAGAGCTTTCTAGCTGTCTGATCATTACATACATACACAGTTAGTTACCAGAGAGAGAAGTACCAACATCTGGGTTTTCAAATTCAAGGGAATCAATGGCTACCCAGAGTCTCATCTGGCTAAATCATACAACTCTTCCCCTAAGTGAGCCCCAAAGCAAAACCTCACCTCAGAGTATATATACCCTTCTTCAGGGTCAGAGGACATCACCACCTTCATGACCCACTGCCTAATTACAAAGTAAGAAAAGATGTGGGTCTTCCCGAAAAACAAGCCTCCCCCCCAATCAAGCCCCTCCTGTTGTGTTCCACTTGAGGCCCATTAAGGGGCAAGGAAGATCTTCAAATTCCTTACCATTACAGAGACAAGTACCAAACTGAGTTTATCTTTATATCAATCTCTTACATGAAGATTAACTCTACAGTCCAATGAGAATATAGTGTCTATTTAGGTGAGTAAACAATTATGTCAATAGAACATCTGAAAAAAGAAAAATACTCAATTGCTGTGTTTCCCTAATGATATGCACCTATTTGGAGTCAGAAGACCTAGATTTGAATCTCACCTCTCTTACTTACTCCCGGTATGAAATTGGGCAAGTCATAACTCTTCAGGTCCTCAGTTTATTCATTTGTAAAATGAGGAGGGGTTCATTTCATTTCAACAAATATACTGGGTAATACAAGAATATCTTTTTGTTGTGCTTGTCCTTTGTTTTCTAAGAGGACTATGGCATCAGGAAAACAATGACATGACTTGCCCTTGACTTTGATTTGAGGAGGGAGGGCTATGCAAGGTCACCGGCCTCATTTTCTCCTCCAGAGCCATGTGGATCCAGTGACTAGATATTCATCAGGATGACTGGAGATGACCCAGAATGCAATGGGGGACCCTGGCTCTTTTAGGTTAAGGCCTTTTCAAGTGCTCACTTAGATAGAGTGAGGTAATACCCACTCAGTGAATAGGCCTCTTTAAGGAGTGAGTCAAGGGATGGTTCCTTTAATCAGAAAAAAAAAAAAATCAAGCTGGGAGGGAAAGATGCCCAGGTTGCTATTCCAAAGAGAAACAGGTACCATTGACATTCACTGTAAGCCAGGAGGGCCCAAAATACAGCCATTAAGTGGAGCTTGGGCAGTGACCTATTGTGGTCCAATCTGTGAGCTTCAGAGTGAACTGGGTTTAAGGAGGAAGAAAGGAAGGGAGGGAGGAAGGGAGGAAGGAAGGAAGGAAGGGAGAGAAAAAAAGAAAGAAGGAAGGAAGGAAAGAAAGAAAGAAAGGAAGGAAGGAGGAAAGAAAGAAAAGAAAGAAAGAAAGAGAAAGAAGGAAAGGAGGGAGGGAGGAAGGGTTATGTACTATATATATTTATATATACATATATATGTATAATATGAATAAAAATGATGAAGTCTGCTCTCAAGGAGCTCATATCCTTCTCATAACATGTACACAGAAGAACTATTTATTATACAGGAAAGAGATGTGCACTTAAAGTCAGAAAAGACCTAGTTTGAACTCTAGCTATGACATTTAAATAAGTGTGCCTATAGACAAGTCCCTCAATCTCTCTCTAAACCTCAGTTTCCTCATCTGTAAAAAGGAGATGATAATACCTTTACTTTGGTAGAGAATATATCACTTGAGATACAGTCTTGAAAACGTGGAGCTACTGTCTCCACAGGGACTTTCAGTAATGGGACATTTTCTGGTTAGCTCTGGTGCTGGCAAAGATTACTTTGACATGCAGATGTGACACAAGACTTAGCAACAGCACACAAAATTTGAAGGAAAAGGAAGAGAAAGAAATGGTGGCCTAGAATACAATACAATCAAGTATGTCCTCCGCTGTTTATCAGCACTAGATTTCCAGCAGTCAGGTGGCGCCTCTTGAAGTATTAGCCTTTGTCTTATTTAAGCCTCTCCTTCAGTGCTCATTTTTCCAGGATAGACAGGTGCACAAGCCAGATTAATGCACAGCAGAGTGGGACCCTAAAGCCAGTGATCCTGCTTTACTGATTGTTCAAGCAGCTGTGACCAAGAAAATCATAGAAAAGCTCCTGTGTGGCAAACTGTTGTGAGTTAAACTGCCTGTGTCCTGCTCCCATTTGGATGGGAGACAAGAGATTTATGAAAAGATCCTAAACTTCCAGCTTGGCTCTCCCACAGTTAGAGTGACTCAAAAGAGTGAACATGAGCTTCAGTCAGAAAGGAAGGTTTTGCCTTGGGGTTTGCAGCTGGGAAGTGATTGTAATATTATATTCTATAATACATCTTTCTGATGCTTCTTCATTTTACCCTGATTTAACTAATCTAATTAAACTGTTTAGTTCACTATGTACTTGATGTCTTTGTGAATTTTAATATCCCGGATCTACCGGAGGGAGTTGCCAGGGGGAGAGGGGGTGTAATGATCCAATGATCGATTTAGTAACCCAAGATTAAAGCCTAGGATGTAACAGTCTGACTTAGAAAATGCCTTGAGCCTGAAGTAGTCTTCTGGGGCCCTCCATGTCAAAGGAGTCACTGGCTTATTATTTCTATGGGGTTGTCATATACCATAGAATAAAAAAGAGTAGGACATCTACTATACTTGTACTAGCTAATTCATAGGTTTGTTCAAAGGAAATTTCTTTGTAAAGCTTAGCACACTACATAAAACGGAGTTGCTATTATTATTTCTACAGTTACAGGAGGATTCTGTAGTAGAAAGAGTACTGACTGGGTCTGGGTCTTAATGTAGTTTGAATGGAGTCTGGGATTCCAGGATACAGTACAGGGGGCAGGGAAAACACCACAAGCCAGAATATAACATAAGATGCGAGTCAGCAAAGAGAAAGTAAAGCGAGTCAACTTTATTGAAGGGGAAATATTCACAGTACTAGGCAGGGGTAGGGAGACAGGAGGAATGGGAAAAGGTCAGGTCTTTCTGGAAGGCCTATTGGAATGGGACACCCAAAACCCAGTGAGTTTTTGTAAGGTTCTTATCTGGGTCAGGCAGGAGCAGTCATTGAGGAGCAAAAGGGAGCCTGGAACAGGCCTACAGGTCAAAGTTCAGGGACTGCTGATGATTCATGGAAGGGCAGGGTTGGAGAAGGTTATGTCTGGGGAAGTGGAAGCCGGTTGACGTTCAAAGTCCCCACTGGCAGAAAAAGGGAAAGCTTTTGACTATGGTCAATTGACTCAGGGGATTTGGGTTTATTGGGGTTTCTCCCCTTTCTTTAGTGGAGGGAAGACTATTGAGATCCTTAGATCCTGAAATCAGAGAACATGAATTCAACTCTTGGCTCTATCACTTACAACTATGTGACCTTCATAATATCACCTCAAGTCTCTGGCCCTCCATTTCTTCTTTAATGGGTCTTTTAGGCAAAGCTTGAACATGACTCTCTTTGGTCCTGAAAGGAGGCCCAAGTCACTAAAAACCTTGGGAACTGTATTTATTCCAAGAACAAAAAAGGGAAAGTTAACCTGAAACCTGACTGGAAGGTGGGATTTTCCCTTTGCAGCAGTAGTTTTAAAATCCTCCTGAGAGGAAGGGGGAAAAAGACAAGAGGAGATGAAATAAGTGGGTGGACTTTCTCTTGACACAACACCCACAGTTCCTTTCTTCAAACCCAAACCTATAAGGGAAAATATAAGAGGTGAAACCTAAAGGGAGAAGTAGGAAGAAGAAGAAGAAGAAGAAGAAGAAGAAGAAGAAGAAGAAGAAGAAGAAGAAGAAGAAAAAGAAGAAGAAGAAGAAGGAGGAGGAGGAGGAGGAGGAGGAGGAGGAGGAGGAGGAGGAGGAGGAAAAACTGGTAGCCCTTCCTCCATGCTTACCTCAGCTGGGTACACCTGGCACCCACTGCTAATCATGTTCTTTTATTCTGTTAAAAACAGCATCTGACTGAGCTGGTCTTATTTCTCATGAAGACCTGTGAGGGGGGGGAATGGAGAGGGGCACATATAGGACAGTGATCTTTCCTAGCCCAGGGCTGGGATACCAACCCACTCTTAGAAAGTTTTGCTTGCTAACTGGGGGAATAATCACAAACCCGTTATGTTTCATAACTACCTTTCCAAGGACAGAATAATCACCAATTTAAGGACTTTAAAAATCTACTCTATTAGCTCACAAGTCTAACCTGTTATGACCCTTAGTGGTTACATGTAAAACGATGGGGTTGGACCTAAGGATCTCTAAGATTCCTTCCAGTTCTAAATATATTGTCCTAAGCATAATACAAGGTTGGAGAGGGACAAATCAAAGGAAAGACCTAGAAAAAGTGGCCTAAATTTGAGGAGAGAGAAAATGCTTTCAGAGCCTGTAATGCTTTACAGAGATGGCCCCTGAACTAAACCTTGAAAGAAGAGAATGCTTTTAAAAGGAAGGGATAAGGTGGGAGTGTATTCCAGGTATATGAATAGTCTACACAAATGCATGGAGGCAGAAAATGATATTTTCGGCTCTGTGACGTTCTAGGAGTCAAGTTTGGCTGGAATGTGGGGTACATGAAAAGGAATTATTTAAAGTAAGTCAGGAAATGTAAGTAGAAGCAGACTATGGAAGGCCTTTAATGCTTGGCAATGGAGCTTATATTTTATCCTATAGGCAAGAGAGAGTTAATTATTCAAGTTTATGAGCAGGAGAGTAACATGGTCAGTCCTGTTCCTTAAGAAGAAAATTTTTGGCAGTAGCATGAAAGCAGGAAGACTGGTTAACAGGCTATTGCAATGGTCTAGGTGAGAGGAGATGAGGGCAAGAACTACGGTAGTGTCTAGGTAATCAAGGAAAATGAACAAATAAAAATAAAGCATTTATGAAATTATTATGTGCCAAGCACTGGTCTGGGGATAAAAACACAAAAGTAAGCTATCACTCGCTCTTAAGGATCTTATACTAACTTAGGGGGGAAAAAACAAATATAAGGAAGCAGTGGCCAGAGAAGAATGTTTTGGCTTGGGAAGTTTCAGAGATGGTGAGTAGAGTCACAAGGAAAACCACTGACATACCCTTTCCAGAATCAATAGTACTACTGATTTGGTTACTGGTCCCAGAGCAAGAAGTGGAAGGGAAGAGAGGGGGAGATAGGGAGAAGCAGAGTATATGGATGGTAAGGCGATGGTCAGAGTTGTTGAGGTCCTTTCCCACTCTAAAACTTTGAGAAGATTCTTGTGTGAGCCTAATGTAGGAGAATATTCCATTCTAAATCATTCTGCCATGGAACTGGAGAATTTAACTCTTAATCCAATGAGTATAGATGGTTATTCTCTGATCCCAACTTCAAAATGTAGATGAATAGAATCATTTCATCTTCTTGACATCAAGACTGAAGATTTTTGTTCAAGTTTCACTTTTGATTTTCCAGAAATAATGGAATGATTCCATTAACCCTATGAAGGAGAGAATGTTTGGTTTGCCTTCCTCCCCATTTTCTCTTCATTTCCTTCCACCTCCACTCCCAGGAATTTAGTTGGTTTCTCTCAAAGGTTTGCCTCCAAGATTCTGGCTGAATTTTCAAGGCTATATTTTGTCACTTATCTATGTGACAAAGATTGGGGGAGATGAAGGAGTGGGAAAATGTGTGTGGATATAATGCATTTACATTCAGTCTTGCTGAAATTTTTTGATTGGTTTTCCACATCACTATTATTAAATGATTAAATTGTAAAGATTATAAAGAAGAACCAAAATAAGGAATGTTATAAAAAACTTAGCCTTGAAAAAGAAAATTGCATATTTATGAAGAAAGCAAGAGATAACAGGTCAACAGCACAGGTGACAAGAGAAGTGAGGAAGGCTCCTACCTTCTGTCGTGTAAGCCTTTTGGGAGAGATTAAGGTAGGGTATGAAAATGGAAAGATATAGATAGGCTGCAATATGCATTACTGGAGAAAACATCCACATTGATGAGATAAAAGATTTATTTGAGGTTTTTATTATTTCCATATCATGAAAACCCATGATGGTTCACTCTCCATTGAGCTCCCTTACCATTGTCCCAAGCCCCAAGAATTTCAGGTTTATTCCTGAAAAGGAGGAGAAAGCCAAAATGCTTCAGACAACCAGGGCAGCATTTACCTGCTTCATACAAACAACTTAAGACCCTCCTCTAGACACTATTTTTTATAAATCACAGGATCATAAGATTTAAAACTGGATGGACTCTTTCTCTGATGGTCATCCCATCTTATCCACTCATTTTACAGATAAGAAAACTAAAGTTTAGCAAAGGTTAAGTGACTTGACCTAGGACACATAGGTAGCAGAGTCAGTATTTGAACCCAGGTTTTATGATTCCAAAAACTGCACTCTTTCCTCTGTACCACACTGCAATCCATCTAAACCTGGGATGAATTCATCAAGTTTAACTTTCCCCTCAGTTTTATGATTTAACCCAACAACTAGCCATAACTAGGAGAGGACATTAGGGCTTTGCTCAAGAGTAGTGAATTTAGAAGGTGTTGAAAGAATTTTGGTACCTAAAAACAACAAAATTCATCCTCTAGTTAGAAAAAAAAGAAGAGAAAAATAAAGAAGGAAAGAAAGGAAGGAAGGGAGGAAGGGAGAGAGAGAGGAAGGGAGGGAGAGAGGGAGGGAAGGAGGGAGGAAGGAAGGAAGAAAGGAAGGAAGAAAGAAAGAAAGGAAGGAAGGAAGAAAGGAAGGAAGGAAGGAAGGAAGGAAGGAAGGAAGGAAGGAAGGAAGGAAGGAAGGAAGGAAGGAAGGAACCAGTTAAAATCAGAAACCACTAGATATAAGCTCCACTACAGCCCAGCTCTAATTCTTCCTCCAATAGTTCTCTGAGGTAGGGATGAGAGGGATGTGTGACACATTTCATGCTGCTTATACAGGGTGCAGTTTGTGCGAATTAAGCATAAAATCTGATAGTTACAGCTCTCTGGCCTGGAAATATCAGCTGTCTACTACCTTCCAATACTTTCTGGCTTTTACCCTCCTTGTTAGTGAGATGTTTGCTGAAGACTGACAAGAAGAGCTACAACAGTGCTCTCAGGAGGCACCAAACACTGTGTATTTTACAGTTCTTTAATTCTGCCTTGTTATCTTCTGTTCTTACAACGGAGGTCTTTGACTGCTACTTTCATCATGCTATCAGGCTTCCTTTTGATGCCTAAATTAATACTAATGGGAAGCTCTCAGCTGTTTGCTTACTTACTTTTCTTCCCTGATCAGCCTCTCCCAGTTGAATTGCTCTGCCTTGGTCTATCATTCCTTTTAAAGCTCCAGGTTCGGAGAAAAAAAAGTCCAAATAGTTCACATTTTGGTTACTGAATTTGCATCTAGATACTCTGGGGGGCAAGCTACATAGCTAGACTATCCCCCAATTCATCAGATAAAAATATTAACAATTCTAATTTAATTGTTGCTTCTTCTCCACCCTGTCTTCTTCACTCTGGCAGTATAATCCTGGACTTAACACTATCACCTCCAGGATCAATGCCAGCATCTGGCACTCAAAGATCTTCATAATCTGACCCCTGCCTACCTTTCTAATTTTATTACACCTTACTCCTATATACCTTGTTATTCTTCGATCCAGTGACATTGGCTTCCTTGCTGTTCCTCAAATAAGACACTCCATCTCCTGACTCTAGACATTTTCACTGGCTGTGCTTCATGCCTGAACTCTCTCCTTCATCATCTCTGCCTGCCGGCTTCCCTGGCTTCCTTCAAGTTCCAGGTAAAATCCCTCCTTCTACTAGAAGCCTTTCCTGATTCCCCTTAATGCTAATGTTTCCACTCTATTGACTGTCTCAATTTATCCTGTCTATACCATGACTGTACACAGTTTTTTTCATGTTATCTACCCCCCTCAGTCTGAATCCCCTGAGAACAGGGACCAGTTTTTACCTTTGGTTATATACCTGTAGCTTAGCATGGTGCCTGGCGTGTAATAAGCCTTTAATAAATGCTTGTGGACTGATTTAAGCAGGACCAAACAGCAATACTTTCAGCAACCAACTTCACTGAAAGTACCTACAAGATGTCATTGAGACCTCAAGAATGTTTTACTGTTTGCAATATATATTTTTCTACTGACCTGATAAGGCCTGAAATCTCAGCCTTAGAGATTCATTCCTTTGAATCATTGTAGTGATCAAGAGAGGACTACTAAAATAAAAATAATATTGAAAGGGTCAAGACATTACGTCAGTTTTGGACACTAATGCCATGAGGAGGGAGGAAAGTACAGAGAATGCCCTGACAAACAACTGAGACCAAAAAGGGGAAGATAGCTTTATGTGGGAGGAGAATGACTGCTCACTGAGAGGCTGACCACTAGCTACCCTTCTCTAGGGATAGGAAACTGGGATGAAGCTCAGTTGATAGGATTCAGATGAGACCACATCTTTCACTATGACATGGCTCCCCATTTCAAGTACACAGTATGGGTGGGATCTATAGTAGCATAAACCATGACCCCAGACCACCATAGACACCTATGAATACCCCCAACAATGACACAATGGGAAAAAACCTAGGCCAGGCCTTTACAGGTGTGTGGCTGCACCACACCCTCTCCAAAAATAAAGGACCAACAACAACAATTCATTTCTATATTAATTAGTGTCTAATCTGCATTTCTTCCACTCACTCTCACTACATAGTACATGTGTCCATGCAATCAGCTGCCATTTGATTCAACCATTCATGACAGTCCCACACACTGGAAGCATTGCAGAGAAATCACCCATATATGGCAGAATACACCTCTACTGTCTTTTGTCTTGGTTCTCCCTAGTTCCCAATTCTAACTACTAGCTAAGCGAAGATAGAAAGGGATTTCTGTGTTTGGCAGATTTTGCCTAGAACCAGACACAATCCTTTCCATTAAACACATAAGGGAAGAATGTCGGGTCCCCCTGAAAGAGTTTTTGTTGTTTTCCTTCACTCTCTAACATATATCCATGATTCAGGATAGATTTTAAGCACCAATGGGCTTAGATCAAGGGAACCAGAGACTATCAGCCCATCAAAACTTACTGGCTACCCAAAGGAACAAAAGATTACAAAGAAATAGGAAGAAAATAAGAACAAGACGTGGTCATTACCTTTACAAAGCTTATAGTATATTTCAAAAGTATAGTATATAAAAAGCATACTATGTTATATAGTAAATATATATTATTCATATACAGTATGTTAAAAAAAAAGAATAAATACACATATGACAAATTTTTAGATCAATTAAATATTTGTTAAGTGCTTTCTATGTCCCAGACACTTTGTTAGGCTCTCAAGATACAAAGACAAAAAAAATGAAACAAAAAAAGCTTTCCCTCAAGGAGCCTACATTCAATAGAATAGATATGAGTGTGCATTAAATGCAAAGCAAATTATCAGTGTGGCACCAAAAGGACACAGTATCTCAGAGGCATAGATTTGGAGATCATTTAGTTCAGCCATATCATTTTACAAGTGAGGAAACTGAGGCCCAGATATGTTATGTGATTTGCCCAAGGTCACACAGGTATTAAGTAGCAAACCCAGGACCTTTGACTCCAAATCCAGTGCTCATTTCCACTGTACCATATTGCCTCTAAAATACAACTGCACTTCTCATAAAGTTTATGAATTAATAGAAAAATGTGGAAACAGAGCTAACTAAATACGTAAGTGGATCAGAGGGGCATAAAACAAAGTATGACATGAGGTCTAAGGAATACAAGGTCATTACAGATTAGAGGGATCAGAGAAGACTTCAAGGAGGGGCTGGCATCACAGTCGGGCTTTAAAGAATGGGCAGGAATCCAACAGGTGATGGAGAAGGGAGAGCATTCCAGGCATGGGGAACAGCACGTGAAAAAAAGCACAGTGACAGCATAAGGATGTGCTCGGAGGACAGGGGACAGGGGACAGTATAGTCTGGCTGGAACGTATACAACATGAAGGAAGCAATAGTGTTATAAGATTACACAGATCTCTAGAATATCTTCCTGAGAACAGTATGAAAGGTGATCTGTAAGAGGGCTATTATAATAGTACAAGTATTTAATGATGAAGGCTTATATTAGATAGATAAGGCATTTATTAGATGGTGCGGAGAATAGAGCACTGGGACCAGAGTCAGGAAGACCTGAATTCAAATCCAGCTTTAGACACAGAGCAGCTATGTGACCCTGGGCAAGTCATTTAACTTCTCTCAACCTCGGTTTCCTCATCTGTAAAATGGAGATAATAATAGTTACTACCCCACAGGGTTGTGGTGAAGATGAAAAAAGCACTTTGCAAACCTGAAAATGCTACTTAAAAGCTAACTATTATTATTCTTATGTGTCAAGCACTATGTTAAATTAGAATGATGGCAGTGAGAATAAAAAGAGAGTGGATGTGGAGACAGAATGAACAAGGCCTAGGAACCAAATGGATATGAGAGGTGATGGAATAGGAAGAATCAAAGACAAGCTAATGCAATAAATATGCATTAAGTACTTACTACATGTAAGGAATTCACTGTGTAAGATTTCTAGTTCATTTGGCCAACAAATGGAGGACCAAACCTTTTCTCTTATGTTCGTGACCTCTCAAACCTCTCTGAAACCGAAATTATGAGCCAAGATATGGTGACTTCAGTTGTCTCCAGAACCCAAAAGAAGGTAAAAGCTCTGTGAAATAATACCTAATTCATAACCACTCAACACCCCTTCCCTCACTTCCCAGTAGCAAGGTTGCACTAGCCACCCAACTCACAGCCTTGCAATCAAATTTTAACCATCTCTCTCTTTCCAATGCCTGGAGATCCAAGCTCCAAACTGCAGAAATTTTCTGAGGCCACGCTATCCAGCGCCACAACAGAATTCTGAGCAGCAACAGAGCCCTGCAGGAGAGCAGAGGAACAGAAGAAATGGCTCAGGACACCATGGAGGAAGGGTAAGGAAAGGACTCTGTGTCTGCAGTAAAGAGTTTAGCATCCCACTGGGGCCGTTTCTGTACTCTACCCCACTCCATCCCCTCCCCCCCACAAAAAAGTCACTTTGGGGTAGAGATTTAGGTTGGTGAACCATGAAATGCCCCTTATGGGAGGATGTTAAGATGCTTTGGGATCTAGTCCCCATGGAAACCACCATCAGAGGGAATGGAGTTAGAAAGTGAGCAAAAGAAGAAAATAAAGAAAAAAACTGAAATTATCAAAGATCTCAGGAGAAAGAAAACTCAAAGACTCTGAGGATAACAATAGTGAAGATATTAATAGTGCTCAGCACAGTACCTGGCTCATAGTAGGCTTAATAAATGTGTGTTGATTGATTAACAGTAGAAGGAAATATGAATGACCTCTAGAGCAAGTAAACAAGTTAGCGCATCTATAAATGAATACCACAAGGCAAAGGAAAATTATTCAACGCCTGATGTGGCAGAGGACTCTATAGATTTTAAGAAGAGCATGAAACCACCATACATTCCTTCTGAGAGGTTTAGAAGATAAATGAGTATTGTAACAGCAAAATTTATGACCCACACAGCAGAAATAACTTGCAGAATAGAAAAACTTTAATCTGTGATGATAAGACTCACCAAAGAAACAAGAGAGTGGACAAATTATCTGGAATGCAAATACACAGAAGTGAAGGACATTCTGGAAGAACAGAAGCCAAAAGCAATAACATTAAGAGAAATCACACTCTCTATAAAGCAAAGCAAATTGATCTCAAAGACAGAATACATAGAGATAATCTAAGGATTATAAGTGTCCCCAAAGTGTAAGTAAAAAAACAAACAAACCAAAAGCCCTGAACACCATAATACAAGAAATAATAGAAGAAAATTGTCCAGATCTAAATATATAAAACAAAGTGCTAATTGAAAGAATCCACAGATCATTTCTAGGAACAAAAAACAAAAACCCAAGGCTGCAAACTACAAGACACATAGTGGTTAAATTTAATAATTCAAGTAAGTAATGACACATTCTTCCAGATACTAGCCTTCAAATACAAATGAAAGGAAATTTTAATACCACTAGATTACTCTACATCTACCAGAAAATGCAAGATAAAATAGAAGCAGCAATGGAGCTCAAGATCAGCATAAGGTGGTCTACCCTGCAAAAAGGAAAAAATGGTATGTGTTCAATAATAAAGAGGCACTTAAAACATTCTTAGAAAGAAAACAAAACTTGAAGAAATTATTAATTTCTCAAACATTCAGTACAAAAGAAACACAGGAGGAGTAAATGAATATTTACCCAAGTACAGCACCAACAACAACAGAGTGACAACAGAGAGACCAGTACAAGTATTCTTTCTAAATGTATATACGAGGAGACAGGTGAAAGTAGAAGTTAAATGAAGATACTGGTGGAGTATCTTCTTACAGATGTAGGACTAAATTCCAAAACAAAAGGGTACATGGAAGGGGAGGGTGGAGGAGGAAGATAGAAGAGAATTTGTTATGTGTCCTGATCAACTAGGACTAGCAATGAGGGGAAGGTTACTTAGCTAGTCTCTTAAAAAAGAAAAACATAGAGTGAAATAGGTAAGGTGAGGGGGACGATGGCGCTCCTTATTTTGGTAGGGAGAGGGATTTTCACTGATGAATGCTCTTATGGATAAAGAGAGATGTTCTATGAAAGGAGTTAAGGACCTTATGCTGCATGCAGGAATTTGGTACTTGAAAAGACCACTCATCTTGCCTTAGGTGGGGAAAAATTAAAACTCTGGAAGAGTAAGAGAGTATAGATACAGAGAAAAGATTTTGAGACAAATGGAGAAGAAACTTGACCAGGGAAGAGTATAGGTTATTGTGGACTTGATTATCAGGGATATGGTGAGGGTCTTGCCATAGGGCAGTGTTCTCTCCATCACCTGCAGGAATGGGCATTTTTCTGAAAGGGAGACAAAATGGAAATGAAGAGCCAATGGATAAGTTCTACAAAACAGTGGCAGAAACTGCTCAGACAGAACAACCCAAAACGGGCACCTTGGAAGATTTGATTTATAGTTTTAAAAACTGGAAAAAAAAAAAACAAATTAAAAATTCCCAATTGAACATCAAGTTACAAATTCTAAACATCAAAGATTAATAAAATTGAAAGTAAAAAAACCATTGAATGAATAAATAAACCTGAGTTAGTTTTATGAAAAATAAAATAAAATAGATAAACCACTGGTTAATTTGATTATTTTTAAAAAAGAAAGAAAACCAGATAATCAAAAATGAAAAAGGTAAATGTATCACCAATAAACATGAAATTAAAGCAATTATTAGGAGCTATTTTTTCCAATTATATGCCAATAAATATGACGACTTAAGTGAAATGTATGAATGTTTGCAAAAATAGAAATTGCCAGATTAACAGAAGAGGAAATAAAAATATTTAAATAAGCCAGTCTTAGAAAAACAAATTGAACATGCCCTCATTGAGCTCCCTAAGAGAAAAATCCCCAGCACCAGATGGATTAAAAAATGAATTCGACCAAATACATAAAGAATAATTCATTCTAAGCTATATAAATTAATCGGAAAAATAGGCAAAGAAGGAGTCCTATCAAATTTCTTTTTATGACACAGATACAGTACTGATGCCTAAACAAGGGAGAGCCAAAACAGAGAAAGAAAACTACTGACTAATTTCCCTAATAAATATTGATGGAAAAAAATTTAAATAAAACACCAGAAAGGAGATTAGAGCAATGTATCACAAAGACTATACACCATGACCAGGTGGGATTTACACCAGGAATGCAAGGCTGGTTCAATATTAGGAAAACTATCAGTATAGCTGACCATATCAATAACAAAAACAAAAATCCTATGATTGTTTCAACAGAGTCAGAAAAAGTTTTTGACACAATACAACAAACATTCCCATTAAAAATGCAAGAAAGCACAGAAATAAATTAATAAATGATCAGTATTATCTACCTAAAACCAATAGCAAGTAATTTCTGTAATGGTAAAAAGCTAGAAGTCTTCCCAATAAAATTAGGGGTGAAGCAAGGATACCCAGGATCACCATTATTATTCAATATTGTACTAGAAATGTTAGTTACAACAATAAGACAAGAAAAAGACATTGAAGGAATTAGAATAGGCAATAAGGAAACAAAAAAACTATTGCTCTTTGCAGATAATATAATGGTATACTTGGAGAATCTTAGAGAATCCTAAAAGCAATTTAGACAATTAACTCCAGCACACTTATAGGATATAAAATAAACCCACATAAATTACTAGCATTATGATATATTACCAACAAAGTCCAACAACAAGAGATAGAAAGAGAAATTCCATTTAAAACAACTGTAGACAATATAAAATACTTGGGAGTCTATTTGACAAGATAAACCCAGGGATTACATGAATACAATTATAAAACCCTTTTCACACAAATAAAGCTAGATATAAACAATTGGAGAAAAATCAAGTGCTCATGGATAAGCCAGGCAATATAATAAAAAATAATAATAATTAATTTGCTTTTTCAAACTACCAAAAATTATCTTAAAGAGCTATAAAATATACTAACAAAATTCATCTGGAAGAACCAAAGTTCAAAAACATCAAGGGAAACAGTGAAAAAAATGTGAAGGAAGATGACTTAGCAATAGCAGACCTCAAAATGTTCTACAAAACAATAATCATTTAAAACACACACATACACACACACACACACACAAAATAAGAGTGTGGATCAATGGGATACAGTTAGATACACAACATATGGTAGTAAATAAATGGGATGAGTGAAAACTTCTCAGTTTGGGGTGGTTAATTTTTCAAATTGCTTCTGTCAATCACTTTTATCTTCCTTTGTCTGTTTTCCTGCCTTGGTGGGACCCTCCCCTTATCTTTCCTTGCTGTCCCAGTTAGGGAAGTATTTGGTGAAGTATGCCACTCCACCAATGAGAGGGGTAACAGTCGGGGAGGGGTCTTGACTAAGTTAGGTTATAAATTCCAGTACTATCTTTTGTAACTTGCCTCTTCTCCATGATGAGTCATGGGGAAGACCACCCTCTTCTCCCGGGGAAGAGAATAAAGTCCTGTTCTTTTCCTAAGAGATCTCTGTGTTTATTTCTTTTCACTAAATTAAGGATGA
>CM053586.1:273200068-273223160 GCA_028646515.1 Pseudochirops corinnae
ACTCACTATTTGACAAAAATTGCTGGGAAAGCTGGAAAGCAGTTTGGCAGAAACTAGATATAGATCAACAGCCCACATTTTATGACAAAATAAGGTCAAAATTGGTACATAATTTAGACATAAATTGTGCTTTCTTAAGCAAATTGGGGAGTGTGGAAAGTTTTAACTGTCAGGTCTATGGGTAAGGGAAAAACTTATAATCAAACAAGAGAGAGAGGATCACAAGATGTAAAATGGATAGTTTTGATTAAATTAAATTTAAAAGTTTTTGCACACACACAAAGAAACACAATGCAGTCAAGATTAGAAGGAAAGTAGGAAAGGGGAGGGTGATAGTGGTAATTTACAGGAAGTTTCTCTGAAAAGGTTTCCTTTCTCAAATATATGGGAACTTTCTCAAATATATGGGAACTGAGTCAAAGTTTTAAAACTAAGAGCCATTTCTCAATTAATAAATAGACAAAGGATATGAACAGGCAGTTTTCAGAAGAACAAATCAAAACTATCTATAGTCATATGAAAAAATGCTCTAAATCACTATTGATTAGAGAAATGCAGATAAAAGGAAGAAAAATAAAATTGAAAAATTGTGCTTCAATCTGCAGTCAGACCCCATCAGTTCTTTCTCTGGAGGTTGATAGCATTTTTCATTATAAGTCCTTTGCAATTGTTTTGGATCATTGTATTGAACATAGTATGGCTCATTGTGTTCTACTCAGGCTTAGGTAGGAGGTAGATCCTTTGTCTAGACTGCACAAATCTGGGGGTGATCTGGAAGCAAGAGTGATCACGGTCATGTCCCCCAGCCTCTCATTAGAATGAGTCCAACTCTCATTATAAAATTCATTCTTCTCATTAATTATTAACCAATGAGAATTGATTGCCACCCCTAGGAATACCTATTCTTCCAAAAGCATATAAGCATTGAGTGGGTTCCATGGAGGGCATCTGGCATTCATAAGTGCCACTGACCCCTTTTATTAATTATTCACAAGCATAATTAATAAAATTATTAACTATCTAGTGTAGAGGGCCAGTACTGAGCCAGTCCAATCATGGGTAGAGTCTGGGTCAGGATTTCCCTAGGCCCCACTCCTCTTGAGGGCTCATTGTTGCTCAGGGTGATTGGCTCACCATCTTTCCTTGATTAGCAAGGGAATAGGGTGTGATTACCAAGAAGTGATTATCAGAAGTGATCACACATGCACACAATGGAATAAAGTACTAGGAGGTAGAATACCAGATGTAATCATTTTTGCTATTAGTATATAAACCTTTACCCTCAGATAAATAAATGGACTGCCTAGACAGCTTCCCACCTGGCTAATGTCTCATCATTCCCACACTCTCACATTCGGCCCATGCCCCTTCGGGTGCGGGCACCAACCCAGAAACTATGTCTCTTAAACCTTTTATACATCACATATGGAAGTTCATTTTACATGATTTCACATGTATAAACGATATCACATTTCTGGCTTACACAATGGGTAGGGGAGGAGTGAGAGGGAGGGAGAGAATTCAGAACTCAAAATTTTTTAAAATTAATTTTAAAAATAAACAACAAATTCTGAGGGGAAAGAAAATGAAAAGCATCAGAAATTCTCTCTGGAAAGGGGTACAAAAATACAATTTTAAAAAACGAAGGAATAGCAGTAGTTTAAGGGGATGAAAGGAAGGGGGAATCTACTATATTAACAGAGGAAAAGAGAAGGAAAGAATTAAGTAACAAGATAAAAGCAGAAAATAAGAAGGAACTAATAAGCAAAACTCTAAAGGCTTTCCTTTGGAATAACAAATGGGACAGAGGAAATTGGGAGTGAGGAGAAGAAAATCATTGGGAATAGGACCAAACTGAAAAACATTAAACTAAAGTAAATAGACATAATATTGTATTTACAATGAAAGAGGGGGAAGTATAACTTGGGGGGGAAACCCCTTAATATTAGAGATAAATGGAGGAAAATATAAACTAATTCATAATTTTAATTGTGAATGGATTAAACAATACAATAAAACAAAAAAAAAGAGGAACAGATTAGAAAACAAAACAAAATCCCATAATCTGTTGCTTTCAAGAAACATTTAAAAAACACTAAATATAACTGAAGGACTAGAAAACTTTTTTTTTCCCTATCAGGTGAATACAAAAAAGCAAGAGTTGCAATCATACTACCTGACAAAATAAAAATAAACATTCAAAAAATAAATAAGGAAACCACATAATGTTGAAAGGAGCCATAAACAAACCAATTTTGGTATTATATATACTCCAAATGTCTTAGCATCTAAATTCATAAAGAAAACATTAACTGTGAACTACCACAACAGTGACAGGAAACTTGAATATCCCTCTCTTAAGTTTGAATACATCTAATAGAAAGACAAACAAAAGGAAAAACACAGAGAGCTGCCAAATTGCAAGAGAAACTAGAATGAAAAGACTTATGCTTTTTTATAAATGGAATTGCAAAAGAATATACATATTTTTCAGCATACCTTTATACTTTTACAAAAATTGATATTGCAGAAAAAGGAAGCAATAATCAACATATCCTTTACAGACTAGAACACAATAAAAACAGGCATTGGTTCAGGCACCACAGTAGATAAGACCCAAATGGAAACAAATCATAGAAACAATTAATAATTATATGAAAGAAAATTATAATAATGAAACAATATACCAAAATTACTTAGATGCAGCTAACGCAGTCTTCAAGGGGAAAATCCCACTCCTACAAATACACATTAACAAAACAGAAAAAGAGAAGATTAATGAACTAAATATGCACTTTAAAAATCAGAAAACCAACAAATAAACAAACCCAATTATACACAAAAGAGAAGATATTAATTTAGAGGAGAAATAAACTAGAAACAAAAAAACCCATAGAAATGATTAATAAAACTAAAAGGTGATTATTTTAAAGGACTAATAAATTTGATAAACCTTTAGTTAATCTAATCATAGAGGGCAGAAATCAATAAAATAGAAAATGAGCAAGGTGAAATCACAACTAACAGAAGAAATAAAAATAATAATCAGAACCTATTATGCATAGTTACATATAAACAAATCTGAGAATATGAAAGAGAAAGACTATCTCCAAAAATATGAAATATCTAAACTATCAGAAGACTAGAAAGAAATCTTAAATAAGCCAGTCCCAGAAAAGAAAGGCACTGTGAGATAAAAACAACACTGTTGAGATAAAAAAAACAAGGCAAAACAGTAACTGACCTTAAAGAGTTTACACCAAGATTTCAAACTTAGGATCTAGGTGGATGACAGAAGTAGTGAGGTTAGGCAGAGTAACAGGTTAACAATTAAAGACAATCCCATTTTCAGACATGCTGAGTTTGAGGTGTTAACCATCTTTCCAAACAGAAAAGTATCAAATGTCCTAAGTTTATGCATCTGCAATAGGATCTACCCATTCAGAACATAGCAAAGGGGAGCTATGGCCAGTCCTCAGATTCCTAGGAAATGTAGAGTTCTGGGAAAAGGCCCTGCTTGTTTATGCCTGTCTGTAGGTAGAAGAAAGAAACAGGGAACTAGGAAAACCAGCTATTGATGAGAACCAGTCATAACATAAGCTGGTTAGGCTCTCCTCTGACAATGTCGTCCTGAGGCTTTACCTCGTTGATTGGATATTAAAATGCACATGGGTGTTTTGGGGTGTTTGGGAGGGGGTTAGGTTTTTAGCTATAATATGCTGTTATTGTGCTTAAGTCAATTATTATATCAATTATTTTTTTTGTCTAGTCTAGTCCCTTGGATTTCCTAAATATACAATCATGTTATCTAGAAATAGAAATATTTTTACTTCTGAAGTGCCGATGCTTATTCTTTTCATTTCTTTTTTGTTCCTTATTGCTACTACTAATACTCCTAAGACTTTGAGAGAGAAATGGAAGGAATGGTAAGCACTGTTTTATATCTGCTTTGAGTGATAACACTTCTAATATTTCTTGTTTGTATATTAGTTTTTAATTTCAAGCACACTGGAATTATAGAATCTCAGAGTTAGAATGGACCTCAAAGTCCACCTAATAAAATCTATATATGAGTCAATATCTCTTTTATAACATACCCAGCAAGTATCTACAGGCTTTGCTTGAATACTTGGAATGAAAAGAAACCAACTACCTTAGGCAAGCCATTGTTTATTCTCAAGGAACAAAACTGGAGACAAAAATGATACCTTCTCTAGTTAGTACCTTTGCTTGATTAGCGGAGTGAGTACATAAGTGCAGGCCCTCCATTTTTTGCTTCTCCATCATTCCCCTTCTGACAACACTTTGCTCTAGGGTCAAGAGCAAAGTCAGTGAAGCCTGAAAAGCTTTTTAGACTCAAGGAGTTGGAAGAGACACTCTAGACATAATCTACTCCTGCTCCTTTATTTTACAAATGGAGAATCTGAGGCCCAGGGTAGGCAAGAGGCCAGTTCAGACTCACATCAGTGAGGTCTCTTTTTTGGAGATTTTATTCTATTGTCTATTAGCAGGCTGTGATAGTTGGCAAGGGCTGGGAGAGAGGATGGGGAGGGAAATTGCTCATTCAATGCTCTATAGACTATGTAGTTTGGTTCAATCAGAGCTTTACTCAGGTATTGATATAACCCAAAGAATTTCCTCTTTTCCTCCACAAACTCAGGTATTTAGGCCCCCTTACCTTGCTTGTCCTCTTCTCTCTCTCTGCATTCATTCATTCTTTCCAAATGTGACTGTCACTATCTTCTGTATAGGAGAAAGAGAAAAACTTTTTTTTGTTGTTTTTTTTATTTTTTGCTTTTTTGGAGGGGGAAGGTAGGGCAATTGGGGTTAAGTGACTTGCCCAATGTCACATGGCTAGTTTTTTGTGTTAAGTGTCTCAGGCTGGATTTGAACTCAGGTCCTCCTGACTCCAGGGCCAGTATTCTATCCACTGTACCACCTAGTTGCCCCAAAAGAGAAAAACTTAAAAGAAATAATGAGCCATGTATAATTTCTTTTTAGAGTATTACAAGAACCCTACAGAAAGTCAGGTGCATATATTCCTAAAAGAATTTTAACATGCTTCCAAAAACAGACATTATATTTTGTTGTATTTATCTTAACTGTAGTGAGGGAGAGGTCAATTGAAGAATGTCAGCTGTTTTAAAAAAGTGTCCTATTAAGCCATCATTACCTATAAGAAACATACCTCTACCTCTATTAGCATTGGGTAAAGTTAATTTTTTTAAAATATGTAGAGGGCAAAATAGAAATTGAAAGAATCCACCCATCACCTAAAAGACATCCCAAAATGAAAAATCCCAGGAACATCATAGTCAAATTCCAGAGCTCACAGATCAAGAAGAAAGTATTGCAAGCAGCCAAAAAAGAAAGAATTGAAATATCATGGAGGTACAATTAGGATTATACAGGATTTGGCAGCTTCCACATTAAAGAACTGGAGGGCTTGGAATATGGTTTAGAAGAAGGCAAAGGAGTTAGGATTACAAACAAGAATCATTTATCCAGAAAAATCATATATGACCTTTCAGGGGGGAAATGAGCAATTAATGAAATAGAGGACTTTCAAGCATTTCTGATTAAAAGACCAGAGCTAAATAAAAAAGTTTACTTTCAAATACAAGACTCAACACATAAAAAGGCAAAAAAAGAAACAAGAGAAAACAAGAAATTTAATAAGGTTAAAACTGCTCATATTTCTACATGGCAAGATAATATTTGTAAATCTTAACTTTATTACTATAAGAGCAATTAGGAGAATATGTAAACAGAGGGTGTGGATATAAGATGATTGATGGAATGACAGCCCAAAAAACAAAAAAAAAAAAAAGGTGAGAAAAAATTGCACTGTAAGGAGAAGGGAGATTGAAGGGGGGTAAATCATCCCACATAAAAGAGGCATGAAAAATCTTTTATACTGGAGGAGAATATGGGAGAGAATGGGTGAGGGGCAAACCTTAAATCTTACTCTCATCAAAATTGGCTCAAAGAGGGAATAACATACATACTCAGTTGGTTAAAAAAAAATCTATCTACCCCTATGAGGAAATAAAAAAGAGATGGAGATAATAGAAAGGAGAGGTACTAATAAAAGGGAGGGTATACTGGAGAAAGCAGTGACCAGAAATAAAGCACTTGTGAGGAAGGAAAGGGTCAGGGATAAAAGAGAGGGGGGGATAAACAAGTGAAAAATAGCATGGAGGGAAATACAAAGTTAGTTATCATAACTATAAATGTGAATGGGATGAACTTACCCACAAGACAGAAGAAGACAGCAGAATGGATTAAAAAACAGAACCCTAAAATGTGTCGTTTACGAGAAATACATTTGAAGCAGACAGTAAACAATAAGGCTAAGGAGATAGAGTAGAAAGCATTGTGCTTCAGCTGAAGCAAAGAAAGCAGCGGGAGGAATCATGATCTCAAACAAAGCAAAAGCAAAAATATTTAATTTAAAGAGATAAAGAAGAAAACTATATCTTGCTGAAAGGTACCATAGACAATGAAGTGAAATCAATACTAAACATATATACACCAAATGGTATAGCATCTAAATTTTTGAAGAAGTTGAATGAGTTACAGTAGGAAACAGAAAATAAAACTATACTAGTGGGGGACCTGAACTTTCTCCTCTCAGAACTAGATAAATCTAACCAAAAAATAAATGAGAAAGAAGTTAAGGAGGTGAATAAAATTCTGGAAATTTTAGATATGATACATCTCTGAAGAAAACTGAATGAAAATAGAAAGGAATATACCTCTTTCAGTAGTACATGACACCTACAAAAAAACTGACCATAAAAACCTTACAACCAAATTCAGAAAAATAGAAATAGTAAACACATTCTTTTCAGATCACAATGCAGTAAAAATTACAACCAATAATGGACAATGGAAAGATTAAAAATTAACTGGAAATTAAATAATCTAATCCTTAAAAAACACGTGGGTCAAATAACACATCATAGAAACAATAAATAATGTCATTAAAGAAAATAACAACAATGAGACAATCTACCAAAATTTGTGGGATACAGCCAGAGCAGTACTCAGGGCAAAATTTATATCTCTAATTGCTTATATCAATAAAACAGAGAAAAAGTAAATCAATGAATTGGGCATGCAGCTAAAAAAAATTAGAAAAAGAACAAATTAAAAATCCCCAATTAAACACCAAACTGAAAATCAAAGGAGAGATTAATAAAATTGAATGTAAGAAAATGATTGAACTAATAAATAAAACTAGAAGCTGGTTTTATGAATAAAAGATAAAATAGATAAACCACTGATTAATTCTATTTTTTTATAAAAAGAAGAAAACCAAATTACTAATATCAAGAATGAAAAGAGTGAATTTGCCACCAATGAAAAGGAAATTAAGGCAATTGTTAGGAGCAATTTTGCCCAATTATATGTAAATAAATTTGACAATCTAAATTAAATGGATGAATATCTTCAAAAATAGAAATAACCCATATTAATAGAAGAAAAAATAAAGTACTTAAATAACCCAATTTTAGAAAAAGAAATTGAGCAAGCCATCAGTGAAATTCCTAAGAAAAAATCCCCAGAACCAGATGGATTCACAAGTGAATTATGCCAAACATTTAAAGAAGAATTAATCCCAATAATATACAAAGTAATGAGAAAAACAGATGAAGAAGGAATCCTACTAAGTTCCTTTTATGACACAAATATGTTGCTGGTACACAAACCAGGAAGAGACAAAACAGAGAAAGAAAATTATAGATCAATTTCCCTTAAGAATATAAATGCAAAAATTTTATATAAAATACTAGCAAAGATATTACAGCAATACATCACAAAGATCATACACTACAACCCATTTATACCATGAATACAAGGCTGGCTCAATATTAGGAAAACTATTAGCATAATTGACCATATCAGAAACAAACCCAATAGAAATTATGATTATATCAATAGATACAGAATAAACCTTTGACAAAATACAGCACCAATTCTTATTAAAAAACACTATAGAGCATAGGAATAAATGGAGCTTACCTTAAAACAATAAGTAATATTTATCTAAAATCATCAACAAGCATTATCTCTAATTGAGGATAAGGTAGAAATGTTCTCAATATAAGCAAGAATGACCATTATCACCTCTATTATTTAATATTGTACTAGAAATGTTAGCTATAGCAGTAAGAGAAGAAAAAGAAATTAAATGAATTAGGATAGCTAATGAGGAAACAAAACTATTATTCTTTGCAGCTGATATGTTATACTTAGAAAATCTAACAAATTAACTAAAAACTACTTGAAATTACGAACCCAAATAAATCATCAATATTGCTATATATTAACCAATAAAGAACAGCAATAAAGGATATTAAGAGAAATTCCATTTAAAATAACTGTATGCAATATTAAATAGTTGGGAGTCCACCTGCCAAGACAAACCCGGGAACTATATGAACACAACTATAAAACACTTTCCACACAAATAAAGTCAGATCTAAACAACCAGAATAATATTAATTGTTCATGGGTAGGCTGAGTCAATATAATAAAGATGACAATTCTACCTAAATTAATCCATTTATTCAGTGTCATACCAATCGAACTATCAAAAAGTTATTTTATGGAGCTAGAAAAAAATAATAACAAAATTCATCTGGAAGAACAAAAACTCAAGGATATCAAGGGAATCAATGGGAGAAAAAATGTGAAAGAAGGTGATTTAGTGATACCAGATCTCAGACTATATTATAAAGTCATAATTATTAAAACAATCTGGTACTGGCTAAGAAATACAGTGGTGGATCAGTGAAATAGATTAGGTACAAATTACATTAGAGTAAATGACCAAGTAATCTAGTATACGATTAATCCTAAGATCCAAGTTTTTGGAACAAAAGCTCATTATTTGACAAAAATTACTGGGAAAATTGGAAGTAGTATGGCAGAAACTAAGTATAAACCAATATTTCATACCAAGGCACAGTCAAAATGGGTACATGATTTGCACATAAAGGGTAATACCAAAAGCAAATTAAGAGAGCATGGAGTTGGGGTAGCTAGGTGGCGCAGTAAATAGAGCACTGGCCCTGGAGTCAGGAGGACCTGAGTTCAAATCCAGCCTCAGATATTTAACACTTACTAGCCATGTGATCTTGGGCAAGTCACTTAACCCCAACTGCCCTGCCCTCCAAAAATGCAAAAAATAAAAAAAAGAGAGCATGGAGTAGTTTATTTGTCAGATTTATGGATAAGGGAAGAAAGTAGCACCAATACAATACAGAGAGCATTTCAAAATACAAAAATAGATAATTCTGATTACATAAAATTAAAAATTTTTTGCACAAACAAAACCAATGCACTAATATTGTAAGAAAAACAGAAAACTGGAGAAAATGTTTTTGCAACAAGTATCTCTGATAATGCCTCATTTCTCAAATATATAGAGAACTGAGTCAAATTTATAAAAAGTACAATTCAGTCATATTGATAAAATGGTCAAAGGATATAAACAGGCAGTTTTCAGACAAAGAAATCAAAGCTATCTATAGTCATATTAAAAAAAATGCTCTAAATCGCTGTTGGTCAGAGAAGTATGAATTAACAACTCTGAGGTACCACCTCAAACTTATCAGAGTAGCTAATATGACAAAAAAAGAAAATGATGGATGTTGGCTGGGATATAGGAAAACTGGGATACTAATGCACTGTTGGTGGCGTTGTGACATGATCCAACAATTCTGGAGAGCAATTTAAAACTATGCCCAAAGGTCTATAAAACTGTGCATACCCTTTAATCCAGCAATACCACTGCTAGGTCTATATCTCAAAGACATCCACAAAAGAGAAAAGGACCTATTTATACAAAAATATTTATAGTGCTTTCTGTGGTAGCTAAGAATTGGAAGTTAAAGGGATGGCTCATTAATTGGGGAATGGCTAAACAAGTTGTAGTATATGATTATAATGGAATATTATTGTGCTATCAGAAATGACAAGCAGAATGGTTTCAGCAAAACCTGGAAAGACTTATATGAACTGATGCATAGTGAACAGAACTAGGAAAATATTGTACACCATAACAGCAATATTTTTCAATGAAGAACTATGAATGAATTAGCTATTCTCAGCAATACAATGATCTAAAACAATCCCAAAGGACTAATGAAGCATAATATCTGCCTCCAGAGAAAGAACTGACATTGATTGAATACAGGCTAAAACATGCTATTTTTCATTTTCTTTCATTTTTTTTCTTTTGTTTGAGTCTTCTTGTACAAAATGACTAATATGGAAATGTTTTACATAATTGCACATGTAAAAAAATAAGAAATAAAAAGTATGTGTGAATATAAATTAAGAATTTAAACATGACTAAGAGATAAGATGTTTAGACTATATACATATGTATATGTATATATTTTAAAATTCCCTTCCTAGGGAAATAGTCCAACATTTTTTAAAGTTTCTAATTTAATTCACCAATTTCACCTCTGTGAAATTAGCACAAGGCTTCTCCTAACATAAAGATATCTTTAAATTCTGACATCCTCTAAACCAGCTGGCAGAAGCAAGTACCTTTTCTATTTACCAAAATTCCCTTTCCTGGGTTGAAAACATGACATGTTTGTGTGATGAGTTTGAATGACGCATTCTTCCTCTGTAAAAAATAAAAATAAAATAAAGTGAACATTTTTTCATTAGCTGGAGAAAGCCCAGAGTGAGACTGACAGCTGATATAACGTCATTCGTTTTGCAGCCTGGAACACAGAGTGAGTGGTGCCAGGCGATTGTGACTATTTATAGAATTGTTAATTCACAAGTCTCTTTTGGTAGAGTTGGCACTGAACATAAATTCATGAGGGCAGATGAAAACTTCTTCATCTTAGCACCAGGTCTGTCTGTTGATAAGTAATTGCTAAACACCTGCTCTTTGCTGAGATCTAGCTCTGGGGCCACATTTTAAGAGGGACATTAATAAGCTGAAATTGGTCCAAAAGAAAGGGACCAGCTTGGAAACATGCTTTGCTAACTGGATCTATGGAAGGAAATGAGGGTATTTAGCTAGGAGAAGAGAAGACTTGGGAGAACATGATGACTGGTTTCAAGTATTTAGAGGGTTGTCACATGGAAGAAGCATTATATAGGATTGAGGCTAATTATATTTGTGTAAGTTTCCTTGCTCCCAATACTTTTGTATATATGAAATCTGTTTAAAAACATCTTTCAAAACAGCCTTGAAAAGGAAAAGAGAAGGAAAGATTATAAAAGACCAATATACAACTGGAAGGGAATTCATGGAGGAGGAGGGGGAGGTGGAGGGAGGGAGAGGTTCAGGCAACCAAGTGGCCAACTCCAGCCTACTGATTGTATGTATCTGTATATTTGGTCTTTCTTTAGCACCAGCTGGTTCTAAGAAGGCCAAGAAAATCAGGGGCTCCAAGCTCCTTGCTAACTCTTTATGAGAAACTCTGAGTGAGGCCACTCCTGAATGAGTAGTAATAGTACTCAACTAAATTGATCATAGCTCCTAGGAGGAGCATCTGTCTATACTGTAAGAGCACATGGAATCATCCAGAAAATGATATAAATCAGGGTTTGATCCCTTTGCTATGGGATCTAAGTGTAGGAGCTAAGACAACCCCTGTTTGCCAAAAACATACCTTCTTCTCCTCATTCACGACAGTGTGGGACAAGGGTGAAAAGACTGGGATTGAAAGATCTTCATTAAAATCTGTCATTTAGCTCTCTGGGTCTCAGTTTCTTCATTTGTAAAAAGTGAACTAGATGATCACTAACCTATAAATCTGCTATCTTATTAATCCTTTGACTTCCCTATAGAGGAGTTTCCTCCCGTATAAAATGAGGATAATCATAGCTCATTAAGTTATGAAACTAAAGTACTTTGCTAAATTTAAAGCACTGTAAAAGTAATTATTCTTCTCCTCTCACTCTCCCTACCAATGCCCCACCTCAGCTGTCTCTCTGATTTATTCCATCTATCTTCATCCAAAGAAATAAGTTTGTTTGGCAATAAGGTGGAGGAGGGAGCAACTAATTGATGGGAATCATTCTGCTTTGCTCCATTCCCTGGGACAGAAGCAGGAGTATGCTGGAGCCAACTCACACCTGCTCATCAGAGACAAATGTAGAATTTTCAGAAAATGTTACAAATCAGGCCTTGGTTTATCGTCTTTTTGATTGCCTAGACTTAACAAAATGATGGAGAAAACATTAATAATGTAGATTAAACTTAAAAGTGTGTCAGGTATACATTTTGTTTCAAAAGAACTAGTTGTTAAGCATATACCAGTGTACCCCTGGATAGAAAGATTGTGGGAATCAGTATTTATTAGGTCCTGTTGATCTGCAGCAAAATGTTTACAGTGCTGTGTCCATGGAATTTGGATGATTAGATTAACACATTAACTCCTCAGGCTCACACTGCCTCACATCTCTACTGTCACTAAGTAGGAGACCAACACATTAACATAACTTTTGGTTGACTGAAACACATGAAACTATCTCTAACAGATTATAACAAAATCAGTTTTGATTCAAGCTATTAAGGAACATGAAAAGGAACCATCTCTGAAGGCCATTTTGTCACAGACCTTGGTGTACCCCAAGCATAACATGTCCTGGAACAGGTATGCTAGATTTACATTCATAAAGTCATAGAGGTACCCAAAAGACCATCTAATTTAAGCTATAAGACATATATGTGTACATACATATGTAATCCATATGTATGCACAGTTATATATAGATACACATGTGTATACATATATACATATGCGTTAACTCTTTAGGGTTATATTGTCTCACATCTCTACTGTCATTAAGTAGATGGCCAACGCTGGACCATCCAAGTCAGAAACAAATTAACATGACTTCTGAGCTACTGAAAGAGGTATACAAGTATGTATTACATGTATATATATACCAACATGCACACACACACACACACACACTCACACACACACACATACGCAGGTGTGCTGGAGTCAGTTCACACTGGCTCCTAAGAAGCTCACTGTGAAATTTTCAGTGTGAGCATTTACCCATCTGAGTTTGGCAAATGCTACAAATCAGGGTTTGATTTCTTATTACGTTGATCGTCCACACTTAGGAAAGATGTAGGAAACAGCCACTGCAGCAGCGGAGTTCAAACTATCCAGCAGCCTCAGCCTCACCAGCAGCAGGGGTGACAGGTATGGGGCACTATGATGAGCAACAGAAGGTTAATACAACATCAAATGTTTCTTGACTCCCAGGCCAGTGCTTTTCTGCTAGATCATGTCCATCCCTTTCTATCTCTAGCTTCAACTTCAGCATCTCTTATTCTCAACTTAAGAAGAAAATCAGTTTTATAAATAATCTTTCACATTACAAGACATCACTACAGAGGTAAATTTAGCTTAGTTGCACAAAATCATAGTGCTCATGAGTTTCTTTGTTATTTCTGTACATTAGTCTCTCTAATTTAGATAGTTGACTGGAGGAATTGTCTGAAGTAAAGCAAGTCTGAATAATAAAATATAATATTATTACCTTCATAGAATTTGAGAGCTCAGCAATCATCTAGCCTACCCCATCTGTGAGAGGGATCCCCATTATAACATATCCAATAAGAAGTCATCTAGACTCTATGTGAAGACCTCTAAGAAGCAGAATGCAGCACCTCTCAATGTAGCCTATTCTACTTCTGGAGACATAGAAAAGGTTTCCTGACAGTAAGGTTAAATAAATTGCCTCTTTGCAAATTCTGTTGTTCCTGGTTCTGACCTCTGGGGCCAAAGAGAAAAAATCTAATCTCTCCTCCACATAGGAGCCCTTCAAATACTTGAAGACAAGTATCATGTTCCCCTTAAGCCTTCTCTTCTCCAAATTTAACTTTCCCAGTTCCTTTAACCATTCCTCATATGACATATACTCAAGTCTCATTACCATCCTGGTTGCCCTCCACTGGACATTCTCTGGCTTTTGATGTTCTTAAACTGTGACACACAGAATCAAACATGGACCTCCAGATAAAGTCTGACAAGGACAGTACAGTAGGATAAACTTGTCCCTATTCTTGTCTTCCCCAAGTCAAATTAGGTCTTTGAGCTGCCTCATCACACTGCTGACATATTCAGCTTACAATCCACTAATACCCCTCAGATCTTTTTTTCAGAACACTTATTGTCTAACCATACCTTCCACAATCTTTTGCATGTGAAGGTGATATATGGAGAGAGACACACACATATGTATATAAAACATATATACACATACATATTTATGCATGTGCATACATATATGCATGCATACACACATATACACATGCACATGTATGCATGTGCACACACATATATACATACACATGCATACATATACACATATATTTTGTGTGTGCATGTGTGTGCATATGCGTGCATACGTGCGTGCGTGCGTGCGTGTGTGTGTGTGTGTGTGTGTGTGTGTGTGTAATATCAAATCAGAATCAGAAGACCTTACTTTTGGTCATGGCAACTTGCTTTAGGACCTTATTCGAGATAACCTCTCCAGGTCTCAGCTCTCATGCCTCTCATCATAACCCGACATTGGTTCCCTGTTGCCTACCAATCAAATCTCAAACTCCTTTGCTTCATAGTCAAGTCCCTCCCGTGCCATTTTGGGTTTCTGACCACCTCAGAGCACCTATCTCTCCACACAGTCTTCACTCCATTCAAACTTGATTATTCACTGTAACTTTTCCATTCTCTTAACTTTCCTGCCTTTGTGACTTTCTCCATGCTGTTCCTTGTGCCTGATGTTCCCTCACCTTTCACTGAATTCCTACCAGTTCCTTAAAGCCTAATTCAATGCCACCTCGTCTAGACAGTTTTCCGTCATGCTCCCAATCTGTAATGGCCTTCCCTCCTTTAGTCCTCGATAGCATTTTGTCTGAACTTCTCTCATATGCACTTCATATACTATTTTGTACCATAATTATTTGTATATGTGCCATCTTCCTCAACTAGACTAAGCTTCAAGAAGGTGGGGACCATGCTTTATCTAATAGTTATATTTCTCGCTTGCCTCTCCCCACCCTGCCCAAGCACCAAGCATAATGCTCTTTAAGCAGCAGATTTTAAATAAATGTTTACTAACTTAAATTGAATTGACTTATGTCCTTTCCTAAAGAAAATTTTGATTCAAACTCATTAAACCTTTACCTTAAGTCATTATGGAACAAAGTGTTCATTACACACCTAAGTACAATGAATTATTTATTAGTAACAACATACACAAGTTCCTTGAGTCTTATAGAAGCCACACTATAACTAGAGAGTATGTGCCTAAGGGCATCGGACAAACAGTGGTAAAATGTCCCAAGCAAGTAGTATGAGATACGGATTCTCAAATCAACTTTGTAATTCATGATTTTAAAATAATACAAAAAGTAATTAAAACAAAGTGTGTTGTGCAGGATGGTGAGGATTATTTAGTTACTACTGTGGCTCCTACTTTACCACATGCTCCTGAAGGGCTGAATATGTTACATTTTTGTTCCATCTAAGTTTTGGTGCCCTTAAGCAGAACCCTAGTGACCCTGCCCTAGTTACATACAGATCTGCATAAAAGAGATGCTTTTAAGACTTGCCTCCAGGGTAAGCTTTCAAGACACTGTTCAGATACTGAGCATTGCTTGCATTGAATTTAACTTTGGTATGCAAAGATTTCTTCTAACTGGTTGGCCTAGAATAAGAAATACTTTAGGATGGCCACAAGGCCATGCTATGACTCAGCACAAAGAAAACATGAGATATCATTTATTCTCCTAATTTCAACTATAAGTCTCCAATCACTAAACTAACTTCAAAAGACCACATAAAGCTGGTGACTTTCTTCCTCTTCCCCTCATCCATGTTGGAAATCCACCAACTTATTTTCAATTTTACATAATTCTGAGTTACTTTCAGGAGAATGTATTTTTCACAACAGTGTGTTCATCTTCAACATCTCCTTCTATGTTAAGGATAAAATCATGAAGAAAAAGTGGAGAACCCCTCAAAACATGAAGGCATTTGCTTAACTAAATGTTTATAATTTGATAATTATTGCTAGTAATTATTTTAATAATAAAAATAATCATTTGTAGCAATTAAATTAGAAAAATAAGAAAAAATAAGTACAATTCCTTTCTTCAAGTTTTGTTTTTTGGGGTTTTTTTGTGAGGAAGGAGGAGGAAAGTCTGTTCCACTCTGTTAATCTGTTCTACTCAGTTAAAATATCTGCATGTTTGCTTGGTTTTGTTGGTGGTGGTGGTAGTGTTGTTTTTAATGACCTCAACAGTGAAACAGAGGGTGAAAAAGGAGACTCCAACATTTGGAAATGAAATTCATAGCTAGGTAAATGTTGTTTTCAATAAAATCTATTTCCTCCTCTATTTTTTGAGTCAGACTGTTAAGCCCAGAGACTGGTGCCATAGTTTTTGTACCCAAGTATCTGTTTCATCCAAAGTACATTAGTCAGAGATTAACAACCTGCATAAATCAGTCATCACCAAGGTCCAGGATCTCAGAACCCGGCTGTGCTGAGTCCTGAGATTAATCATTATGTCAGGAATCCTATTATTTGGAAGAATGGTAAAAAAAAAAAAATAACCATCAGAGATGACATCAGGACAATGAGAAAGAACACTGTGCTTTTCTTATTGGGCATATCAGAAGGAGCTGACTTCCGTTCATAACTGGCTGATGATGAGAAGATTGGATTTAGTAACTGAATTCAACAAGTATTTCTTAAATTCCCTAAATGTGCCATGCAATGTGCTAGGCAGTGGAGAAACAATGTGTCTCCTCTCAAAGAGTAAGTAGGAATTGTATATGTATAAACATATGTACAAATGTATATAATAGTTATTTTTCACTACTATGCAAATATATACATATATCATACACACATAGAAGAAGTGCAAACAGAATGACATAGATCATACCTGGATTAAGAGCAAGAAGTAACCTCAGAGGCTATCTAGTCCAACCTTCTGGTCTTACAGAAAAAGAAACTAAGTCTCAGAAAGGCACAGGATATTAGAAAAGAGGGAAAGCACTTATAGCTGTAGAAAGAAAGGAAGGCTGTCAGATGGGCATCGAGACTCCTACTCTGGGGCTTGAGAGGAAAGGAAAGATTTAAACGGGGTGATAGGTGTGTAATCCATTCTAAACAAGGAGAGATGGTGTGCTCAAAAGCATGGAGGTAGAAGAGGGTGAGACAAGGTTAGGGGTAAAAATCTAGAGTGGAACATGGAATGTGTAAAAAGTAGAAGAAAGGGATAAGTCTGAAGGTAGATTGTCACGGATTTGAATCCCAAACTAAGGTATTTCCATTTTATTTGGTGGGTAACAGGGAGTAACTAAAGGTCTCTGAGTAAGAAAGTAACATGATTAGGGCTACGTATTAGAGATTGCCCTGGCAACATTGTAAAGAATGGATTGAAGAGGAAAAAGAATGAAGGCAGGGGACCAAGTTAGAAGATTGTTCAGTTGGGTAACTGAACTAGGGTGATGGCAATAGGAGTGGAGAAGAGAGAGTTGTATATAAGAAACAAAGCAAAGATGAACTTCACAAGACTTAGCAGCTGATTGGATCTGGGAGATAAAAGAGAGAGAAAATTCTACAATGACTTTGAGGTTTGAATCCTAAGTGATTCAATCACAGCAAAAAAGATAAGGAAGTAAGGAGGAGGGGTAGATTTTCAAGGGTGAGATAACAAGTTAGGCTTTAGACTTGTTAACTTTGAGATAATGCAAAGGGTATCCATATGAAAATATTCAACATACTACTGGAAGTATGGGATTGGAGTTCAGAGGTAGGATGATAATGGGGCTGGAGAGGGAGATTTGAGGATGATTCTTATACAGATAGGAGGTAACTGAAACCAAAGGAATGGGAGAAATATCTAAAAGCAAGAACAGAGAGAGAGAGAGAGAGAGAGAGAAGAGGGCCAGGATAGGGCTTGGGATAGTAGGACGTTTCCCACATTTAATACATAAGAAGAGGAAGAGAAATAGGCAAAAGAGAATAAGAAAGTAATTCAAGAAGTAAAAAGAAAAGCAGTAGAGATCAATAACTCATCTAGCCCAATGGCTAATTAGATGACCTGCTCTTATTCCTGTCCTTTACCTGCCCTCAAGGTTTACCCAAGATTAAACTAAAATTTGCCTTCTGCCATGCATGCCCAGAGGCAGATGAAATCCCACCTCGGGCCCCCAAGGGCATGATTAAAATGTCAATTGAGCATGACCCAGTATAGGATGGGGTAGTGAAGGAGGTGCTACAATTATAATCCATAGCAAGAGATACTATTTTTAAAAAAAGAAGAAAAATCGATAGTGTCAAATGCTTTAGGGAAGTAATTCAAGGAGATTGAGGACTTTATAAAGGCCTTAAGACACACAGAGACAGAGACAAAGACAGACAGAAATCACTGGTAAGCTTGGAAAGAGTAGTTTCAATAGAATGGTAGGGACAAAAATTAAACAGCAATATAGGTCTGGTTTAAATATGAATATTATTCTCCTATCTTTTTTTTTTGACCTGAGGATCTACTAGTTGATTTGTTCATGGGAATGCATACACACACACACACACACACACACACACACACACAGACCCATATCCTTTGCCAATGCAGTGTCCAAAACGCATTCTGAGAAACTTGGTAACAGAACAAACTACTGCTTATGTGTACATAAGCAAATGGTGCCTGGAGCTTTCCTCATTTCTATTGTCAACATATTACCTCCATTCTCTTATCCAGCAGATTGAATAGGACACAGTTGGAAGGGAGGATGGGAATTGGCAGAGTCTCAAATCCAGATAAGACTAAAAAGACTAGGCAAGAGGAAACATCTGGAGGACCTAGTAGAAGTCATGTGAAGTTCCTTTTGTTGAAGTTGGTTATTATTAACTCTTCTTCCTTATGGGCTATAATCCAGTTGTTAATGACTTCTCTAGACCCAAACAGGCCAAAAACACTCATAACCATTTGCATTTATCATTCAGATAGACAGAGTAATACCACACTGGTTGATCTTTTTACAGAAAGTCCTTCAAAGGACTTACCTACATTGAGGGCAAGAGAGAGACTAGTCTACCTGGGTCATTCAGGTAAGATAACAAGGCAAAAGGAAGCACTATCACAACTCTGTCTTTTAGTTCCTCTAAAGTTGACCATATTTCAGAGAAAAGTAGATTTCCATTTATCTAGAATGTTCAAGGACTACGGTTTCTGGTTAATTGAATGGTAAAACTTAAAGTGATCCACCTGGGATATCAATTTTCCAAGAATCAGGTTAAAACCAAATGTACTCAACGCTAAAATTCAACTGAGCATAAGTGAAGCCATCTCTCATGATTCATAGAGAATTTTGCAGGGCTTCATTTTAAACAGTGATGATTTTCATTGTACAATGCTATAGACACAGAAACATTGGGAGGGAAGGTTGAGTCATCCTTATTCTGTGTGATTCTAATTAGCAGAATTAAAACCAATAGGTAAATATTCTAGGAAGGAAAAAATTAGTTTAATATTAGGAAAAACTACTAGAACTATCTAATAAAAGAACGAGTTGCCTTATAACATTTAAGTTCTTCATCACTGGAGATGTCCAAAAAGCAGTAGAATGACCACTTGACAGAAAGCAAGATGGTAGAAGGAATTCTTCCACTGTTGTTGTTATTGCTGTTTGGTCACTTCGGTTGTCTCTGAATCTTTGTGACCCCATTTGGGGTTTTTTTGGCAAAGATACTAGAGTGGTTTGCTATTTCCTTCTCCAATTCTTTCTTTAGGAAAGAGTTAATCTAGAGCAGTAGTATCACACTCAAATAGAAAGAGGGAACATTAAATTATACATAAAGATCACTGTAGGCCATATATTGACTTAGAAAACCACAAATGCTTATGTATTTCTTTTTTATTAATACATCAAAACAAATTGAAATCAGATATAAACTCCATTTTAATCTAGTTCAGGTTGTCCTTGGGAATGTTGTGGTCCACAGGCCACAATTTTTCCATTTTCCATTTTTAAATTTCTCTACATTTTACATTTCTTATCTAGATGATTTCTGAAATCATTCCAATTCAGGCATCCCATGACTCCATATTGGCCCTATGATATAACCCTAGAAAGGGAAGTAGACAATATTTCCTTTTCCCCAGAAGTGGACTTCATTGTCATAAAAACATATTCATATCTGTGTACCATATGAATTTTTACAATTACCAATACATTCAAGCATGATAGAATGAAACCTGGTAGCACTTATTCAACAGTAGTATCAGGTAAGTAGCTAGATGTTTCTGACCTACTACCTGAACAAGTAGCTTAGTGTATCAAATGAAGATCAAATGAAATATTTGTAAAACTCTTAGCACTATACTTAGCACAGGGCAGAAATTTAATAAATACCTATGCCCTCCCCTCCCCTCCTAGAGTTTGGGACTTGGGAGACAGATCTAGGTTGAAATCCTCTCTCTGACACTTATTAGCTATGTAACCATAGGGAAGTTATTGAATGTATGAAATATTCCATTTCTTTATCTATAAAATGGGGGTAATGATGCCTATAGTGCTTCTTTACAGGATTGTCATGTGTCTCAAATAAGATAATATATTAAAGCATTTCTAATATGTTCAACAAATGTCAGGCATTTATTAGCCAATTATTAGGTATAATTAAATTATAATTTTTATTGATATCTGTTAGACATGTTATTAATAGATCGTGTGTGCTGGCTAATTAGGCAAAAAAAAGACATTTGTTAAAAATTTCAGGGCCTAATATCAGATGGCCAAGTTATAAAAGATGCTCTTTAGAAAGTCATAAATATTAGCTGTTTACTTATAATTTTTAGATTGTTCCTAAAAGTGCCAAGCAAAAAAAAAAAACCAAACAACTCATTATAAATACTACAACAAGGACAGAGATTCTTAAAATATTGAGATATGAATGAAAGTTCAACATATAAGTCAACCCTATAACTGATACTCATAATGCAACATGGTACATGGAAAGAGTGCTGAAGTTTGGAATGAAAGGACACGAGTTCAAATTTTGACTCTGACACTTACTACCTCTATAACCTTGGGCAAGCAACTTCATCTCTTTGGGCCACAGCTTCCTCATCTGCAAGATTAAGAGGTTGTACTGGTTGACCTCTAAGGGACTTTCTAGCACTATATCTATGTTTCTGAAGCAAGTCTTTCTGTGAATGGAGCCATAAGTATTTTTTCAGTTCAGTTATTTTCAGTCGTGTCTGACTCTACATGACCTCACCTGGGGTTTTCTTGGCAAAGATACTAGTTTGCCATTTCCTTCTCCAGCACATTTTACAGATGAGGAAACTGAGGCAAACAGGGTGAAGTGACTTATCCAGGGTCACACAGCTAGTAAGTTTCTAAGGTCAGATTTAAACTCAAGAAGATGAGTCTTCCTGACTTCAGATCCAGCACTCTATCTGAGCCATCTAGTTGCCCCTTAAGTACTCCAGTCACTGTTTTTTAGTACCGTAAAAATTCCTGAGAACATTTTCCCCAGTATGGCCAATATAGTTCTTTGGTATCAAATTCAAGATGGTGATGAGTACTTTATTACTAAGGGCATGCATAGGAAACCATTTATGAAGAACCAGATTATAAATGCTTAAGCATATTTTAAAATGGTTAGTTCCACTCCCACAAAAAAAAAAACCCAAGTATATTTTCAATGCATATGCCATCCCTACCAACATCATCTCCAACACACTCTATATATGTTTGTTATTAAACAACTTAAATAAGGTTTTAACACACTGAAAATACTACCATTTTAAGAGAATTTCAGAATATTAAATATGGCTTGAAACAAATGCTGTCTGGATTCTAGTCAAGATGGCTTCTTGGATGGTGGGCAGACTGCCCATATCCTACATACTTAATCCAGCAAAAAATCCAAAATTCTCACCAGACTAAATTATGATCAAGAAATCCAATGAGTAACTCCAGTAAGTCACTTCTTTCACCCCAGAACTGCATGAAAATTCAATCAGAAGGCCACACAAGATCAACAGGAAAGGGAGCTCCCAGAGAAACAAGCACTAACACAGGAAAACAAGCCCTATCATCCCAGCATAGCCAGAATGAGACAAGAGACATGTGCAGGTTGCAGGGCTGTGTCTTGAGACAGAAAGAATGTAACTCTAGCCCAAAAGTCCTAGGAAGGTCAGAAAGCCCAGAGTCACTAGAAACCTATAGGACAGGAACCTGAAAGTCTGGAGAGGATTAGCAATCAAAGCATCAGGACCTGTACAGCCCAAATATCCAAGGGTTCTGAGATCCCTACCATTTTGACCAGATATACCAGAGAGGTCCTTGAAGATGCAGCATTCTAAACCTCAAAAATCTGGGGGGTAGGGTATAGTAAGCCTAGCAGGTAGAAGTCAGCAGAGGAGCTCAAAATCAAGCAGGACAACCACCCCACCCCAAAGTACTGCAGGGGGTGGTATGTGGTGCTTATACAAAAACCCCTTTCAGGAACTAAAGATGAGTAAATGAAATTTTAAAGCACCAACGAGCATTAAAAATTATTGTAGAACTAGAGAGCCCCCAAAAGGAGAGAGGAACTATAACAAGAGCAAGTAATGACTCAAAGAAAAAAAAAATGTATTTCCCACTACATGAATATAATAGAATTTACTACATGAATGTCTACAAGAAGTGAAGCAAAAGATAAAAATGAAATAAAAAGTGTGGAGGGAAAGAATGAAGAATGAAAGGAGCAGAACCAGGAAAACAATTTATACAATAACAGTAATACTATAAAAACAACTTTTAAAGATGTAAGAACTATGAGATCAATACAGTAACTTTTCATGATTCCAGAGGACCAGCGATGAAACATGCTATCCATTACACAGACATATGATGGATTTGGGGTGCAGAATGAGACATTATATACATATACATATAGTACACTTCATTCTATATGTTAAATCTACTATATGTAAATATATATATATAAAATACATACAAATATACATATAAATATATATATATATATACACTAATATATGTATATATATAGT
>CM053586.1:273223660-273283482 GCA_028646515.1 Pseudochirops corinnae
GTGGAGGCAGCTGCAGGGCCTCCACTTCTGCCACTTCCTTGCCCTAGAGGCAGTTTGGCTGGACCCACTTCCTTTCCCCAATTTTAGCCGAGTTCCACTGACCTTTCACTTAGTCCTTTTTTCTTATGGCTTGATAATTCTGGAAACTGCCACAGCTGCTGCAGATCCGCTCTCCCGAAGCTCCAGCTGTGACTTGGCTTGGCTTGTCCAGCCACCCTGGGGCAAAGCCATGGTTTCAGCCTGGGCTGGTTTCAGCTCCCAGAGCTGAGATGGTCCCTTTGAGCCAAGCTCCCTTCAGCAGGAGGTATATCTGTGTGTGTTTTAGAGCTCTAGAATTTGTTTAGAGTCATATTTTTTGGGTATTTGATATGGCTGTGTGGGAGCTGCCGTACCTTGCTGCTCCTATGCTGCCATCTTGGCTCCACCCCCAAAAGTCATGTTCAATAAATATCATTAGAATTCACGTGTGATGGTATATGTGGAGGCAAGAAAAGAACAGTCTAATGTTTTTGCCATGTTGGGGACTGAGATGGGACTTTCCAAGTGAAGGAGGTTTAACTCTATATATCATGATGGAACTCCCTGTTTTGAAGACTTTTCTGAGTAGCCCTGCACAGATACCTAAGTGTAAATTATATACGAAGTAAATATGAATAATTGGGGAGGGGACTAACAAATTCTGGGGTCACATAATGAAGGAAAACTCAGGTTCAAGTCTTGCTTCTGACACAATGACTGTGTGACTCAGGGAAATTCACTTTACTTCTCTGTTCCTTATTCATTTCCTAAGATAATGAGCTGATCTTTGATCTGTATTAGTGAACAGAGTTTCCTTTATCACTGGACTAAATAAAAACGTGGCAGAAACAAAATGATACAAGAATTTTGAGGAGGGAGAGATGATTTCTTGTTAAATCCTCTTTCATACTTTCTTGCTGTTTTTAACTCCCTTTGGAACAAAGGGCCATGAGTCAGAGACTTATCTCGCTGTGATCAGATTTTACTGATACACATCTATAAATGTAGAAACAATTCACATGAGATTAAAACACAACAAAAATATAGTCTAGGAAAATGGTTGTTCTTTTGGTTCACAAAGTGAATGTTATTAAATTGAATGAAAACTATCTATTAAATGTTTAATACATACCATAACACCAGAAGGGATTATGGTAGAGAGAATGTGGAATTACATTATGGTGGAGTTTACCTCCTTTGATAAAAGGACTGAAACAGACCCAAACCAGACTCTTCTCTTTTTAAAATTATACCAACCACACAGACCTATAGACTATTGGTCTTAACCTGCTACATCCTTTAATATACTTTTGCACATGTCTATACTTTATGCATTCCAGAGCATTCTGAAATGCAATCTGGGTCACTTCAAAGAATTGATTAAATAAAATATGGATGGCCAGCTGTTCTGAATGGGGACTGTAAACCTGGAAAGATTGGTGTTGGGGATAGTAAAATGATATGAAAGTCATCAGACATTTTATAAGAGAAAGAAAGTCTTAATATCTGAACTTCATTTTTTTTTCCCACTCAGTTTTTCCCACTCATTTATAAGCAACCTTCTATTTATATAATCCTTTTTAGCTGAGCTTTTCAGGTTTATAGGTATAATCCTGCCTAGAGGCAGAGGCTGGACTCGATGACCTTTAAACCCTTGGAGCCCTCAGAATCTGTAATTTTTCCAAGTTATAGAAGGAGAAATAGAACACAGAGGTTCAGTTCTCTACCTAGCAACTCATCTTAGTCCTAAGTAGAACAGAGTTCACTTAAAAAAAGAAGGGAAAAAAGTCAACCCCTGAACTGACCTATAACAAGTCAGTGTCCTCTTAGGAGAAGGACACCTTTATATGTTTATGTCTCCTTGTGATTTTATAGAAAAATACTCATTCTCTCTGCTTCCCTTTTTGGGCCTTCTGACATCTGAGAGGAGACAGGGGCTACCTGGTAAATAAAGATAAGCTATTCTTATTAGGAAAGATTTGCAAGGAAAGAGGCTGTTTGAAAATGGATAAGAAGGTAATTGTGTTTCTCTTGATCCAAAGCAGAGACTCATTTTCTCCCAGCAGGGACAGGGCAACCAATGAAGGGCTGGAAAGGTTCACTCACCACCTCGGTGCTCACCTATCATTTCACATACACTAAGCAGCATTCAATTGCAGGTACAGTACTAGGCTTTTGAAGTGGTCAAGATGGCCTGACAATAGATCCCCTCTGTGAAGGATTTATGCTTTGCCAAGTAAGTAAAAAGTTATCGGTCTTCAATCATCTCTTGGACTAAAAGAGGCAATCATGAAACAGTCTGCTCCAGTGATGAGAAGTGGACCGTTTTAGCCTGGTGTCTCCTCTGGAAATAGTCAACTGCTTTCTTGACCCTGGGGAGAAGAGGGAGAGAGAGAGAGAGACAGAGAGAGAGAGAGAGAGAGAGAGAGAGCAAGTGAGCAATAGAGACAGACAGAGACACAGAGACAGAAAGAGACAGAGAGAAACAGAGATAGGGATATAGAGAGACAGAGACAAAGAGAGAGACAGAGGCACAGAGACAGATGGATGGAGAGAGAGAGAGATAGAGAGATGCTTGGCAAGTGAGAATAAACAGAAAAGAAGGCTGATTTTGTTCACTTTTCTCTCCAGACCAGGGAGGAATTTGTATGCACTGGTGAATTTTTATTAAGTTTTTTTTTTTTTTTTCCACAGACAGTGTGGTATAGTATGGTATATATACATTGGACTTAGAATCAGAAAATTTGGGTTTCAGACCTTCATCTGCCAATTATAGTCTGTGTGACCCTGGGCATATCTCTTCATCTTTCTAAACCTTAGTTTTTCTACCTAAAAATGGGAATAAACATTCATTCAATAAAGATTAATTAATATCCATTATGTGAGGTGTCCTGTGCTGATTGCTAGGTGGAAGGGAGGCGGAGAATACAAGATGAAATAAGTCACATTCCTTGTTCTTACAGAGTTTTCAATAAAGGATCAAGACACAAACTAAAATGAATGTTGCATTTGAGGTACACCAAGTAGACTAGTTTGTCTAGTACATAGTGTGTGAGGGGGAGTGATGTGAAATCACACCCCTCCTACAGTTCTGTTTGACAGGTCTTGATAACTGATTGGATGTAAGAGGCAAGAAGCAAGGGTAATCCAAAGGAAGAGCCATAACTAACTGTAATTATCTATGTCTTAGGGCAAATTCAGTGGAGTGAGTGTGCATATGGAGGACAATGCCAGAAGGGATAGCAGGGCTTCTAGTGATAAAACTCTTGTTGCCAATGCAAATCAGCGCTTGCTCTACAACTTATAGTCAAAGGAGTTGTCTAGGCCCTGGAGAAGTTAAATGATTTGCCCAATATTTGTCAGAGGTGAGGCCTGAACCAGGGTCTTCTCAACTTTGAGGTCAATGTTCTATTCACCCTATTACTTTGCCTATCATAGGATCAAAGAATCATAGAGTTAGAGATGGAAAGCCCTCTGGAGGCCATCTGGTTCAGCCCCCTCATTCTACAGGGGAGATATCTGACTCAAAGGACTGATGTGCCAAAAGTATAAGCATGGGACAAAATAAGGTACATGGGAACATGAGATCCTGTTGGAACAGAATAGGATTCAATCCAATCCAATTCAGTCTAAACCAATAAATCTTTTGTCCTTATGCAAGTATTATTTTCCATCATGGGGGTCTGGTATGTGTAGAGTGCTTTAGGTGATACCTTGGACTGCCTTGGAGACACTATAAAGCATGTACGTTCTATAATTAGTCCTGGTCCACTAATCATATGTTGAAAGAGAAACTCTGATTTGCTGAAGAGGCAACCACTACCTCATTGCCTCAGGGCTCTTGATAGCATAGTGACACCACAGGACCAGTGAAGTGGGTGAAGTCTCTAATAAAGTGAATTCAAAAAGTCCTCAGAGCTTTTTAGCATCCCAGAGTTCCAGAGTTTGGTTTGTAGCCAATACAGCATTGATCATCCCATGGTAGAGAAGGAGTAGAACCTCCCTTGGCATCCTGGTATTCTAGAATATGGATTGTACAGCCAGCATAGTGCTATTCACTAGCACTTAAAAAATGGGTGAGAAATACAGCTTGTGTAGGCTCAAGCTGATGGCCAAGTAGAGGAGAGATATCTCAAACCCTCAGGGTTATCTCCTAATATCTTAAGAGACAGATGTAGCCTACTTGTCCCAAGGAAAGAGAGAGAGAGAGAGAGAGAGAGAGAGAGAGAGAGAGAGAGAGAGAGAGAGAGATTGAGCGCCTGTAAGCACTCACTACATATTTTTATTTAATAGTGAGGATGCAAAGGCATAGTGATGTTGTTACTTTCCCAAGGTCATGGTCCTAAAAGGTGATAGAGCTGAGATTCTGACTCAGGTCTTTGGATTCTTAGTCTGATGCTCTTTCTACTACACTCTTCTACCTACTTTTACAGGTCAGTTGTTCAGATTAAACAAAATAATATCTGTAAAACACTTTGTACAGAGCTACATAAACATGGGCTATTATTATTAACAACAATGATAACAATAGCTACATGGTCAATGGAAAAGCAGATAGTGAAAAGAGGATGGATCAACATGTTTCCTAATATGTGAGTTCAGGGAACATCCAGATATTTGGCATTGTTAAGGCAAAACATCCAGATGTCTGACTGATTGTTTTAATTTCATCAGATTGTCATTTCCCTCTATAAGACAATAAGCTCCATGAGTTATTTAATTTTTTTTATCTTCCCCAGTGCCTAATACAATGATCTGCACATAATGGGTACATAACAAATATTTGTTGAAATGGATTGAATTGAATAGTTGATGGCCTTGTTCTCCTCCTGACACATTTTGCTTTTAGAAGTAGCCAATGTGTCTCATTCCAAATAATCACAAAATACGTAAAATATCTGGGGAATAAAATCTACCAAAACACAAAAGACTTTGTATAGAATCATTACAAAGTGCTCTTTAAAGAAATGGAGAACAACTTAAATAAATGGAAGAATATTCAGTGCTCATGACTGGGTTGGACCAAAGGTACTGCTACCAAGTTAATTTATAATTTTAATGCTATTCCAGTAAAATTATCAAAGTGATGCTTTACAGAACTTTATAAAATAGTAAAAAAAATAAGGGAAATAATGAAAAGATGTATGGATTAAGAAGGAATAGCATGTTGATAGACCTCAAACTAAATGATAAAGCAGCAGCCATCAAAATCATCTGGTATTGGTTAAAAAAAAAAAAGAGATAAAACAATGGAACAAATTAGACATGGTAGAATCAGAAACAATGAAACTCAGTAACCTAGTGTTCAATAAACAACAACAACAACAACAAAAACCCAGAACAAATTACTTAGGAAAGAACTCCCTATTTCATAAAAATTGCTGGGAAAACTGGGAAGTGATCTGGCAGAAATTTAGGCTTAGACCAATACCTTACACTGTATTCACAATATGTAATAAATGGATATGTGACTTTAATATTAAATATTATACTATAAGAAAATTAGAAGAGAAGCAGATTATATACCTCCCACATGTATTTTTAACCAAATCAAGAGATAGAGGCAAATACCAAAGATAAAATTTTGTAGTCAACTTGTAAGCACTTGAAGCTGGATTTGAACTGAGGTTTACCTGGCTCTAGTTCAATACTGGGCACTTACAACACATTCACAGATTTAAAAAAACATGAACCCCACCCCAATTAATATAATCATAGAAGGCCCAAGTATCTTGATTCAATCAATTAATAAAACTAGGTGTGAAGATGTCCTTAATCAATATGTCCAAATCAATTTGAAGGGTCATTGGATCAGACAGATAATACCACACGGGACATGTATTGATAGGCTGAAAGAATCAGACAAACCTTTGGGCCTATGTAAAATCAGGCAGGCCATTTTGGAGTTATTCTTTCCAGGAGCAGGCCAGTCAGATGGTGATTGAATCCAGAAGTGAAGGAATCCTGAGAAGGAATTGTCCTTAGGGAGAAAAAATAATTTTCTTTCTTTTTTGTTTCTTCTGCCTCTTCCTCCATTCTACTCCCCAACCCTTCTAATTAATCAGGTAATGAATGATCTTGTGAACTTTGGAAAATCCCATCAAGATCCTTAGCAATATCCACCAAAGCCATTAGCAGTCTCCTTAAAGCAGCAACAGTTGCATAAGGAGCTGAGAACAGATGCATTAGGGACAAACTACACATACAGGAGGAAAGGCAGTTTGGGGATTCTAGAAGGACCTCAATAGAGAGCTACACTGATGGAGAACTTGATTCCTTAAAGGGAGAAAGGAACTCAGGTAAACAGAAGCTGTCAGTTTACCCTTTGGTTGCATTTACTCACTGAGTTTGAGCCCATTCTCCCCAAATATTATGGAAATATTATGGAAAACTAATTTCTCAAATGAGATAATTTCTCTGAAATGTGGACACTTGGCCTTCTCACCCTGACTTAATATTCTCTCCTTTTGCTTTCTACTTTCTCTGCCAGTTTCAATTGTATAACTAAATAATTCTTCAATACTTTTATAATGCATCTGATGTGGTTGTAAAAGTATAACCTCAATATCTTAAACTATGGCTAATTATTTCCTGCATATTATTAGCATGGGGGAAATCTCAACACAGGATTTCCTTCTGCTATGTCTGTAAAAAGGGGAAGAAATACCACTAACCTGGTGTTATTTCATAGGGACATAGTGGTAATTAACATCCCTACCTAAATATTGGATACCACCACTTGCTTTATCTTCAGTTTATCTTAAAAAATAGTGTATGGGAAAGAAGATATTGGCCTTACCTGATGTCAGAACAATGAATGGAAAAGAAAAGTTAGTCAGTTTATATATTATGAAGGTATTAGTGGTTAATAAATGGATCTGACTAATTTGGAGGGGTTGAGAGAAATGATGATAGCATCCTAGATCTAGAACTGTTAGAGGCCACATAGACATCTCCTCTCATTCTTACTGGTGAGGAAAGAGGCATAGAGAGATTAGGATCTTTTCTTATTTTTGGAGGGGGGAGGCAGGACAATTGGGGTTAAGTAACTTGCCCAAGGTCACATGGCTTCTAAGTGTTAAGTGTATGAGGCTGGATTTGAACTCAGGTCCTCCTGACTCCAGGGCCAGTGATCTATTCACCGTGCAACCTAGCTTCCCCCTAGATTAAGATCTTTTCCAAAGTCACAGGGGTAGTAGATGTTAAATACAGGAGTGAAACTAAGGTCTTCTGATTGTATAATCAGTGCTCATCCTGTACCATGTTTCCCACCTAATATGGCCTTCTTTGGACACAGTCATCTTTCAGTCAACAAAAATTCTAGTGTTCTGTATTAAAGATAGAAATACAAAAAAGCAGGAATCCCATCTAGGTAAATTCTGGAACCCTCCCAAGGGTTTTGGTTTCAGCTCACCCACTTGCTTAGGCTTTTATGAGGAGGAAACAACTGATTAGAATGATTAATTTGGGATTATTTGTCCTGAAGGAGAGGAGGTTAAAGGAGTCCCTGTGGCTTTTCTGGTGTATGAAAGGTTCTGATTTATGAGGAGGGTCATAGGCCTGCATTTTTACAGGGGTCTGAACAAGAAAGCACCTGCTTAAACAGCAGGGTCAAAGGATTTAAATTAGAGATGAAGAATAATTCTGTGATAATAAAGTTTGTTTCATACCAGAAGGAGACTGAAGAATTTCCTCACTTTTTTGGAGGCTGCTAGAAATGGAATGTTTTCTCACTTTCTCTGGGATCCTTCCATTAGGTACTCATTCAGCACTGATCATTAGAGTATTGTTTTCCAACCTGATCCCTGTGAAGAAACTGAGGGTTTGGAGAAGCATCAAAAATCATTGAAAGGATGAGAAATAGGTCCTATAATTGATTAACTTATGGAAGAAAAATCTGAAAGCCACAACTATTCATATCTATAAAGTATATTTGTATTGAAGATTTGGGGCCGAAGGACCCAGGCCTTCTATAGACAGTGCTTAATGAATATTTATTGACTGACAAATTCTGTGTTTATGGGCAGAATGCAGATCTTATCCATATTAGATAGAACAAGAAAATGTAGTGTTAAATTAGAGTGAGATAATTCAGTTAAATGTAAGAAAAAATTCTTGGTCAGGAGGGTCACCCTTATGTGGAAGCAGCTTATGGAAGGATGCTATGGAACCACTTTATTCAGGCATTTTGGTTGAAAGGTTTCTGTATTTATCTGCCTGGAAGCAGGGAATTAGGCCTGTGAGAGAGGCAACATGATACTGTGCAGAGAGACCTCGTGGATACACACACACACACACACACACACACACACACACGTATACACATAGTATATATGTATTTATATATGCATATGTGCATATATGTACACACATATGTGTGTGTGTATTTATATATAAGCAACTAGGTGGCACAGTGGATAGAGTATTAGGACTGGAGTCAGGAAGACTCATCTTTGTGAGTTCAAATCCTGCCTCAGACACTTACCAACTGTGTGACTCTGGGGAAATCACTAAATCCCCCCAGTTTGCCTCAGTTCCTCATGAGCTAGAGAAGGAAATTGCAAATAACTCTAGTAACTTTGCCAAAAGAAAAATCCAAATGGGATCACAAAGAGTCAGACAGGGCTGAAATGACTCAATATGAAATATACACACAGCACACATGTATATATATGTGTGTGTACAAACATAATACATATAAACATACACACATAGCAGCATATTTTGTTGTGTCAAAGAACTAGAAACAAAGTGAGTGCCTATCAGTTGGGGAACATCTGAGGAAATCATGGAAGGGAATGGAAAATTCTTGCATTGTAAGAAATGACAAAAATGCCAGATTCAGAGAAACCGAGGAGGGCTTGTATGAACTGAAGCAGAGTAAAAGGGGTAGAACCAGAACAGTTTATACAATAATGGCAGTACTAACAAAAGGCCACTGTGAAAGTCTGAAGACTTAAGGTCCACACTGTGAGCAATTACATATACAGAAATGAATAATGATTCCTACTGCCCACCTCTTGGCAGAAAAGTGATGGGCGAGAGATGCAGAATGATACATGAATTTTCAGACACAGCCAATGTATGCATATGTTGTGCATGACTGTATATTTATTACATTTTCCTTGCCCTTTTTTTAAAGTGGGAAGTGTTAAGGGGGAGTAGGAACAGTGATAGTAATGCCAAAAAGAAGAAGAAAAAAAGATGAATCATGAAAAAAAAAAACCAAGCAGGAAAGAGTAGAAGGATATTCAGAAAGGGACAGATGAGCAGGGCACTATCAGAGTGACTTAAATTTGAATTATACAAAAAAGCCTCAAGCTGAACCTATTGGGAAAAAATCTTTTACATTACAGAAATTCACAAATTCGTATGTGATCTCCTTTCCCCTCTTTGTATATCGAAATGTTCGTATAGATATTTATTAAATTCATATTAAAAAGACAATTTCACACACACACACACACACACACACACACACACACGGAAAGAAAAAGAATTCTAGCTTTGGAGCCAAAAGATCTGGGATCATGTTCTGAGCTCTGCTACTTTCCAACTGAGTACTGGGAAACTCACAATTTTTCTGGCCCCTAGTGTCTATATTTTGGTTTAAAAAAAAGAAAACAAGCAAGCTGGTGGCACATATAATCCATACTACTGGGGAGGCTGAGGCTAGTGGGTCATTTGAGCCCTACAATATGCTATGATGATCAGGTGTGCACACTAAATTTGGCAGTGATATGATGAGTCCCCAGGGAGCAGAGCAGGATGGAACTGCCCCGGGTTAGGAGTGGAACACATGAAACACTGAAAAGACCCTCCACTTCTAGCCTGGGAACACAAGCAGCCTTAGTCGTTTTTTTTTTTTTAAAGGAGAAAAAAGAAAAGAGAAGAAAATGATGGGACTAGATAATCTCATATAATGTGTATTAAAAATCTGCTCAAAGATCCCTTTTAGCTCTAAATGTATGATCTTATGACTCAAAAGATGGATGCAGTTCTGCCTGGAAGGATTAGGATGAAAGAAATGACCTCTTTAGATCTTATTCAATACTACGCGTTCTTAACCTGGGGCTCATGAACTTAAACGTGCACATGCATACATTTTGATAAATGTATTTCAATATAATTGATTTCTTTCATAATCCAATGTGATTTATTTACGCATTTAGAAAAATCATTCTGAGAAGGGGCACGTAGGTTTCACCAGACTACCAAAGGGGTCCATGGCACCCTAAAAGTTAAGAACATTTGCTCTATAAAATAATTGAGTAAAATGTCAGAGTTAAATCTTAGAGATCATTAATCCCAATCTCCTTTCTTTCTATATGGAGAAATTAATAGACATTAAATGAGTTGTCCAACGTCGCCTGAATAATGTGTGATGGTAATAAAAATAATAGTAGACCATCTTTACATAGCACTTTAAAGTTTGTGAGGCACTTTCCATGTAAAAATAGGATTCAAATCTAAGCCTTCAAGCTCCTAGTTCAGGGCTTTTGTTTATTATACTGACTCTATCGATTCATATATCATCTATTAAAAATCTACTCTGTGTGTGTGTGTATCCATGCACACCCCCACGCAGTGCATTCACATGTGTTTAATTTACATCCCACTGAAATGGAAAGAAGATATGATTACCGCCTATTATTCTCCAAATGGGAGGCTAGCGGGTCTGTGGCATTACATCTGTAATAGCATCATTTTCACAGCTTGTAGGCTGTTTTGCAAATAGCGTCAGAGTACTTTGCCTAGTGATCACCAAGTTCTGAGAGAAAGGGAAAGATTCTTTTCACCAATCTGGAAAAGAGCAAGTTGGAGCAGCCGCCGACTTCAGAATGACTCATTGTTCTGGGTCTAACAGGTGCAGGTTTTCGGCATTAAGGATCTGATCCCATTACCGCTGGAGCTGCATGGATCACTGATCTCGAAAGGGGCCTGCATGCACATCAGTGTGGGATCGGTCCTTCAGTAACAACGTCTGCTTCTCTGAATGGCCCTTTGGAGCCATGTGGGGCATTGAACAGGCGTCCTTCCATTCTCTACAACTCATTGTTGAAGCTTCTCAGTCCTTCTCCTCCTGCTAATTAGACTCACTAAATACTGTCCCGGCAGGCAAGGAGATGGTCAGGCTAAGTCAGAGAAGTAAGCTCTTCATCCTCAAGAAAAGGGTATCATTTTCTGGCCAGTGGGAGATGAGAGAGATGGAGGGGGGAATCTCTGCCTGGGTCTATAATGTAGTGATTTCTTTTCCCCTGGAGAAGAAAAATCCATCGGTCATCTCAATTTGCCATGGATAACCAAATCCACCCTTTGGTGTTCAAAAGTGGGGGCATTTTACCGAATCAAATGGTTTGATAAATTGCCTGTTAAGATTGATGAGGCAATTCATCTGGTTTTGTTTTCATGCATGCATCTAATTGGGCCATCTCACTGACATTTATGGCTTAGAAAAATGCTTTGCAAATATCTCATTTTGGTTCTTGCTGTAGCCCTGTAAGGTAGCAGAGGATTGTAGATTTAGAACTGGAAGGAACCTAAGAGGTCCTTCAATCCAATGCCCTTATTTTACAATTGGGTTAAGCCCAGATTGGGTAAGAGATTTGCCCAAACACATACCAGGAGAGAGAGGCAGAACCAGGATTTGAATACAGGTCCTTTGATTCCTCTAGTGTGGGTATTATTATTTTTATTTTACAGATCAAGAAATTGAAGTCCAGAGAGGTAAAATGATTTGTCCAAGGTCACACAGCTAGTCAGAGTTAGAGCTAGGATTGTTATCTAACTCAAAGTCTTGGGGCATTTTCACTATACTGTCTGATCTTTTTTGCCTTTTATTTTGTTTCTTTAAATCAGAAGGGGCTTCTTCTGCTTTTCTTTGTTTTTGCATCTGGAAGGAATTTCACTTATTAGTCTGTCTCATTTCTTGAAGCCAAAATTTAGAGGTAAGGCTACTGATTATTCAGGGCTTGGCTTGGCGTTAGTGTGTAGATAGGGAATGATCATCAGGCAGACTCACTGAGGGATGGCTGGCTGCTAAAATCACAGAGCTGTGGCCAGTGGATACAGGGCATGCCAGGATATTGAGAGCTAAAAAGGCCAGTGAAATGCAGGGGATGCCAGGAGATTGAAAACTATTAAGGCCAGTGAAATGCTGTGAATTTTGCTGGTCAGGATTCACAATGGCCCCCTGCCATACCTGCTAGAAGTTTCTCTTAGTGAAGAGACTGGGTATGAGAGTAGAAAGGGGATTTACTCAGACCCACTTTTTAGGGAATTAGCCTCTCCCACCTCCAGTATCTGTGTGAGCTTGTTCTGCTGGTAACAAATCCGATTCTGGTTAGACTCTTTCAGGAGGATGAGCTTTCCTTATGGTGGCTGATTTATCGGAGTCTCTTTTGTGGGTCAAGAATCAAAAAGCAGATTTATGTTGATCAGAATCTAGGGAGGGAGGGGCTTGTTTCTGAGGCTTCATCAGCATTTGGCCCTTGGGAAAGACACAGAAGCTGTCTCAATAGGGCCACTGTTTCTTGGAGCCAATTGGCTTGTATGACACCAGGTGTTAAACTACCATCTGGAATGAAAGCTGTGGTTATGCTCCCACTCTCATGTATCGTGCCCACTTGGAGAACTTTGACTGACTGCAGATGGTGATATCATGTAGAAATAACTTGTATCTGCACAGCCACAAATTCAGTGGATTCCTTAGGTCTCAACTATCTAGGCTGGCTAACTCTATAGAGCAGATTTCTAAGCAATTACCAAATCTCCACATGTAAGATGTAGATGTAGCCTTTAGTGCCAATACTGTTAGTATAATTCATATTCAGCACAGAGTTCAAATCCTACCTCTAACTCTTACTATTTGTATGATGCTGGGCAAGAAACTCAACCTCCTTAGAACTCAGTTTCCTCATCTGCAAAACAGGAAGTTGAAATTTTATGATTTCTGAGATTCCTTTAAGCCAGAGGTTCCCAAATGTATTTGGTCACCTACCCCCTTTAAAAAAAAAATTACTCAGTGCCCCCCTGGAATTTAACCCTGGAATTTTTTTTGAAATTTGCATAATTTCAAAAAAGTACAAAATATATTTTTTTAAATGATGTATCTTAAATTTAATAATTTATTGTAAATTTGTGGGGTTTTTCTGCATTGAAATTTTGATGATACAATATTGCATCATATAATTGTATAGTATTGTTTTGTAAACAAGTCAACACATGCACATATTCCTGCCAATGATGATGTGAGATGCTCACTTGCCAACATTTGCTTGTTAAGACCTGTTGGCGGACTTGACCACTGATTCGTTATAACTTGCATTTTGTGTGTTTATTTGGAAAATAATGTAATCACTAAGACTTTAACTTTGTTGCACAACAGATGAAGCATTTATGAATGGTTTTTCAAAATTTTCTTTTCTTATACTTCTACCACCCCCTTAATTTTTTTCAACACCCCCCACCCAATTGCACCCGAGGCTACTATTGTCCCTCTGGATTGGTCCAGTGCTCCCCAGGGGGTGGTATTTCCCACTTTGGGAACCTCTGCTTAAGCCCTAGATCTTAGAAGGAAGGAAACAAGCGTATGTTGAGCTCCTGCTATGTGCCTAACATTACAGATATTGGTTTATTTGATCCTAAGAAAATCCTGTAAGGTAGGTACTGTTTTTATACCCACTTTTCTATTGAGAAAACTGATGAAGACAGAGGTTAAGTATCTTGTCCAGGGTTACATAGCTAATACATGACTGAGGATAGATTTAAATTCAGACCTTCCTGACTCTAGGCCCAGTGCTCTAATCACGGTGCCACTGAGCTGCCTCGTTGGACCTATGATCCTAATCCTATATAAAACTCTAGTTTATGCTCATTTATCAGTGCCTTTAAAAGTAATTTTTACAAGTATATTAATGCATTATTGGCTAAATGATTAGAGCCTTTAAAAAGCATACTATAAACAATTCAATTACTTTTTTAAAAAAGGCATAATTCTATGGTATTTAGATGTTTTCCTCAATGGGTGAAACAATTCAAACTATTCCATCTCTCTGTTTTCCATTTGAGTGCCTGCTCACTGTGTTATCATCCCACCAATAGATATTGATTCACCTGTAGCATGGCCATGCTATGGCAGCACAGTGGATAGAGCGCCAGGTCTGAAGTGAGGAAGTCCCATCTTCCTGAGTTCAAATCTGGCATCAGATACTTATTAGCTGTGTGACTTTGGACAAGTCCCTTAGCCTTGTTTGCTTCAGTTTCCTTATCTGTAAAATGAACTGGAGAACAAAATGGTAAACCACTTCAGTATCTTTGCCAAGAAAATCCCAACGGGATCATGAAGAGGTGGACACAACTGGAAAGGACAGAATAACAACAGTAGATATTGAATCACTCATAGGACAGCATGGCCAGTTCATAAAATATAAATCCAGTTCTCCCTTCTTCCATTCTCCTGACTTTTGGGGATCCTCTTACATTTTTGACCCTTAGATTCCTTTTGTCTCCTGATGATCCTTATTTATATTTTCTTCTATCATCAGTGAGGGAAGATTAAAGGAGAAGAAGGAAGATTAGTGAGGAAGGAACTGAAGGGAGAAATTAAAGGATCATAGCTCTGGCTAGTATTTAAAGGGATGTCTGAGACCATTTAGGCCAACTCCTTTATTTTACATATGAGGAAACAGACCCAGAGAGGCTCTGACTTGCCCAGGTTCATATCATATAGTAAATATTAGTAGTGACATTTCAATCTAGATCCACTGACTCCAGAAACTGTGTTCTTTCTATATATCATGCTGCAGGATTAGTCCAGTCAGTCAATAAGCATTTATTAAACACCTCCTATGTACTGAGCTCTGGGGACACAAAGAAAGGCAAAAGACAGTCCCAACCCTCCTCCCCCACCAAGGAACTCACAATAGAATGTATTTAAAATGAAGGAAAATGAAAAAATAGTTGTCAAGTCAACATAAATAAAAGACTTTCAATGTCTCAATAAAGTGCTTAACAGGTGAGGTGTTAACAGCAATAGTTAAAACAAGGCTTAGAATGTCAGTCAACATGGTGAATGGAAGAATTTTTCAGTACATTTTCTTAAAATGTACATACCCTGTTTGTACTTCTACCATAGCCAAGTAACTAGTGTCTCCATTCTGACTGTAGGCTTCTCTCAATCCTAAAAGAGAAGGCGAAGGAACTCATATGACTTTCCACACTCCAGGTGATCAGGGACAATGATGTGCTCTTTTTTAAAGAAATGGAAGCAAAGCTTCAATGGACTGAAAGGATCTGAAATGACAGAGGGAAAAATTGACCCTTGTCAGGGGTCTGGAGAGTTAAGTTCCATCAGGCAGAGGAGGAAAGGAAGGAAAAGGTCAACTGTATACTTTGAACTAAAAAAATGCATTTGAGAATCTCCCTGAAGAAGAGGGAGCTAGGTGCTCTGAGGAGAGAGCAGATGTTTTATGTCAAAGAAATGGTGCAATGAGTAGAGCAACAGAAATGACCAGGTGAGAGGTCATCCGGTAAGGATCAGAGGAAGAAGAGAGGAGTGGGGGTGCTTGGTAACTCCCTGCTTAGGGTCATCAAGCCAGTCTGCTTGATAAAAACATTACAGAGGTCTGTTGTCTTCCTGGGGCATGTAGCTAAAACATTAGAGAGAACCTTCCAAGACTTACCAAGATGGATGACTGCCATCCAGTTCGGGTGATTCTTGTCAGTACAAACGATGCTCACAGAAGGGACCTACAAAGTCTTGTCAAAGATTTTGGAATTGTGTTTTCTTCACTGCTGCCCACTGAAGGCACAGGAGGAAGAACAGAAAAATGGATTTGGGAAGTTAACGGCTGGCTAAGGAGGTGGTGTTTGAGAATGAGATTTGGAACGCTGGATCATGTTTGAGTAGTGATGGCAGATTCCTGGCCAGGTGCAGAGTGCATCTAAAAATATTTTTGGTAATAATATTTTTCTTTTGTGTCTTGCAAATATAATAAAAGAAGACTTCAGACTAAATTGGAGAAGGAAGGGGAGAAAATTGTTTATGTACACCAAACAAGCTAGATGCCATAGAGAAGTGCTACAATAAAGAGTGAAGAACACTTGAGGTATCTGGAGGTTCCTAGGAGACAAAAATCTACAAACAGAATGACAGAACCAGCATGAAAACTGATGGCCTCAAAAGCTTCTACACATTAAATACCCAATGTTTAGGCAACAAGCAAGAGGAACTAAAATTTCTAATACAAAATAGCAAATTTAACATCATTGTTATCACTAAGACATAGTGAAATGCAACCCAAGACTAGCATATGGTGATGGATAGGAGTATACCATATTCAAAAGAAACAGAAGAGATAAGATGGGATAGCATTATATACCAAAGTATACTTAAGTAAGGAAATTTAGGAATCAGAAGGAAAAGTCTAGGGGAAAGCATTTGGTTGAAGATCAATGGAGGGAAAACCGAAGTGATTTTTATCATTGGAATATACTACAGACCCCCTGGCCAGAAAGAGGAAATAGATAAGGGGTCTAAGAAAGAGATCACAGTCCTGGCACAGAGGTCTGATATATTAGTGATGGAAGATATCAGTTACCTCTCTCTTAGCCAAAAAGCAGAGAAGATAATAATTTCTTGACTTGCCTTAATGATCCTTTTGTCAATAAAAAGGGGGAGAAATTTGACTCTGAATCTTGTTTCTCCCAAAAAGAGAGGATCTGGTTGCTGGGACGTAAATGATGAAAACATTGTGGGGATAGGAAGAAGTGACCCTAGAGTTTGTAATGGAGAAGGAAAGGAAGGCCTAGACATAGTCTGATATGCAACTTAGCTTTGGGAAAACATGTTTCAAAGGATTCTGATTAAGAATGGTAGAATCCTATGGACTAAAATTGTACCGGGGAATTCAGGTTAGGAGGAATGGGAAACTGTCAAGAAAGAAATTCTGAAGACAAAAAGAGAAATGATACCAGTAACCATGAAAAATGGGAATTGCATAAGGAATTGGTGTGGTAAACATAGGAATTTATAAACCAACTTAAAGTTTCTAAAATGTATGTAAAGAAGATGAAAATAACACAGGATAGGAGAGAGGGAGGGAATAAACATTCATTTTGGAGTTGTTCAGCTGCTTCAGTCATGTCTGACTCTTTGTGACTCCATTTGTTGTTGTTTTTTTGGCAAAGATACTTAAGTGGTTTGCCACTTCCTTCTCTAGATTGAATACAGATGAGGAAACTGAGGCAAACAGGGTAGATTAAATAACTTTCCCAGGGTTACACAGCTAATAAGTGTCTGACATCACATTTGCACTCAAATATTCCTGACTTCAGGTACTGTACTCTATCCACTTCACTACCCAGCTGTCCAAACATTCCTTAAGTGCTTACTAAAGCACTTTACAAATATTATCTCATTTGATAACCCTGAGAGGTAGGTGCTGTTCTTATTCCCATTTTACAGTTGAAGAAACTGAGGCAAGCACAGGTTAAGTTACTTGCTCAGAGTCGCACAGCTAGTAAGTGTCTGAAATGGATTTAAACTCGGGTCCTCCTAGCCCCAGGCCGACTCCATCTATGCACTCCATCACCTAGCTCAGTATCAGCCCAAAATTCAGTCCTCCAAAAACGGTCAGCTGTGCTAAAGCTCAATGTAAACTCAGGCTGGTGAGGGAAGCTAAGGACAATACAAATGGTGGATTTTAAAAAATAATGGGAGAAATAAACATGTTAAAGAGGGACTCGGACTGCTGGTTGGGGTGGATGCAGCAGTGTGCTGATAATGTGAAAGGAAGATCGGAATAATACCCACCTGACGAGGTCGTTAGGAGGATTAAATAAGCTAGTATTTTTATAGTGCTTAGCTAGTGCCGAGCACTTAGTAGGCATTTAGTAAAAGCTTATTCCTTTTTCCCTTCCCCTACTCCATCCTCTTTCTTTATACCTCACTCAGTCTCCTTTCAGCCATGACAGAAAAAAAAAACAACTATTCAGAGAAGACTCCTAATAGAATCGTATAGCTTTCCTTAAAATTACACTAACGATAGCTATGACGGCGAGGGGAGAGACTACTGGAGTTTGTGTTGCATCTGTAAACATGTGGGAATAAGTTAAGTATATTTAGAGACACCATGGTACTGTGGAAAGAATACTGACTTTGGAATTAGGGGACCTGAGTTCTGATATCTTGATTTTGTCAATACAACCTACAGAACTCTTAAGCAAGTCTCTTTTCTGGGTCTCTGTTTCCCCAACTGTCAAATGAAGGAGCTTGATTAGATTAACTAGATGGTCTCAAAGATTCATTCTGGCTTCAAATGTTTGATCCCAATGCTCTAGTGTTGACATGAAAATCTCCTAGTTACATTTCAGGTATCCAGAATTATCCAATTCAAAACTGTTGGTGATATAAAATGAGTCCCTTCTTTAAAAATGTTTAACTTATTTGTGCATAATTATCCTTATCCTTGACATGACAACTGGCTTTACTTTGATGTCCCTCAGTCTCCAAATTTGTTTCATTTCCTCTTCCAGATCCACATATTTATTTTCTTTGTGTATATTTTTCGAATGTATCTGTTTGGTGGAGGAACAATATCAGTGAACCTTTTTTTTTGGATTTTATTACACTTATATTATTAATACCATTTTTATTGCACAGATTGACCCAGATTCCTTTAAAGAAAGGAAGCCAAAAAATTTTCTCTGGAGGGGGCCCAGCTAAGAAGAGATGGAAAGAAGGTGAATACAGGTGTAGAGCAGAGGGAAATCAGAATAGAGTTCTGGGAAGTGGATGAGTAAATTGGAGGAGAGTGTTTTTTGGGAGGTGGAGGGGTACAGATGTGGGGAGAGGTAGAGAGTTCTCTCCATCCCAGAGAGGAAGACACTAAGTGTTTTTAAAAAACTGATGAAGCAAAGATGATTGAAACTGGAAAATAACTAGATGTAAAATAAACTGTGTGAAAATTAGGGAATTAGGATTATTTTGCCTGCGGAGAAAACCTTTTATTGTTCACTCACTTCAGTTATGTATGGCTTATCATGACCCCTTTTATAGGTTTCTTGGCAAAGATACAAGAGTAGTTTACTATTTACCCCTCCAGCTCATTTTGCATATAAGAAAACTGAGGCAAACAAGGTTAAGTGACTTGCCCAGGGTCACATAGCTAGTAAATATCTGAGGCTGGATTTGAACTCTGGTCTATCCCCTGCACTACCTAGCTACCTAAAGAACACTAAGAGGGTAGTTTGATCACTGTCATAATAATGCAATAAGAGTTGGTCTGTGAAGTTTAAAGAAACTTTTTTGGGGTCATTTTATTTTGTTATTATCTATTTTCTAGCTCCCCACCCCAATACTTCATCATTGCACAAAGGGAAGCCTGGATTCTCAAATCCATGCTAATTAGATTCCAAACTCTGGTAGATCTTAAGTTTGGCCAAACTCATCACCCAAAATTTGACTACAGAGAAGTGAATTTTTATTTGTTAGTTTTGTTTTGGTTCCAGCAACTCATGAAAATCATCAAATAGGCAGTATTATACTATGGGAAGAGGACCAGAGGATGTGTGTTCAAATTCTACTTCTGATGTTCACTGCTTGAGTGACCATGAGCAAGTCACAACTTTTCCCTGCCTCATCTGTGAATGAGATGGTTAGATCAGCTGACCTCTGAGGTCTCTTCTGGCTCTTGATCTGTGATTAGCCAAGATATGGCAAGGCTGTGATCTGTATTAATTGAGAGGTGTGCAATGAAACTATGGATTTTTTAAAAGAAGTATTCTCTATTCTTTCATATTCTTTCTCTGATTATTTTTCAATAAGTTTCTCAGAATCTGTGACCTCTGTACTATGGTGGCTGGGAAATAATGAACTAATGGTGCTAGAATAGGAATGAAAAGGCTTGAATTTTAATTCTTGCTCTGCTATTAATTTATAAGTTATGTATATATATATATATATAACTTATATAACCTTAGACAAGGAGCACCTAGGCAGTGGAGTGGCCTGGAGTCAGGAAGTCCTGAGTTCAAATCTAACCCCAAGGCTACTTACTAGCTGTGTGACCCTGGGTAAATAACTGAATCATGTTTGTCTTGGTTCCCTCACCTGTAAAATGAACGGGAGGGAAAAATGGCAAACTGCTTCAGTATCTTTACCAAGAAAATCCCAAATGGATCCATGAGGAACTGGACACAGTTGAAACTACTAAACAGCAACATAACCTTAGAAATATCTTTTTATTTCTCTTTATTTCTTATATTGCTTTATTAGTAAAATGAGGTAATAGAACTAGATAGTCTTTGAGTTCCTTTTTGACTTTGAAATTGACTATATTTTTATTATTATGATATGATATTATAGGAGTCTATCCTAGTCCCTAATTATCTGCATTGCACAATTTGGCATTTTATCCTGTCTACCTTACATATTTATTAGGACTTTGTGAACTGTAAAATGCTATATGAACATGACATATTAATTATATTTCAGAGGGGACATGCCGGCCATAGTGGATAGAGGTCTAGCTTCTGATACAGGAAGACCTGGGTTCGTGTCCTGCTCTGACACAAAGTCACTCTATGACCCTGGGGCAAATCACTCAACCTCTCAGTGCTTCAGGCAACTCTAAAAAAAAATAAATTTTAGAGAAGGTATAGACCTGCATTTGTAGAGTTTTCTTTATTCTAGAGCTCCCTATACCAATGAAACCTCAGGTCTAATCTCAATTCCTATTATACTAGTACATAACACTGATTTATGTAAGCATTTGTATAGGTATATATACTTTGTCATTGCTTCTAGGATCCATAATTATATCAGTTTCCTCCACTGATCCAGGCTGTAACCCCTAAAAATGAGTAAGGATCATAGGTTTGTAGGCAGAAGGAACCTTAGAGGCCCTTAGAAACCTTTAGAAGATGTTAGAAGACCAACCTCTTCTTTGGAAAATAAGAAATCTGAAAACCTAGCTAATATGGGTAGATCTCTCTCTCTCCCTCTCTCTCTCTCTCTCTGTCTCTGTCTCTCTCTCTCTCTCTCTCTCTCTGTCTCTCTCTCTGTACCTGTCTCTCTCTGTGTCTTTCCATCTCTGTCTCTCTCTGTACCTCTGTCTCTCTGTCTCTCTCTCTCTGTGCCTCTGTCTCTCTGTCTTTCTGTCTCTCTCCATCTCTCTGTCTCTCTCTTTCTCTGTCTTTCTGTCTCTCTGTCTCTGTCTCTCTGTTTCTGTCTCTCTGTCTCTGTCTCTCTCTGTACCTCTGTCTCTCTGTCTTTCTGTCTCTTTCTCTCTCTCTCTGTCTCTTTCTCTGTCTCTCTCCCTTCTTCACTCAGTAGAAAAGTACCCTTCCATTCACCTCACAGGAGTTGAGAGGAGGGCTCACAGATTTCCCTACTGCTCCATCCTTCGGCGGAGAACAAACATAGAACCAATTCAAATCGCTGCTGCCTCCTAGTTCATCAGTAAGGCGGAGAGAAAACAAAGGTCAAGAAAAATCACTCCAAAGTACCTGGTGGCTGCCACACCTACCACTTCTAGTCAAACAGAAGTTTGTGCTGCCAGTCTCTTTCCTTCTTTGAGGTGTGGGGTGGGGAAGTACTCACAAGCATCATAAAACTTTCTATTTACAAACTTGTTCAAGAGTCATTTATGAATAAAAGAGGTCTGGACCCATTAAAAAACAAAGCCATCTTCTTAATCCAATCCGTGTAATTTGTTAGGGGTGAAGATTCTGGATCAGGAGGGCCCTGATAGGAAGCTACCCCCTCAATCCATGTTTCCTGGAGGGACATTCCTGTCCTGGCTAGCACCAGGTATGGGAGGGATGTTTTCTTCTACCATCCCTTCCTTCACACAACTAGATAATATCTACTGTAAAAGACAACATTACCAAAGAGAGTAGAGTGGGAAACACCCTAAAATAAGGGGATTGGCCTCAGAGTGCTTAATAAAACATTTTAAGTCTCTTTAGGAATGATAAGGAGAAAAGACCTTGGATGTATTCAGTGATCAGCAAAATGTCTCCCAATTACTTTTCAAATATTTTGGGATGAGTGGGATCCAAAATGCATTTTACTAAGTACTCTTCTCTTTCAACTTAAACCCCCACCCCCCATTTATTTCAAGAGACATTCAATCCATCAGTCTCAGATTCCCTTACAGTTACTTACCTCATCAGAATCAGGTTTTATAAGAGCTACCTGATAGTGAGGAACCCCCTAGAGTCTTTATTCTTGAACCAGGAGGTCATGGGTTTTTTTTTGCCAGCACTTATTGCAACTTGAACCAAGAGCATCTCAAGTTCAGTTTCAAAGTTATAGCCTACAACCTTGAATGGGGTCTAAACGTGGCAACATCTAGCTGCCCTCTCCTTCATGCTAACTTGCTCAGAAATAGCATCTGTGATGCAGTTACTACCCCAGAAAAGCTGGGAACAAAAGCTATAGGCAGATAAAGCTAAAGAAAATTATCTTATGGCCCCAAACAGAATTGCTTCTACTGGTGAGCTCTAAGAGCCTTACTTAGCACAATGGGAAAAAAAATGAAACCAAATAAATGATCAGTCCCAAAGTCACCATTGTGCTGGTTCTATGCTGTACACTATGGAAAAGTACTTGTTATTTGGGATCATAGATTCAAAGCTGGAAGGGACGCTTCTATTTCTACCTACCCACTTTACAGATGAGGAAAATGAGGCCCAGAGAGGTTAAATGATTTGCCCATAGGAACAAGTGAAAGAAGGTTTTGAACTCAGGTCCCCTGACTCCAGCTCTAGTATTCTTTCCATTGCACTGAGCAGGTGTGTGTCCACTCTGAATGAACCTAATAGCAGAGTGACCTTCTATCCTACTAGGTTTTCCTGTATTTGAACCCATAGCCCCATTTCCCCCTGAAAGCCTGGCAGCATGTCTGAATGTGCCACATTTCAGTGTCAAATAGAAAATGATTGTATAGGTCCTGACATTACCTAGTTCCTGACTTTAACAAGTAAGTACATTAGTTGAAACATGTCAAGATGGCTCACCTTCCCTTACTGTGATCTGACCCCCTTGCTTTTAACTCTTTCAGGACTCCACCTCCACCATTCCTTCTCATCTTCTATCCCAAACCAACCACAGTGTCCTAGCATGGTCCCTCAAGCAAACATTCTATGTCTGATATTTTTGCTGTAAGAATCTGGTCACCCTAATTCTGTAGTCCAATGGAATGACAGCAGGTTAATATCCTTGCAGAGTACAATCATTCTACAATGACCCAAGGTGCAATGAGTGCTCAAAAGATGTGACCCCCAGGTTCACCTTAGCCTTTTTTCCCAGCTCTGCTACTAACGTACTATGTGACATGGAACATATTTCTTTTTTTTAATAGTTATTTTTATTTATTTCACTGAATATTTACCAATTACATGTAAATTTTTTTTAAGGAATTTTTAAAAATTTAGAGTTCCAAATTCCCTTCTTCCCTCCTGCCCCACCCTCCTCCTTGAGAAGGCAAGCAACTTGATATTGATTATACATGTGAAATCATGCAAAACATTTTGGAATGTATTTCTTTTTTCTGTATTTAAATTTTTTTTTTTTTTAGCAATTTACATAAAATCTCACTTTAGTTTAGTGTGACACTTTCCAACAAGAAAGTACTTATTAAGAGCAGCTTTGGTCAAGAATGTAATGAAATAGCTGATCAAAAAGACATCATTGTTAATTTTTAAAAACTTGTATAGTTATTGATTATGTTAAAAAAAAAAAAACAAAAGAACCCAAAGCTAAAATATCTGCAAGGAATATTTTCTCAGTTTTGACTTGTGGTAGGGTTTTTCCATCTTCATGCAAATGCTGGAGCTGTATTCTGTCAAGTTTCTGTTATGTTAGAGAAAGGAAGTATAGCTTCACATAATTTGTGGCCCTTGATTTTGAAGACTCTAAAGTTGTGAAATCCCAAATTGTTCCATCAATGCCAGTGGTGAGAAATTTGTGGCAGTCTCACTTTTCTCCTTCATAAATAGACACTGTTTTGATGTAGCATGTCTAGCATGGTGTGGCAGTTGTCAGTTGTGGCTCTCTTGTCCATGTTGTGAAAGTGTTCCATGACAGAGATGTTGTGCTGGATTCTCTGTTTTGCAGTGTCTAACTTAGAGACAAAGTTCAAAGACACATGATCATCATACTTAAACAGTATTGGGCAGCAGTCACAGCCAGCAACCGCCACACTATTCGTAGAGACAAACAGCAAACCCAGGAGTGGCAGGAACTCTGTTTTCAGCTGTGAAACCATCATATTTTTGGAAGCATCAGCAACTGATACGATAACTATCATGACTGACTCAAGTGAGGAGGTTCTCATTGAGAGAGAGAGACTAACCCTATGGACCCAACCACCACCAAACTCTGGCATCAGTTGACCAAAAGGCATCTTTGGTACCCTGTGGAGTACTGGCTGGCTTTTCATCATCTTCTTTAAAAAACTCTACATTTGAACTCACAAGATCCAGCAAAACATTCTTGGGGTGCTTGTCCAAACTAAGGACATAGAACAAATTGGCATTTTATATGTTTACTCCCCCACCAGTCATTTGTAGACTCAAAGTAGCACACATATATCAATCAGCCAAGCTCTGCTACCTACAGCAAATTTATTCTTTTGGGGAAACCATTTCACAAAGGTGGCTGCATGGTTAATCCTCAGGATCACTAGGACTGGTTTCTAGATGTCATCTTTCTGACTCCAGAGGTAAGCATTACATTCTGCACCACAAGTTGCAATTTGATTGCTCTTGGGAGCCGAGTCAATACCTGTAATGTGTCCATTCTGTTCCTTCAGTTCATGGGCTTTCACCTATTCGTTCCCATTCTTCTGGTGAATGTGGACTTCATGATGATTAGAGCTAAGGCAACCTGAGTACAGTCTCTGTTCCAAGCATGACAGGTGATTGGCTCTAGTAAAAATTAATGTAAGGACATCATTCTTAGTGTTTTAAAAAGGGAAAAAAGCTGGGATGGGGAGGGTGTGGATAGGCCCCAGAGTGGAGGATCTGTGGGCTGTGGTCACTTGATGCAAATAATTGTAGTGTATTTCTTAATCTCCCCAAAGTTGCATAGATGCATGTAATCTACATGGGAAACACATACACCTTACATATATGTGTATATGCTTATATATGTAAACAAGCTCCTTGAGAACAGAGCCTATTCTATTTTGTTTCTATCCCCAGGACCTACTGTGGAGTCTGACAAAGTAAATGCTTGATAAGTGATCATTATTACATTGATTGATCAATCTTTCTCACAACAGTTCAGTTCAAGAAATATTTTCCTAGGACTTGCTAACTTTAATACTTTAGGTACTGAGAGAGATCCAAAGAGAAATAAGATTCAATCTAGCTGCCTTCTAGGAGCTTATCAACTAGTAGGGAAGATAAGAAAATTATGCAAATAACTAAAATACAGAACTGAATGTGATAAGTGTCTGGGAAGTCCCAGGAACTGAGGTTTTATATCTGAATGGAAAATCAGGGAAGGCTTCATTGAAGAGGAAGCATTTAAGCTTCAAGAATGCATCAGATTTCAACAGGCTGAGATGGAGCTGGGGAATGAGGAAGTATGTAACTGAAAAACAAGTGGTCAGGAAATCATGGGGCATATCCATGGCCTTGGTATCATAGTCCTCATTCTGCTCTAACAGACAACTAGGACAGAACCAAATTGTGTAGGTCCTTAAATGTCAAGTTAAAGACATAAATTCAGGAGAGAGTGGGAAGTTATTGAGGCTTCCAGAGCAGAGGAGTGAATAATCAGAGAGCTGTACATTAGGAGAATGAATATGGTTGTAGATTTTAGAATCAACTGTAGTAGAAAGAGACTATAGATGGGGAGTCCAGTTAGGAGACCACTACAGTATAGAAGAGAGATAATGGAGGTTTGTACTAGTGTGGTGGAAGTGAGGTTGGAAAAGTTAAAGGTGAGAGATATAAGGGAGGTGAGATTATCCGACTTGATATCTAATTGGATGTGTGTATGTGTGTGTGTGTGTGTGCACATGTATGTATGTCTGTATGTATGTGCAATGAAGAGGTTGGAGTCAAAAATAACACCAAGATTTTGAGTCTAGGTGTTATTAATAGGAGTTAAAAGGTCAGTAAAGGAAGAAAACAAGTTTTGAGAGGTATATAATGAGTACAGTTTGGGACATACTGAGTTTCAGGTGTTGGCAAATCAGCTAGGTAGAGCTCATAGAACAATAAGTTTAGAGATGTCAGGGACTTTAGGAAGCATTTAGTCCAACTCCCTTCATTTTACAGATGAGGACATTGAGGTGAAGAGAGGTTGAGTGACTTGCCCAGGGTCACACGGGTAATATGAGGCAGGTAAGGTATTTGAACCCAGGTCCATGGACAGTTAGGTGGTGCGCTGGATAGAGCACCAGTCCTGGAGTCAAGACCTGTATTCAAATCCGACCTCAACACTTACTAGCTGTGTGACCCTGAACAAGTCACTTAACCTCTGTTTACCTCAGTCTCTTCATCTGTAAAATTAGATTGGGGAAGGAAATGGTAAACCACTCCAGTATCTTTGCCAAGAACATTCCAGATGGGGTTACAAAGAGTCAGATATGACTGCAAATGACTAAACAACCATGGACTCCAAATCCTTTGTTCTTTCTAGTGTACCACACTGCCTCCCAAATATCTACTAGGCAGTTGGATCTGGGGCTCTGAAGGCCAGATGGGGCTGAAGAAAAAATGATGGTTGAAACCAGGAAAGTGATTGTAATATCTGAGGAAAGAGGATATATAGAGAGAAGATAATACCTAGAGGAATGTCCACATACATATAGCCACATACACAGCCAGCATTGAAATGAATTGTTAATGTAGGCCTAACTTGACATCAGCTCTGAAGGGACACAAATCAAGGGAATGATCTAGGTCCTTGAATAGCTAGGTCTCACACTGTTTGTGTCTTTGATTCAGGTCAAGTGGAGAGCCGCTGGACACACTGCTGAGAGACAGATCTTTTCACTTGGAAACTGTGATTTATCCATCCTTATTGTAAGAAGATGGCTGTCCTTGTTCCAAAAGGCTGTCCTCTGTGTGAGGAACGATTGTGTGATCAATGCCAATGGTGAGCTGAAAACTTGTTTCTTCTTTCCCTCTTTAACTGAATGGTTTATTCAAGTTATTTGTAAATTTAACAATAACTAAGATTCCAAGGCCCATTACTCAGAAAACCTTGATTTCCTTGCTTATTCTGTGCCCCTTATCAATACTCTTCAGAGCTGGAGGCTGAAGTAGCATAATGGAAGCAGGGAGACATTGTCTGCATCTCAACAAGGACCCTGGCATTTGGTAACAAAGCTACCAGGTTGTCTTTTTCCCCCTCCCCCTCCTTCTCCATCCCCAGACAAAGCCCCTGATAGCTGTGTGGGCTCTGAGACCTGAGAAGCAGTGGCAGACAGAGAATTTTGGACATTTCTTGTGCTGATTGCCACAGTCTACATGTGATTTATGTCCCTTAGAGAATCCCTCATAGTCCAGTGTATAACTACTCCCAAACAAATCCCCCCAATGCACTGAAAAGTCCCAATGGGGCAGATCTTTCTTTTTTCTTTTGGTTTTGAATCAAATGGCATCCCAAAGGTAAATTACCTCTTTTATTGATTGGTTACCTTGAAATTTTCTATTACTGTTTTGCCTGACTGGGAAAATCCTGCTCACATGCTCAGTTCTCCAGGGGAAGGCCACAGAACTCACTGGTGCAAGTGGATAGTCCATTAATGGTAGACCTGGCCAGCTTGCCAAAGATGATGAATTGCTGCATTCATCTTATAACTATCAGGCTTCACTAACTTCCCAAACTTTGCCATATACACCCTGGTACCATATTGTTTTACTCTTCCCACTGGAACTTGGGTTTGGCCCCTTGGATCCTGGTCTTCGAAAGGGGAATTTTTTGTCTTATCTTGCCTAGAACCATGATACCATACCACTTCCTGGCCATTTCAAAGCCAAACCATACTCATGTCCTCTCTCCACTTTCCCTTTATATATTGTCTTCTCCCAGGATATAAGTTCCTAGAGGGCAGGGACTGTCATACTTTTATTTTTATACACAGTGTTTAGTACAGTGCTTGGCATATAGTTTTCATTTCATTAAAAAGTGTTAATAAATGTTCTTCCTCCCTCCCTTCTTCTTTTCCTCTCTCTATTCCTTCCTTTCTTCTTCCCCTTTCTTCCTTCTCTCCTTCCTTCCCTTCCTAAACTTCCCTCCCACCCTCCTTCCTTGCTTATTTCCCTCCCTCTCTTCTTTCCTGTCTCCCTCCCTCTCTCCCTCCCTCTCTCTTTTCCTTCCTTCTTTTCCTTCCTTCCTTCCTTTCTTCCTTCCTTCCTCTTCTTTTCTTCCTTCCTTCCTCTCTTTGCATCTTTCTCTCTCTTTTTCTTTCCTTCTTCCTAATGTACAAAGAAAGGAACCTTGATCAAAAAGAGTTTATCATGGACTTTAAAGTCACACCAATAGCCAAAGTGATATTAGTGAGAATAATACAAATAGATCATCATACTTTTGAAAAAGTCAGAAAACTTCCTATGTTCTCATAGTCAAAAGTAGAAATTTCCAGGAAAGTTTCCAGGATCAGGGCTTACTCAGTAGCAACCATCTGTCTCTCTTGTTTGGGAGTGGGAGAGTTTAGTTAGCTGTAGGGGCAGTGTTGGATGGTGGGTAGAGTGCTGAACTTATAGGCAGGAAGAACCAAGTTTGAATCTTGCCACAATCATTTGCTAGTTCTGTGAATCTGGAAAACTCAACACTTCTCTGGTCCTCAGTTTCTTCCTTTGTAAGACAGCACCCACCTCACAGGGTTGTTGTGAGGGCCAAATGAAATAAGGTATGTAAAGTTCTTTGTAAACATTCAAGTGTTTTATAAATATTAACTACTATTATTGGTCAACAAGTACAGTTGGAGGGCCTTCTTTGTGTAATATATTCAAGGTCTTATAGAGAGAAGGAAGAAGGAAAGATGGCATAGTCCCTATTCAATAGGGCTCTATAGTCAAGAAGGAGAGGATAGAATCCACATGTGAGAATATAACAGATCAACATGGAAACAAAGGCCAAATATTAGAGTTCAAATTTAATAAACATAAATGCCACATTAATTCTAACTGAATATTTGAGAGGTGGCCTTTTAGAGTGCTTAGAGATCTTACCTTAGTCAGGAAAACCTGAGTTCAAGTCCTTTTCCTGACACCGCTAGATAGGTCACCTCTCAGTACTCTGGGCAACTCTCTAAGACCATAAAGTTTTGGAGCACCTGCAGATCTAGGTTGCTAAAGGGAATTTCTTTATTGGAACTTCCCAGTACCAGTGAAATAAAATCACTAGTCTAGTCAAAACACAAAGAAAACAAAATGGTATATAGAATAAAGGAGGGAATAGAGAGGTAGTGGGGTTCTTCAAAGAAGCCTCTTAGATGAGGTAAGCTTTAAACGTGAAGGGGGTCACCTTGGACAATACACTTCTCCTCTCTGGGCCTCAGTTTCCTCATCTGTAAAATTAAGGAGTAGAGCTAGATGGTCTTTTGGCTTCTTCCAACTCTATGGCCTATGCATTTATGATTAATTTCTCCTGTGTTCTACTGCTCCCCTCCCTTGGCCACAATAGCCCTACCATTTGTTCTTGCTGCCTCAGAGCCTGTTCTTTCATCTAATTCTCACCTTGTACAAGGGAACAAGGGAAGGACCCCTAAATTTGGTGAACTGAACCTGGCATAATGAATTAAAATAATGCCCATTTTGGTTTGTCTACTTCTTGTCAGCTCAAAATATATCCCCATTAGGTAGGTTGAAAAGTTACTATAATGTTGTCTCCGTGAAATTTAAGCTGTTGGTAGGTAGAAAGAGGACAAGGAGACTGAAGGAGGAAGGAAAACAATACTTTTCCAATTTATTTATCTGCTGGTTAAAGCAGCGTCTTCTGATGTGAAGCCTCAGGATATAGGACAGAGTCTAAAAACACAGCTAAAAATGTATTTGACATTTTAATACATCTGTCATTTCAGGCAGATCACAACCCCCCCACCTCTTCCCATTCTTTGTGACTCTTGTCCGTGTCTTGCCATAAATCTTCCATAACGGACTCACTCCCTGTGACAAAGGTTTTCCTTTTGGTCTTTTGCTATTTCTGGGGTATACTGATGTATCACTTGGCCTGCCAATTCTTGTTTCTTATTCTTGCTACATGACCCCTCCTTTTCTACTCATAACTTGTCTTCGATAATTTCCTTTATGCCAGTTTCTAACTGTAAATCATTGCTGGTGACAAGCTGTATGTAGTCTAATTATGTCTAGAGCCATAACTAGCTTAGGGCCACCAGGGCTTTTCCCCATGGTGGGAAACTTAGAGGGAAAATTATTTTGAACAGATGTACTCTTTTACTAGAGTGGGAAGAGGTGAGAGAAAGTCAGATGCTGGCTGAGGAACAAGGAAGAGAAAGTTTGGATCATGAGTGTCTGTTGGGACAGCATATTGCATCCTGTTCACTCTCTCCCTCATTTTACTCCAAGAAATCCCCAATCTCTCCTACTTCATTCTCTTCCTAGGACTTCCCTTTCCTTCATTCCTTACCTGATGGACCAGCTATTCTCTGCAAGCCATAACACAATAACAACACAATGAAAGAGGGTGAGTAATAATTCTGGTACTACCCATTTGTTCTCCATCCTTCATGGCAAGGAGCCTTCCTAAAGTCTCCCTGTTAAGGTTGAAAAAGAATGGACCCGGATCACTTAGATTGAACTGAACGATCTCTGAAGTTATTTTTTAACCAAGATTACATTTAGCAAGTTCTCTGTGCCACTTAGTTGAATATGTTACAATTACATGACATAGTAAAAATAATTTTAGATTGTACAAGGCAACTAGGTGACAGTGGATAGAGACTGGGAATCAGAGTCAGGAAGATCTGAGTTAAAATCCTGCCTTAGCTACTTACTAGCTGTGTGACTGTGACCAAGTCACTTAACTTCTCTCTTTGCCTCAGTTTCCTCAACTGTAAAATGGGGATAATAATAGCACCTGCTTGCCAGGGTTGTTGTGAGGATCAAATAAGTTAGCATGTGTAAATTGCTTTGCAAGCCTTAAAGCCCTGTATAAATGCTGCTTGTTTTTGTTATGATTATGATTATCACTATTAGTAGTAGTAGCAGTAGTCATATTTTTTAAGAGTTAGAGTACTTGAAATTTGAATCCTGGAACTGCCACTTACTCCCTTTGTGACTTTGCACAAGTCACTTTTCATTTCTGGGCTTGTGTCTCTTCAATTATAAAAGGAGGTCATTGGATTTTATGACCCGTAAGGTGCCTTCCAACTCCAAATCTAAGCTCCTTCGATACTATATAATGAATTACAAAGTTGATTCAAGGGAGAATTTCACTTTGCTTATCTCAGGTATAGACATTGCTAATTATAATTCTATCTATATGTAGCATGCATCTTTCCATTTCCTTTTGGGTTACTTATAATTTTTGTGCTCCTGAGATCATTGTGTTCTACAGTTCATAGCATTTTGAGGAGAATATAGATATTAGATATTGACTTTTGTGATAATGAGAATTTTGGGGTAACTGAAAAGACTGGACAGTTTTCTAAAAGTGATCCAACCTTATCTTCTCCTCTTACTCCATGCTGGACACTCTTCAACTGTAGCACTTGTCCAAGATTTGGTGAATAAACTCTATAAACTGTGTGTACAATTGCATGTCATGTGTTTTCCATGGACTTATTTTTTCCATCGTGGATTAGACCAAAATGCCCTGCACAGAGTCAACACAAAATATAGTTTTCCTTGTTGAGGTCTAGTTTCTCCAAAAACTCTTACTCGAAGATGCCTTTTCTTTTCAGTTTGCATCTAGACAAAACCTCTTCAGTGAGAGCCATAGTAGTATAAAATACTTTGCTCTAAGAATGCATTTTTAAAAATTGAACTGATTTCAGAACCTCCTAGCAATCATCAGTAAGTGCAGAATAATTTCTTCCAAAAAGCTATGCCCAGCCATAGAAATGGATTTTGTACCATATCCTGAAGTTCCACAAAATTAGACATATATAATCAATACACAATGGATCTGTGATTTAAGGCAGATCAGAAGCCCTCCATCTTTTCTCATTCTCTTTAACTCTTGTCCATATCTTGTCACAAATCCTACATTAAAAAATCATAAACACCTTCCTCTTGTTCTTTTGCTATTTCTGAGGTATACTGATGTATTACTTGACCTGTCCATCTCTTGTTTCTTGGTTACATAATTTATATCCTCAAGCAAGTGTATAAATATATACTTTTCTCTTTTTTTAAAAAAAGAATTCAGTTTTCTTTTCTTTTCAGGTCTGAATTCTTTCCCTCCCACTTTTCCCCTCTTTGAGTGAGGGAGCAAGAAAAACAAATCCTGATACAAACATGTATAGTCAAACAAAACAAATTTCTCCACTGGCCATGTCCTGAACAAAAACAAAGACACAAGCCTTGATCTATGTATACTCAGAGGCCATCATCTATCTATCAGGAGGTGGGCAGAGTCTTTCATCAGGAGTCCTCTGGAATTGTGGTGAGTCACCATGTTGATCAGATGGGCATTTTTTTCAAATTACATCATAAAATAGTTATAGAGGCTATGGATAAACTAAGAGACTAAAACTCTCAAAATATCGTGACAAATTTCCTATCTGTTTGAAAGGTTAAAATGCAGTTGAGATTGGGGGGGAAGCAGGACCCAGATACCTGCTATGAAAATCTCTGGTTTAGAGGCAATAGACTACATCTACTTTCTCGAGGCCAGACCAGTTAAGTATGGAGAGGCTCATTGCTATAGCCTGGCCATTGAGTGACAGATTCTTTAATTATGGCAACTCATGAAAGAAAAAATCTAAAATGGCCCTTGCCCCATTGTGCTTCTGCAGTGGCAGGATGGCAGAAAGGGGCTAAGAGTGTTCAGCTCGTAGACTGTCTATAAACATAAACTTGACTCTTGGTATTTTAAATTTGAGATGTTCATTAAATAACAGTGAGTGGACATGTTGCTGGATTAGCAGACTCATAACACTCTTGACATTTTTTCTGTTAATAAAACTGGAAGAAGGATGAAAGTTGCAATAAAATAAGAAGGGTGGATCATGGTACTATTTGGAGAAGTGAAGAAAGGAGTGGACAGGGTTGACTTCAGGATTTTTTGGGAGGCAACAACAAGGTTAATGGGATATTTGGTCATCATGAATTGTAGTAATAATGATAAGTGTTTGCAAAATGTTAACTATGAAAATGACTGCAGTGTAGGTACAAACATTAGTTGTTGAGGATGAAGTGAAAGACAAATTCTACAAAGAATCAATCAATAAACAAACATTTAGTAAGTGCCTACTATTACACTGCACTGTGACGACAAGCACTGGGGATATAAAAAGAGGCAAAAACAGTTTTTGCCTTCAAGGGGCTTGCAATCTAATGGAATTTGTTAGTCTCTTCCAAATCAAATCAACATATAGCCTGATATTTGGAGAATTCAATGCAAAGGTGGGAAAAAATGTGAGGATGCAGAAAAATACATGAGAATGTGTGGGTCAAAGAGAAGGAATGAGAGGAAAAGACTTGTATGTTGCATAGGAGCCTCCTGTCTCTCTATAATGAACACTTTGAAAAAAAAGATGTCTAGAACCAACTAACAACCTAAAGAACAAATTATATTGTAGCAAGAAAAGACTTGACAATTATGTGAGTATTATCCTTGGATCAGCTATCTATGTACAATCAAATCACAGAAACATCAGAACTAAAACCAGAATTAGTTAAAAAAAAAACCTACAAGGATAAACAAGATAGTAATATTTTTTAAAAAATATGATATACAATTGAAATATATTAAATGGATGATTTAATAAGTAATTGAAAATAAAAAAAGGCAAATGGATACTAGATATGACATTGAAACTGATGAGAATTTCATCCAGACTTTTGCCAACGTAAATTAGTTAACACAATAAGGAGACCAAAAAAAAAAAAAAAAAAAAGCCCATAGTAAGCTATAGGGAGCAAGCATTTGACATACCTACCCTAAGGAGAGCTATGGCTGCCAAAGGCACAAGTGGGTAAAATTTGTAAAATTTTGCAAAGAAAATTTTATAGAAATCAGCAAGAAGCATTGAAGGATAAAACCAAAAGAAAATCAGAAGAAAAATGTAAAAGGCTTGTTAAAAAAAATGTTTTTTCCTTTTAAGCATAATGGAATGGCCACACTTAACACCCTAAAATCACAGTTCTAAATGTGCATTTTGAGGAAGTAGAAGTGAAACTAAAAGGGACAAAGAGGAAAAGTCGCTGCATTGGACGAAGTATATATACAGAAGATGGATATTTGAGATGATATAATTGTGAGGTGATACAGTTGTGAATGACTAATATGGAGGATACACACTAATATGGAAGATACATATGTAAGAGGAGAATAAATGAAAATTGTGGAAAAGAAAACCTCTGTAAAAAAAAAGGTGACAGGAACTTCAATAACTAGCAACCTAGATGCCTACTGTCATCAATCTTTATAAGGGTAACTTTGTGATTTAAGAGTAACCTGTTAGTCGAGAACGACAGGCTTTTGCTTTTTGGAAGAAAAATGTTTCCATAAAACATTGCTTCAAATATCTTTACCATTTCATAATCACCTGAAAGGTGTATTTTTTATTGTTGATTACAAAAAAAATTTTTTCAGTAGAACAAAAGCCGACTTAGCAGTTCTTGTATAACAAAGCATCTCCCATCCATATATCCATCCACGTGTCATAGTTGTTCAATATTTCTTGGAATATGTAACAATAGAAAGTAATCTAATAAACATATGATGAAGTATAAAACAAGGTATATGCTTGCCAAATGCATTCGCCACTGCAATGGAGGAGATACAGGTGGAAGAGGGATATCCTATGGACGATGAGGTCCTCCAAACGTTCCTGTTTGTGAATGGCATGGTGCTAATTACTTAAAGCCCCAGAACAGTGCAGAGCTTCCTAAAAGGAATCTGTAATTATAGGAGTTTGCCCTGTCTATTCACACAGGAAAAGACCAAATAATGAAGAATGGTGATTGACTAGATTTCAACATGCATCTGGATGGACTTCCTATAGAGACTGTCCAATAGTATGTATATATGGTATTGACAGTTCATATAGACGACAACTTGGGTCCAGAGTTATGTAAGAGATAGCGAAATTATCAAACTCTTTCCCTGTCTACAAATGGAAATATAAAATGTATTCTGCTCAAAAGAGAAAATTGGGCTTATTTGAAAATGACCCCTCATTAAAAATAAAACAGTTACACATATGTGGCCAAGTATCCTTTTTTTTCCTCTTCTTTTTATTGCACTGTGGCATAGTGGATTCTAGACTGGACTTTGAATCAGAAAGATCTGAGTTCAAATCCTGTCTCTGATAATTACTAGCTTTATGACCATGAAAAAATTACTTAAGTATTCTGTATCTCATTTTCATAATTTAAAAATAGTGATCGTAATGATTTTTGTATGTACTTCTCAGGATTTTTTGAAGCTTAAACGAGATAACATATGTAAAATGTTTTGTAAATATCGTCATTAGTAATCATATGACTCTGCTTGAGATGGTGAAAGTTGTACAGCTACCGCTTTATAAGCTTCATGATCTTAAAATGTTACTTACTCATTTCTCTAGGTCTCTCTCTCTCTACTTTAATCTGTAAAGGGCAATCTTTGAATTACATCATTCAGGTCTCTTCCAGCTCTAGTATTTGATGATTTTTGGGAATGAATAAAGAATCTTGTCTTAGGTGAGGCTTTTATCCTATTAGGAAATTCGTCAAATTCCTTAAGCACAAAGTTTCATTGAGAGATCTTAAGGGAATCATCTTGACTAGGAGGACTATTTTTTTTAAAGTTTTTAATAGGGTCTTTTAAAAAAAAAAATCATCTCCAGTATCCTTTCTCCTTCCCCAACCAGAGATCTATCCCATATAACAAACAATATTTTTAAAGAGGAAAAAAAATCAGCATACCTGATAGATATATTGAAAAACTCTGCAAACATGCAATATGTAACACCTGTGGACCTCCCATCCTCATAAAGGGTAGATTTGGGGTGTCCTTTTATATCTCTTCATCTGAGTCTTGCTTGAACATCGTAATTTTGTTATATTCACTTTTGATTTTTTGTTGTGTGGTAGTTCTTTCCATTTTTGTTGTTATAGTTGTATATATTGTTTTCTTGGTTCTATCTACTTCACTGCATCAGTTCATATAGATATTTCCATGCTTCTCTGTGTTTATTACCTACATAATTTCTTACAGCGCAGTAATAATCCATCACATTTATTTACCACAATTTGTTTCACCATTTGCCAATTGATGGACATCTACTTTGTTTCCAATTCTTTACAATCACAAAAAGTGATACTAAAAATATGTTGGTCTATTTAGAATTCTTTCTTCTTAGTCATGGTTATCCTTGAGAATATACATTCAGTAATGGAACCTCCAATTAAAAAGGTATAGACATCTTAGTCACTTTGTTGTTATAATTCCAAGTTGCTTTCCAAAATGGTTTCATAGTGTTGGCTAAGTGGCACAGTGAATAGAGCACCAGCCTTGGAGTCAGGAGGACCTGAGTTCAAAATGGTTTCATAGCTCCACAAATAATTTAATACTGTGCCTATCATTCTGTAACACCTCCAACACTGATTGTTGTCATTTTGTCGTTTTTGCCAATTTGCAAGATGTGGGGTGAGACCTCAAGGTTTTTAAAAAATCACATTTATCTTGTTATTAATGATTTGGACCATTCTTTCATGTAGTTGTGATTTCTTTGCAATTCTTTTGAGAACTGCTCATTAATAGACTTTGACCACCTATTTTTGGGGAATGACTATAAGTCATATATATGTGTGTGTATGCATACATATGTGAACATATATATATATATATATTATTGGTTACTATATACCCCTATTGAAGAAATTTGATTGAAGAAAGATTTTTTTCTCCATTCAACCAACTCACCTTCTTATCCTAGGTACAGTAATTTTTGTCTCTGCAGAAACTTTTCAGTTTTATATAGTTATATTTTTTATCTTTTGTTATTTCCTCCATCTCTTGTTTCCCGCTTATACACTGTGAGAACAAACGATCTGCTTCTGTTCTAATTTTTCTTATAGTATGATTGTTAATATTAATGTTGTGTGTTCATTTAGAATGCATTATGGAGTAGACACTAAGGTGTTGGTCTAAGCCCAATTTCATCCAGACCACTTTGCATTTTTACTAGCAGTTTTTATCAAATAAGGAGTTTTTTTTTTTTTACCCAGGTACTTTATGTTCTTTACTTTATCAAACACTGGGTTATTAAATTCTATTGTTTCTGATTCTCCCTTGTCTAGTCTCTTCCATTGCTCTATCTCTCCATATTTCAACCAATACTAACTTGTTTTGATGACTGCTTCTTTATAATATAGTTTGAGGTCTGGAAGTACAATTCAATGGACCAAAATTTAAGAATATCTGGAAAGGCTAAACCATGTCAATTGATGCAGTATATATATATATGTGTGTGTGTGTGTGTGTGTGTGTGTGTATGTGTGTGTGTGTGTGTGTGTGTGTGTGTATTTATCAATAAGGAAAAGAAAATAGAGATAGGATGAAAATTTTATTTCAAAGTAAAATTATGGTAAAAGTTTTAAGTCACTTGAGAGCACCTGGTCCTTCTATTAAAAGGCATACACATGAGGCCTGAAGGAAGACTGGAGTACCAGTTGAAACTGTGGGAGTCTCTACAAATATACAGATTTTATTGGTTTAGACTCAAAGTTAGAAAGGCCTGGATTCAAGTAGCACTTGTGACATATAGTGGCCATGACCCTGAAGAAGTCATTTAACTTTTCAGTGACCCCTCCTACTCTCTTAAGACTATAAGTGGTAGAAGAGGTGGTAGATATATGTTGGGACATAGGACTCAGGCAGAAAGAGTTTCCTTACCATTCATTTATTTTCTTCACCAATGAAAGTAAAAATATCAGAGCTGGAAGGGATCTGAAACAACTTCATTTTGCAAATGGGGAAACTGAGGCCCAGAGAAGTTGAATGACTTGCCCTAAGCCATGGAGTTCCAGAGCCAGCATGAGAACTTGGATCTCTTGACTTTTGGTTTGATCTTTGTGGTTTACCATGGGTAGCCAGATAAATTCTGCTACTGAGGAAACACATTCTAAGAAAGATGGTAACGGTAATGGTGATAATTGCTAAAATTATTAAATGAATTTATATTAATAGTCAACAATTAGCTGTGTTGGTTAATGGCTGTAGTAGTCCTATAATTAATACAACTAATTGTTCACCATGGCAAAGAGAGGGGGAGCCTGGGCTCTCAAGGCTATGCCAATGGAATCCAAGCTCTGGCAAGTCCTATCAAGGAGAAGGAAAGGGAATAAGCATTTATAGAGTGCCTACTATGTGTTAGGCACTGTTACAAATATTATCTCACTTGATCTTCACAACAGTCCTGAGAGGTAGGTGCTATTATAATTTCCATTTTATACTGAAGGAAACTACAACAAATAGAGATTGAGTTACTTGCCCAGGGTCACGCAGCTAGAAATGTCTGAGACTGGATTTGAACTCAGGTGTTTATGACTGCAGGCCTCAGGGGGAAAAAGCTTCAAGCGTGGACCAAGAGACATTCTGGAAGAACTAGCCTCCCTGAATTCAGAGACGCTTATCACCAGGTTGGGAGAAAGGTTTTAGAAGGAATTTTGGAAGACCATCTCCTAAGTTATAGAGAGGTTTGTGATATGTGTCACCAAAGGCAATACTCATACTAATGAAATGCCAAGTTTTTGAAGTATTTAATTATTTATAGTTTTTAAAGTGCTTTGTTCCAAACAGTGTTGTGAAATAGGCAACATAAGATTGTACAGTGGAAAGAGCATAGATGCTGGGATCATAGGATGTGAGTTCAAATCTTGCCTCATATTTACTGACAATGTGACTTCAGGCAAGTGACTTGATCTTTCTAGGTCTCAGTTTCTTCATCTGTAAAATGGACTAGATGGTCTCTGAGCTTCTTTTTAGCTCTAGATCTATGACTCCCATTTTATAGTTAAGGAAACCAAGGCTTGTTGGATGAAGGGACTTCTATGAAGTCACTAGGTAGAGTGGGACTTCAGATCCAGGTTTTCTGATTCCAATTCTAGGACTCTTTTTTTTTACCATGCCATGATTTTACCAAACGCTGACATGACCGAGAAGTAGATTGCCAAAGTGAGGAGGACAGCATGCCTTTCAGAGACAGAGGAATAAACCATGGTATCATTGTGGTTTTATGGTCCATGTTGACATTGAGAGTAGGTGTAGATCTTTGTTCAGGGTGCTAAAGTAATGACAGAATGGGGAACTGAAATGGGGGTAACCACAGGGAGGGAAGTCCATGAGGACATTTGTCATAAGGAATTATTGATACCATGTATAGACATGTAATATCAGCAAAGGAATAATTATAGGGATATCCCTTGGGAAAAAGGCTGTTAATGAGAGGGAGATTCTTACTAAACAAAAAGATACAACTCATTATTTTATCATTTAACAATGACTTATTAAGTGCTCACTGTGGGCCAATCACTGTATTCAGCGTTGGAGATACATAGGCAAAAAAATAATAACTAGCTTTAAGGTTTGCAAAATGCATCAATAATAATAGTGCATGTTTATTTAATGCTTTAAGGTTTGCAAAGTGATTTATACATGTTATCTCATTTGATCCTTTCAACAGCCTTGGAAAGTAGATATTATTATAATCTTCATTCTATAGTTGAGGAAACTGAGCAGATAGAGATTAAGTGACTTGCCCAGGGTCACACAGCTTGTAAGAGGCTGAGGCTGGATTTGAACAGATTTTCCTGACTCCAAGCTCAGTGTTCTATCCACTGCCCCACATAGGTACCCACTCTATCCCCTAGCTGTTTTGTACACACTATCTCCTTTGATCCTCACAACAATCCTGGGGGAATGAATGCCATTAGTATCCCTATTTTATGGATGGGGAAATTTGGGCAGACAAATGACTTGTTTGGGTCATACAGCTAGTAAGAGACTAAGGAAAGATTGGAATCTGATTGTTCTGGTTCCAAGGCTCTCATTCTGTCTCCTATAAGCCACCTGTCCCTACACTTAAAGGGATTTACATTAGGATGCAATTAAAGAATCTCAAAGATTCTATCAAAGAATGAGTTGAACATCCCAAAACAATCTTCTGTTTGTGATTTCTGGTCATTTGTTTGTCTAGCACCAGGCATTGTAGTAGAGTAGAAAGAAACCCTGGATTGTGGATAAATGGTCAAAGGATATGCAAAGATAATTTTAAAATGAGAAAACACAAATTTTTAATTATCACTTTAAAGAAATGCTCAGCCTCACAAATAATAAAAGAGGTACACATTAAAACAACTACTCTGAGCTACCAACTCACACATCAGATTGGCAAAAAAAATTAAAAACAATGAAACCCAATGTTGTCAGGATTATGGAAGAACGCAGCAGGACCCCAACAAGGGGCTCTGGAATCACATGGACCACAGGCTGATCCCAGGGGCCTGACACCAGAGGAAGCCAATCTTTTTTCCCATTGACTTATTGCTCCTACCTGTTTTAATCCAGGAAAATCTCTAAAACAAAATTTAGGCATAGCTAGGTTTATTTTTTCCCCAGAATAGGCATTAGTTTCCCTCCTACAAAGGTACTTGATATATAAAATTTCTATCAAGAATGGGACAGATTTTTTAAAAAAATATTTTTTTTCTTCCACCACAGAGATTGCAAAAGAGGCATAGTGCTGAAAGGTGCATATAGACATTAATTACTGGTGGAATTGCAAACTTATAGAATCTTTTTATAGAACAATCTTGCCTCCACACAGTAAAAGTTACAAAAATGGTCATACCCTTTGACCTAATAATTCCATTGTTGGGAATGGGCACTGAAAGTGTTATCAAAAGCAAAAATATAGCAATCTCTTCAAAGATTGTCATAGTAGCTTTACATTTTAATTGCTAATAATTGGAAACAACTTAAATGTCCAATAGTAGGGGAATAATTTAAATAAGTCGTTGTTGGTTAATGTAAAGGAATGCAATTTGGAATAATAAGAATGAGGAATACAAAGAAATATGGAAATATTTAAATGAAATATTTATTTTAAAAAGATCCGAAACAATGGTATACATCTGATTAGGGACATATAAAAAGGAAAATTTGTTTCTCTCTGCAGTTAGATCCAAACAGCATAAACCAGAAAATGCTTCTGTAAATGGTAAAGTTTTATAAAAATATGCTTAAACTTAAATTTCAGCAGTGTGGGCTGGTATTCTCTACTAATACAGATCACCAACACTATCAGGGGTGGGTAAGCTTATGGCCTCGAGGTCAGGACTTCTTCCTTATGGAAGAAACAGCGAAGTTGTCCTCCCTTCAGAATGATGCACTGGGTTGGGATTGGGGTTCGGGGTTCGGGGAGATTTCATTCCATGACCCTCGACTACTGCAAATACCTTCACCTGGGTGGATTTGGATAGCTCCTTAGGTTTAGGTTAAAAAAATAACCATAACATTTTTGCTATTTATTTCTCAACAAATGGGGCAGGGAGGAGAGCACCAGGATAAGGGTAGCTCAGATAGTGGTATTTCGGGAAGAAATATTTTATCTTCCCATTCCCAAATGGAATAATGCAAAGGATGCAAAATAGAACTGTTAAACAATAACTCCTACGGAAAAAAGAGAACAACTCAAAACCATTCCTTCAAATGGATTAAGGGTGAAGCCCAAGATTCCAAGAAGTGAATATTAATTTGATCACTCATTTTGTTGGGTAATTACACTCCATTGCTCTTCAGAGGATAGTGAGTTTAAAAAAAAATTAGTTAAATAGGCCTTTTTAGGTGACACCACTCCTTCTCCAACAATGTACACATCAGGAATGCACAGAGCTCTTTAGCATGCAAGATACAAAATGCTATTAAATTATTTGCTGTTTTCTTGTAAGAAAGGAGTTCTTCCCGGAGTACTAATCTGCTTGGGAAAAAAAAAAAGCCTCCTAATTTAGAGGAAAATGAGACTTTCACTCCACTTAGCAAACACCTCTGCTAACGCTTCATTAGTATGTATTTTCACATAATTCAATTAGCCAAAATACATACAAATGCTCACAGTACTGTTCCCAGCTCTGGGAGTGTCAGGGTGGCTTTAAACAGATCTGAAACAAAATTGCATAAATCGCATGTAAAGCTCTGTGCATACAAAGATACCTTCAGGGTTCTAATAAATTCATGAAACTTTTTTAAAGTATGATTTCCTAGCAGGCAATCACTTTTAATTAACAGGATCACCTACAGCAACACATGTCCTTCAAAAACTTACATTATTTTTTCTTTTTGAATTTCAAAGTTTCTGTAGTGAAAGTTGAATAGCTGAGTAGCTTAACCTCAAAAGGGTTCCAGGCTTTCATGACAGCTATAAATCACTGTGGTGCCTTCTTTATAAGAAGAAAAGATTCTTAACACAACAGAGAAAGAAGGAAACCGCTTTTTAGTCATAGCTAGAAGCAAGCATTTTCTCCAAAGGTCAAAAAACTTTTCCTCAGTTAAAGAATAATTTTTAAGGACATCGCAGCTACTTGTACAACTAACCTCGTGTAATTTACTTTATGAATTAAACATACAATTTTGAGGATTTGTGATTTTTCCCACTGGATGGGCGCTTCTCTTTCTGGAGGTGGCTTGAGAGCGTTTCCCTGCTTCCTATGGGTTGAAATAAACATGGAGGTCAATGACTGGATGGATGGACTTCTTTAATGGGTCCATCTCACTGTGGAAAATGGGCCTTGAGTTCCATTTATACCTGGTTTCTTCAAATGGGTCTGTATCTAACATTTTCTTTATAGCTGGAAGAGAAGTTAGAGGCAATCAGAGTTGAACTGCTTACTTTACAGATGGGGAAAGTGAGGCCCAGAGAGATGAGAGTTGTACAGATATAAGTGGCAGTGCTGGGATCCAAACCCAGGTCACCTGAATTCAAATCCAGTGCCCTCTCTCTTGTACTGAATTTCCTCCCTTAGGTGCTGTTTCCTAGATTAGATCAGGCATCATCCTGTGGAGATGTAGCCTGGTAGCTGCTCCTACAGGGAATACAGCCACAGCTACTGAAGACCCCCAAGAGAAAGTTCTTGTCCCCAGAGTCCTTGGCCTCATCAAATGGTTCAACATCAGAAACTGATATTATTTTATCAATGGAAATGATATGGTATCCCTGACAAAGTGATCACTTAGCCTCTTATTTCAATGATAGGGAGCTTAACCCCCTCCATTTTTAGCTTTGGGAGTCATTAAGTTCTTCCTTAGGTTGGAAGGACATAAGTTTCTCTGGAACTTTCCTCAATTGAGTATTCCCTGCTAGCACTATATACATTCTGCCTGGGTCGCCTCCTGGTAATATCAAGCATCCTGACAACTTTTCCGAGTCTGCATGGTTAGGCTGGAGGGTCTGAGAATTTTCATGGGGGTAGAAGAGTCCTCAGGGAGTTCAAGACCTAGGGTATCCCTAAGGAAAAACAAAGTCCAGAGAAGTCACAATGTGTCTTATTTCATCTCTTTTTCTCCCCCTATATTTCTCCAGTAATATCAGGTTATAATGAACACCAATGGCCACCTGGAAAAGGAACAGAAGTCAGCAGAGGATAGGCTAAAGGAGTTGAGTAAGCAAGTAGAGGAATAATTGCTAGGAAGGATTATACCTTGGCTAAGTTTGAGTGGAAAGAGAGTTCCCATTTCTGGATAGAACCTGCTCTGGGTGTAAGCTAGTAAGTGTCTGAGACTAGATTTGAACTCAGGTCCTTCTGACTCCAGGCTTAACCTTCAGTCTGCTGTGCCACCTAGCTTCCCCTGGAGTCTGTGGATCTGGTTCAAATACTTTAAAGGGCTACCAAAATGCTAGCTATTGTTATTAAAAGCCTCCTAACTGGAGGCACGGGCATTTAGGTGGTACAGTGGATAGAGTGTTGGACCTGGAGTCAGGAAGACTCATCTTCCTGAGTTCAAATCTGGCCTCAGAAATTTACCATCTGTGTGACCCTGGGCAGGTCACCTAACCCTGTTTGCCTCAGTTCCCCATTGGTAAAATGAGCTGGAGAAGGAAATGGTAAACCATTCTAGTATCTTTGCCAAGAAAACCCCCGGTCTTCAGTAGCTGTGGCTGTATTCCCTGCAAAAACAGCTAACAGGCTACATCTCCACAGGATGATGCTGGATCTAATCTAGGAAACAGCACCTAAGGGAGGAAACTCAGTGCAAGAGAGAGGGCACTGGATATGAATTCAGATGACCTGGATTTGGATCCCAGCACTGCCCCTTATACCTGTACAACTCTCAAAGTGCAAGCTTTGACCCCAGTGGGGTCAAAAGAGTCGGACACGACTGAACACACCAGCAACAATTTTTGTGTCTATGCCAAGTGGTCAAAGCCAGAGAGGAGCAGGAGGTATCCTGGCCCAGCTAAAGAGGGTGAAAGGTCCTGTGACCAGGAGTCTGAGAGCAAAGACTATGAAATAGAAGTTTGAGTTTATCCTGGACAGATGAGCGACCAAAGACCAGGTTGATGAAATGATACTTGCTTTGGGTTAAGTGGATGTGATCAAAATGAAGCAGGGTTAAGTGAAAGGCCTAAACAACAAAGGGATTACTGGGGATTAAGTAAATGATGATTATATAGGAGATTGTGGCTTGCTGGAAGATGAATGCTCTGTGATTTGGGATAATATTTCGAGGCACCAATCAGCTCTTTTTCATCAAACAGAAACCAAGTGGTAACTTTGGGGAGAAAGAGGTAATAAATGATCCCCAATGCAGCTGGTGAGAGTTATTATTGATCCATTTGGACTTCAATATGGGGAGAGTATTTGTTATTAAATGTCAAAGTTCTACCAGAGTAGGATTCTGAGATAATGGGAGAAAAGGAAGGGATTCTAATATAGGGGAGGAGGAAAAAGCTAACTGAATTAAACATAGCTTATCAAAACAGGCCTTTGCTCATTATCTGTAGGCACCTCCTCCCTCCCCCCAAAAACTCCATCCCAGAACCATGGGATCACATATTAATAATAACTAAGTGTTGAATGATTATATTGTCATATCATTCTTAGAAACTCTTAGGTGTGTGTGCAAGGGTGTGTACATGTGTGTGAATCAGATATTAGAATGACAGTGTGTGAAATACAAAGAAATTTGGTGTTAAATGATACTTGTGTAAGCATAGTTTAAAGTAGGTAGAGGAGTGTATTATCTCAGTGAGGAAATTACTTGAAAACAATGCTTCTGGGTGAGAGAGGGATAGGGAAGTTCTGATCTCTTTAGTGTAACCTTAATAGCAGTGGTCTCCAGTGTCATAACTAAGGTAAAGTAACTGGGGTTTTGCCCTAAGGCATCAAAAATTAGAGGGTAGTATAGTTAACAATGGTAGTAACTAATTCTCTTTCCCACTCAAATGACTTTGTATTAATTACTTGTAGCATTATTTTTACATAATAGATTTAGAGCTGGAAAGACATTAATAGTTGTCTAGTTAAACTTCCTCATTTTACGTATGAGGAAACAGAAATTCATAGAGGTTAAATGACAATTTACAAAGTTGATTGGAGGGTGCTTTTGTGATCCTTAGGTGCTTACTCTGAGAGTGCTGTTGTCCTGGGGGCCAAAATGGTTAGTTTTTGCAGTCACTGAAGAAGAGAAGGCAGTAACACCATTTCAGATATTGACCTTCCTTGAAAGGGGTAAGGTTTGAGTTCAGATAAGGGAAAGAATTCCTGGGGTTCACCTGCCCTGGAGTAAAATAGAGATCAGGCAGACGATCTAGAGATGGCCTCTGAATCATGTGGGCACTATCTTGATAGAGTCAGGAAAGCGTCTTGTGTAGGATGAGAGGGTCATGAGCCACTCCTCTCTCCAATCCATCATTCACACAGCCTCCATACGGATTCCTAAAGCACAATTCTGACTGTTGCATTCCCCTATTTAAGAAAGTCTTGGCTACCTACCTCCAGGATGAAATTCTAATGATTCACTTTGAAATGTAAAGTTCTTCAAAATCTGGACTCAACTTACCTTTCCATCCTTGTGTCATACTACTCCCTCCATGCACATCGGGGCCCAGGCAAAGTGGCCTTCTTGTTGTTCCTCATGCACTCCACTCCATTGATTTACTGGCTATCTCCCTTGACTGGACTGCACTCACTTCTTACCTCAATTTCTAAGAATCTTTGCTTTCCTTCGAGGCTCAGCTGAAGCACCACTTTCTTTATATAACCTTTCCTGATGCCTTCAGCTGTTTCCCCTCACTATATGTATGTGTGTGTGTGTGTGTGTGTGTGTGTGTGTGTATATATATATATATATATATATATATATATATATATATACATATATATGTCATATATGTGTGTTACAGTTAAAATTTAGGTAGACTGAGGCACAAAGTTCTGAGAATGATCAATTTATTAGTAAAGCATGAATTTACCAATAAATAGGATCTCAGCTTCCCCAGCAAAGCTAAGACCCCAAATGAGGGGGGCAGCCTCTTTAATACTTTTGGGGAATACAGAAAATAGGAAGGCTAGCATCATAAATAGAAGAAAATATTGGATGGAAATTAGGAAGGAGGGCTCGCAAAAAAAAAAACCCAAAACACAACAACAACAACCCAAAACACCCTACTTCCCTCCTGTGACTAAGATATGTTTGTTGCTCAAGTCTAACTGCATTTGCAAGGGCAGAGATAGCAAACCAGACTTCTTTGGATAACAAACCAAACATCCTTGAAGGATAGCTTGGTGATGTAAAGATACTTGATGAGACTCCCTAGTGTCCACTTCCTTCCTTCATGAGTAACGCGTTTCCTTGACACAAGAACAGAACAGTGATTAACAGGAAAACTGGATTTGTAAACAAGTCATTACAGGTCAGCTAAATTTCTGAACTAAGTTCAGAGACAAAAAATTACAACTCAGGCAGTTACACTAGGAAATCAATTAACTGTAGGTAAGATCAATTTAAAAAAGACAGAATCAATCTGATTATTTCTCATATATATGTACACACACATATAGTATACATCTATATGTGTACATGTTGTTTTATCCAACTAGACCTGATAAGCTGCTCATTGAGGATGTGTCTTTGTATCCTCAGCACCTACCACATTGTATGTAATAGGTGCTTAATAAATATTTATTAATTGATCGGTTGCTAGACAAAATTATAGAGTATAAATTTATTAAACAGCATGAGATATGAGGTCACGTCACTTGAAATCTTTAATTGTTTAAAAACCAATAAGCACGTGTGGCTTTAGAGATCTTCAATTTAAAACCTTCCAACCTTCCTATTCCAATTAAGTGAAAACTCTTTATTCTAGAAGTCATAACTTACCATGCCATGAGGCAGTAGAATAACTCTTTAGTGAAATATACCAATCACAGTTTTTTGATATTTTAAAGTGTTGGAATCTCCAACAAGTCCTAACCTGTTACCTTAGTATGATGTAGATATAGATGATTCTGGGGTCTTGTTGACTATGCCACTAGAACACAAATTCTGACAGATTCTACCATGCTGGAAAGGCTTCGGGTATGGTCCCAGTAATGGACAGTTTCTGTTTTCTGAGGGCCAGCCCAGCTAAGTATAGAGAGGTTCACTACTAGTAGGCTGACCACTCAGTAATGAATTCTTTGATCATGGCAACACACAAAATGAAGAAAAATCAAGTGAAATGGTACTCAGTCTTCTATGGCTCCATTCTGTTTCATCAGTGATGGTGGCTAGATGGTAGTAAAGAGACAGAGGATGCTGAACATCACACAGTTTGTATATAAACGTTAACTTTACTCAGTATTCTAAATGCGAGTTTGTCCAATGACCAATGAGTAGATATATTGCTGTAAGATTTATATCTTGCTTGGCCCTTCTTCAGAGGATTTATGGGAAGAAATGAACAATAACTGCCTAGAATGAGAAGGCAAGCATGGGTTGTAACTTTCTTGGTAAGAAGGAGTGCCTATCTTAATGCAACTACAGATTTGTTGCAGTATCAAAAACTGGATAAGGCACTGAAGACATATTAGTTGAGTATGTTTCTGTAGCTATCTACAAGTAGTAATTTCCAATATTTTAAAGGGAACATGGTGTAGTGGAGAGAGTGCTATGCAGGATCAAAAGGGCCTTAGCTCAAATTCCATATCTGATATGAGACGTGTAACCCGAGGAAATTACCTAATTCTCAGAGCCTTAATTCCTCTGATCGCAAAATGGGGGTAATTCTCACTGTACCTATCTCAAAGGTCATTATGAAGCTCAAATGAGATAATGTATCTAAAGTGCTTTCCAAATCTAACAGCCCTAAATTTAGAGAGGTTCATTGTTAGTAATCGGCTACTTGGTAATGAATATGAGCTTCCAGGTCTGGTTGAGTCTTTAAACAATCCATTCCCCAATTCAGACTTTTCATTAAGTCATACTGGCTTCATGCCTCTGCAGTTAGCCCACATCAGCATGATGTTTTTAGTCTGGTGCATGTGCACCATCCATCCTGGAGAAGCCAGTATCTGCCTGGATTACAGTGCAGCCTGGCCACTGATGGCCTCCCTTCCCTGACTGAAGTCTGTTCTTCTGAAGGTGACAGTGAACTCCTGGGGGCCACCCTTGACTTGGAAGGTTTTGTTCCTGCGGCTGCATCTGACAGCATCAGACAGGTGGGAGAGTACCTGCCAGTCCAGAGGTAGACTTCCCCCTGCTCCTCATCCCTTCCCACTACTCTAGCCTTGTTGAATGTCATGACCATCAGGTAGGACATACCTGCTGTGTTGCTGAATGGACATGTTTTACAGGTCTTTACAGGCAAAGAATTTCAAAGGACTTTAGTCAAGTAGATGTCAGTTAATTAAGCCACATACCCCACAGGGTGTATTGCAAACAATTTAACTATTGAGGCACTGAGTTCATAAACAGATGAAATGAAGAGGCAAGAGTTACCAGGCACATCCCTCTGGATACACTAAAGCTCTGCTTTCAACAGTTTGGTCAGAGTGATTAGAAAAGGCAACCATAGAGCAGAAAAGAGGAGGACATCAGTGAAAGATTATCATGTTGGTCTCTACCTTTGAACTCCAGAGAATAAACTAGAGATCCCCTTTTCAGGCACATCTCTGTGTGTGCTCAAGGTCACATGGCTTATGAATCTGGCAACACTTAACGTCACTTGCAGGGAGCATGTGTGCCCTCCATCAGAACTCCATAGGACCACAGGCTTTAGAACTGAAAAGGACCCGAGAGATCAAGACTTGTGCACGATCACAGAATCTCCACATTGGAAAGGACCTCAGAGGCCACCCAGTCCAACCCATTCCTGAACAAGAGTCCCCTTTATAATATACCCGACAGGTGTTCATCCAGCCTTTGCTTGAAGGCCTCAAGTGAGGGGGAGCCCCCCTATCTCTTGAGGGAGCCCGTTCCACTTTGCTATCATTCTAATGATTATGAAAGATTTTCCTTAGGTGAAGCTCAAATTTGCTCTTTTGCGTTCATACTAGCCCTTTGCCCTTCCACATTTTACAGAGGAGGAAAATGGAGCCCACAAATGGTATGGGGCTTCCTCAAGGCTGGTAGCTAGCAGAGCCAGGATTAGAACCCAAGCCTCCTATTTTCCAATCCAAGGCACATTTCCCTCTGCCCCCAATGCCTCAATTGCTTACCAGAGAGAGTTTATCAGGAGCTTGACCAATGTGTGAGGACCTCACATATAAAAGAGTGTAGGCCTGTTCAATTTACGTTCAATATTCAATATGTATTTATTAATCAATCAATAGGCCCATTTATTACTCACCTGTGATGAGCTAAGGTACATGCTAAGCCAGAGGTTCCCAAACTTATTTGGCCTACTGCCCCCTTTAAAAAAAAATTACTCAGCACCCCCCTGGAAATCTACTTTCTTTAACTTTTTAACAGTAAAAAAAAATTTGCATTATTAAAAAATATAAATTTAAAAATGACATAAATTTAATAATTTATTGTAAATTTGTCTTTTTTCCTGCATTGAAATTTTGATGATGCAATATCATATTATATAACCATAAACAAGTCATTACATGCACATATTTCTGCTGATATATACTGGACTTCCTGATAATGCATGACAAGCTCACCTGCCAATACTTGCTTGCTAAGACCTGTTGGCAGACTTGAGCAGTGATTGGTTATAACTTATGTTTTGTATGTTTATTTGGAAAATAATGTAATTACTATGACTTTAACTCTTACACAACAGATGAAATGTGTAAGAATGGTTTTTCAAAATTTTCTTTTCTTCTTTCCTTATGCTTCTACCTCCTTATATTTTATTCATTGCCCCCCAGTTGTACCTGAGGCTACTACTGCTCCCCCCTAGAGCATTCCAGTGTCTCCCAGGGGGAGGTATCTCCCATTTTGGGAACATGTGTGCTAGGCTTACTAGGTAAATTACACTATTCTGTTTTCTATCTCTGATGAGGATGGCTCATCAGAAGAGGCTTAGGTTAGATATATGGGAGAGATTAATGACAGATGATGTCATAAATAAATTTGAACTTTGCTGTAATGCTCCTGATTGTGTGGATTTAACTACATCATGGGTCAAATCATTCACTGCAAGTGGAAAGTAGCTTTAGGATCAAAGTATGATAAAAAGTAGGGCAGCTAGGTGGTACAGTGCATAGAGTACCAGCCCTGGAATCAGGAAGACTCTTATCTTATTGAGTTCTAATCTGGCCCCACACACTTACTAGCTGTGTGACCCTGGGTAAGTCACTTAACTGTATTTGCCTCAGTCTCCTCATCTATAAAATGAACTGGGGAAGTAAGTGACCCACCATTCCAGTATCTTTGCCAAGAAAACCCCAAATGGGGTGATGAAGAGTTGGACGAAAATGAAACAACCGATCAACAAAAATGATAAAATATGTGGTCTTTTTTAAAGTTTATGATTTAATAATAATAATAACTAACATTTATGTAATGCTTTAATATTTGCAAAGTGCTTCACAAATATTATCTCATCTGATCCTCACAATAAGACTGTGAGGTAGGTGATATTATTATCCAGATGAGGAAACTAAAATAAAAGGCAGTCAGCTTGCCCAGGGTCACGCAGATAATAGGTATTTGAGGCTGAATCTGAACTGCAGTCTTCTTGACCTAGGTCTGGAGTCAGAAAGACCAGAGTTTAAATTCAGCCTCAGATGGCTACTATCTGTGTGACCCTGAGCAAGTCACTTAACCTGTTTTCCTCAGTTTCCTGAACTATAAAATGGAGATAATAATATCAAATACCTCTCAGGGTGTTGTGAGGATCAAATGAGATAATATTTATAAGAAGTACTTAGTAAAGTGCCGGGCAGATAGTAGACATTATACAAATGTTTATTCCCTTCTCCTTCCCCTTCATTAGCATCGGGAACTTCTGATGAGGACATGCCCTCTAACAAGGACAGTCAGCAGCTTCTCTGGAATCTATAGTCTTGGGGACTTGCCTGGGGCTAAGTCACATGCCTAGAATCACATAGCCATATGCAGGACTTGAACCCAGGTCATGCTGGTTCTGAAGCTAGCCTTCTATTCACTACACCACAATGCCTCATCACATAAAATGGTTAGACTAGAAAAGAAAGGGGGTGGAATGTTAGTACTATCTCCAGATAAAACCATAAAGTAATAAATAAAGCATAAATCAATAGTTCTAGTACCTAACTATTTCCTGGTTAGGTATACTCCATTCCAAGGTACAGTTTCCTCGTGATGTCCTTTGGGTATCCATTGATCCCCACTGAAAGGGGTCAGCTAGGTGGCACAGTATTTAGAACTCTGGCCCTGGAGTCAGGAAGACCTGAGCTCAAATCCAGCCTCAGGCATTTCCTAGCTGTGACCCTGGCCAATTCACTTAATCTCTCAGTTTCCTCAAAAGGAAATGGGGATGACAATAGTACCTACCTACTAGAGTTATTATGAAGACCAAATGAGGTAATATTTGTAAAGCTCTTGGTATGATACATATAGTAGGCATTTAATGAATGCTTATTTCTTCTCTCCCCCACCCCCAAGGTTCTGTGTCAATCTGCTAGTGTTAGGCAGTGTTTTTTATTCCTAACTTTTTCTCTTTTGCTTCTCTGCTAACTCCCTTCCCCTTCCTTCCCTTTCCTCCCACCACTACCCCCACCATTCCTGCCTACAATCACCAGCAACATTGGGATCCAGGTTACATTATTCCAAGGGTCTAGTGGCTTGAGTCTAAGTAATAGATTGTGAAGTGAGAGCAAAGGTAGTTCAACAACTGTCCCTCAGTACTGACTCACTGATGTATTAAGGGATTGTCTCTAGAAGGTCACCATGTTAGTACAATGTCCAGGGGAAACACTGGGCCAGCAGCAGATGAAATTGCCTTTGCTTCTCTATTCCTGGCATTCAAGGTTGGGCATAGCTAGGGATTTAAAAAGAAGGAAGAATTGTGACTGTTGCTGGGGATATTAGACTGGCCTTAATCCTGTTGTCTTTAAGCAGATTTTGTTGCTTGCAGAAAAAGGTTCATATCCAGGTAAGTCTTTGGACCTTGGGAAGGTCATGATTCTATTATCTGGGCTTCCAAGGAAACCTTCCTGACGGAGTTGTGTTTCTGTGTTTTCCTCCTTGTCCTGACCTACCAGAAGTCTTACAAACCAAATGAAATAATATTTGTAACATGCTTAGCACCGTGTCTGGCACGCAGTAGGTGCTTAATAAGTGCTTGTTCCCCTACCCAAAAGGAAAGTAGCTCAGAGAGCCACGTGTGATGTAGGCATTTGCCTCCCCTGCTTGTGTCGTGGTGTGATTTTGCTTGCTATCTCTCTCAGTGGTAAGGCAAGTGTGCCTGTAATTATTAAACCATGTAAATGTAGTTCTATCTTTATTTCTGATCAGGCAACCAACAAGCATTTCAGATAATGTACTGTGTGGCTGTAAGCAAAAATAATTAAATAAAACAGCTTCTGCCCTCAATGAGGTTACATTCCATCAAGGTAACAGCATGAATAGACACACATACACATATGTGCGTACAAGGTAGTTTCTCGGGGAAGGGCTTTAGCAACTGGGAGGGGGGATTATGAAAGATCTCATATAGAAGGTACCACATAAGCAGAACTCTGAGGAAAGTAGGGATTCTAAGACATGAAAAGGGATGGGAAAGATGCTGTGCAAAACCATGAGAATGGAGTATTGGATATTAGGAATAACAAGACCAGTGAAGACAATAATGTATAATGGAGCAGGAGAGGTAGGATGGGGCCAAGGTGGGAAGAACTTTACATGCTAAATAGAGAAGGTTGTATTTGATCCTAGAGAAAATAGGGGAGTATTGGAGTTTATTAAGTCAAGGAATGACATGGCTATATTTAGGCTTTAGGAAAATCACTTTTGTGGTTGTGTAGAGTATGGATTGGAAAGGGGAGAAATAAGGCAGGGAAGCCAATGGGAGATCTGATAGGAGGACTGTTTTTGCTCCATTACCCTGTATATCCTTGTGGCATCCTAAGTCATAATACATGGCCTAAGTGCAAATATGCTGGCCATTTCAATGATTCTTTCTTTTTCCTCTATGGTTTTCTGTATTCTCTCCTTTTTGAGCCCTTCCCTCTGTCTAGGATTTGATCATTGGATGCATGCTGAGAAAATTATTTGTATTTTGGTAGCGGTCTTCTAGAGATAAGACCTTAATGATGTGAGTTTCACCACTGTGGGACCTCCTTTCACCAACCCAAGTGACAGTCAACATGGATTGCAAACTATCTAAAACAATAGGTAAATCTGGGGGAGGGAAAGTGGCTTGCCTGTGGTTGCATAGCTAGTAAGTGAGGTAAGATTGGAATTCAGGTCTTCCTGAAGTTCATCACCCCATACTTATCTTGCTACATAAAGACATCTAACTTAAAAGTATTTATTAAGCCCTACTATGGGAAGGGAGGGAAAGAGGGAAGAAGAGAAGGAAGAAAAGGGAAGGAGGAAGGAGAAAAGAAAGGAGAAAGGGAAGAATGGAAGAAAGAAGGAGGGGGTAAGGGGAAAAATGAAGAAAGGAAGGAAAAAAGGAAGGAAGGAGTAGAAGGAAGAGAGGAAAGAAGGAAGAAAGGTAAAGGGGAAAGAAGGAAAGGAACAAGGAAAGAAAGGGGGAAGGAAGGAAGAAGAGGAAGGAAGAAATGGCAGAAGTAAGGAAGAAAGTAAGAAGGAAAGAAAGATTGGAAGGAAGGGAAAGAGGGAAGGAAAGAAGAGGAAGGAGGGAGGAATAGAACAAAAGAAGGAAGAAGGGAAGGAAGGAGGGAACGAAGGAAGAATGAAAGAGAAGGAAAGAAGAGTGAAGGAAAAAGGAAGGTGGGGGAGGAAGGGAGGAAGGAGTAAAGGAAAGAAGAAAGGAAGGGAGGGAGGGAGGAAGGAAGAGGTGATGGAAGGGAAAGAAGGAGTAAAGGAAGGGAAGGAAGGAGGGTAGAACGGAGGGAAAGGAAGGGAAGAATGAAGAAAGGAAGGGAGAGAGGAAGGAAGAGAACATTTATTAAGTATACCAGGCACTGGAACTTAATAAATTCCTACTGATTTATTTTTCCCTCCCCAGAGACATAAAATTTCTGAATGGTGATGATCATAGGATCATTCATTCATAGAACTGGAAGGGACCATAGAGGTTATATAATCTGACTTCCCATACATAGAGGAATCCTTTCTATAAGCACTCCTGGCAACAGGTTGGTGCCAGGGTCATTTGAAGATTCATAGAATTTCATTGCTAGACTAGAAGGAACCTTAAAGATCTTTGGGTTTTGGCTGTCCAGATGAAGTAACTGAGTTTCTTGAGCCAGGTCATGTGCTTTGACCTAGGACAAAATGAGTCTGCTGAATTCTAGGACAGTGCTCTTATTCACTACACGATTCTGTCTCTGTGGTATTCATGATTTCCTTCCATGATTTGACCCTTTGAAAAAACTAGAAAGAAGCCTGGAGTAGAAGAGTCTGAGTGCATATACAGGAGCATATGAGGTGTAACTATTAAGCAATAAATTATTTTTTGGTGACTATGAGAGAACTTCGCCTTCCTAATGATTCTTGTCCTTTAGAATCGTCCCCTTAGGAAACTGCATATATTCTAATGAGGCTGCTATTACGGCCAAACATTTTTGGGACTCCTCTTTGGAAACTGCCTTCAGAGCCAATCTACAGGCCACATAAGAAAACTGATCTCATTGTTTTATAATCACAGCTTGTCACTGATCACAAACCATGTTCTCCAGCTTGATCACTGTTAGCAAACAGCATCAAGTGACTTTTAACTGTTTCTGAAAACTAAATGGGGGCAGCTAGGTGGCACAGTGGACAGAGTGCCAGGCCTGTAGTTAGGAAGACTCACCTTCATGAGTTCAGATCTAGCCTCAGACTTACTTATTAGCTGGGCGACCCTGGGAAAGTTGTAAACAACTCTTTACCTCAGTTTCTTCATCTGTAAAATGAACTGGCAAAGAAAATGGAAACCACTCTAGTATCTCTGCCAAGAAAACCCCAAATCAGGTCAGGACTTTTCCTTAGAGCTTAGCAGTATTATGGGGACTAATGCAATTACATCAATAAATAGGAACATTTGTAGTACTTACTATCATTGATGGAGGAATCCCTCTTGGAAAGAAAGTTTGGAAGACATAGGAAAGAACTGCACAGGACAAGAAAGCTTGAATGGGTTGCAGTCTGCCTCACTGGATGGAGTAGCCCCAATCTCAAAGCCAATATATTACCGGGTGCATTCTCTATTTCTGTCCAATAACATGATTTAATCTATATCAAGATGAATATTGACATCGAAATTAAGTTGGACGTGAATGAACAACAATGACGACTAAAAATCTAAGTAGGTACTCAAAAGATGAAGATTTATCATCACGGATTGCATTGAAAAGAATATGTCTCAGGCTGTGAAGGCAGATCTGAAAGAGGCATTTCAGAAATGTCTTGAATAACCATGACATCATTAGAATGAGCATATAATCTCTCAAGGAAACTACCTTGAAAGGGACTCAAATAAAGTACAAGTGTATTTTTTTTTTTAACAAAACATATGCTGTTTTATCATCACATTCTATGTATAATGGTAGGTTGAGTTACCTTCCATTTTAAAATGAGAATATATTTTGTTTGATGATGGGAATATAGAATTTTAAAATTAAAAGAGAACTCAATCCATTGGAAGTTTGGAAGGGGATTATCCATGATCCCTATAAAATAGCCCATGCCAAGAAGGAGGGGGACTGAAGATTTAAAGGTTATGACCAAGTGTGAAAAGGGTAAAAAGGTTTTACTCAGTCTTGTTGTTTCCCCTTTCTTGACATTACTAAGAAAGGGAGTTTTTTCCCTTATCGCTTAATCCTAAGAGCATGACCCATTTGGAACAAACATGCTTGTGCAGGTATTAGATATTGTAGTTTTGAGTCGCTCTAAGGACAGTGCCTGAATTAAAGGAAAGGCCCCAAAAGAGGAAATGAAAAGATCTGTTCAGAGATCAGATGAAGCATTTGTATAGAACCCTGTTCAAAATGGATACAAATGCACCAATTCTGCAGAATTATAGGCAAATCAAAGGAAAATTACATCTGAGAAGACGAAGCTGCCAAGCAGCCGTCTAACCGTGGATGAGGCATAGACGCATCTTTGAAGACTCCCGTCTGGGCTGCCAAAGAGCCAGATGTTGCAGGTGGAATTATATCTTCTCCAGCTTAGCATCTGGATCATATAAGTGTTCCACAGAAAATGAAGAGGTGTGGAAGAAAGTGGTGAAAATGACCATTTGAAAATGCATTTTTGAAAATCAACTGGCTTTGAAGGATACAGAGCAAATTTACTTTTTATTAAGACCAAGTTCAATATCATTTTTATTATTGGTGTTTGATACGGAGAATGGTCTCTTAAACTCCACAGCAAGATGTACTCATAGATTTCCTTCTGAAGAGCTTTCAGAAAATTTTCCAAGTTCTAATGTTTTCCCTCTTCGTCTTGGAGTATTAATTAGTACAGGACATGGATGCTTCCTTGGTAATTGGGGTTGTCAATGAATGGATTAATAATAATAACAACAATAATATCAGTGATGATGATAAGGATGATAATGGTGAACCTCGTTCTTCCAGTTCTATAAATAGGTAGAAGGCTTTCCTGCCTGGGTAAATTTCATCCTAATCTGCTTTTCGTAATATGAGATGTGGGTTGTTACCACAAATATGATAAGATGAACTATAGGCTCTAAGACTCTTACGTTGCAAAATAATTGCTGATCTGCATTCTTAGAGGGGGCTTCTTCATCAAGACCTCTTGTTATTGATGAAATCATGTATTTGGACAGAAATAGAGAAAACATTAATACTGTTTTGGCTTTGAGATTGGGGCCACTCCATCCAGTGTAGCAGACTGCAACCCATCCAGGCCTTCTTGTACTCTTCAGTTCTTTTCCAGGTCTTCCAAGTGTTTTTCCAAGAGGTATCCTTCCATCATTCGCTACAGATAGTGAAGTTCTCCAGATATTCCTGTTTGCTGATATAATTGTATCAGTCCCCATAATACTATATAGCTCTAAAGAACTTGACTAGAGGTTCTTCTAGGTATTTTAAATATTTTGGAGATACCAGTGTAGCCCTCAGGACAGCACAGACTAGTTATGCCTCACTCCCATTGTGACTGGCCTGCCCCCTTTTTAGATCACATGTTTCCTTAATAATATCTTTTCCTTTCTTTCATAACACTTTTCACACAGTGTTTCCTGCAAAAAAAGGCATTGCTGATATTATGCTGAATTCACTGGCATCCACTATTGGTTCCTCCATTGCCCTTTTAGACACCCACACAATTCTGATTCTTTGGATTCAGCAGTGTTTCATGATTTTTAGCCAAGTAGCATCACCAGCCGAATCTGGAGTTGCTAAAATGGGTTTTCAATACAGAGAATTGTCTGGTATCATTGAAAATGCAACACTTTTTCTCAGTTTTTTCCCCCTGTTCAGTTTTGGGCCCCAAAGGTTGTCTAACTGAAGGACCTGTCCAAAGTGTGTGTATGGACAACCAAGGGACTGTTCTTCCAATTGACTATCGTTCTAATCTAAACAGTGGACGTTTGAGTTTTTTCTATATGGATTCATCTTTTTTGAGTGTCTGTTTATGTCACTGAGGAGGTTTTTCTTGTATTCTGTGGCCTGAAACAATCAGGACACTATTATAAACAAATAGGAACCTTCGGAAAACTGCACCATCTCTAGGAAATCCCTTTTGCATTTGTATTCTGGGCTGGTTATTCTCTCTGACAGTGGCCAGCACCTTTGGTGAGTATAATCTATAATTGTTTTATGGCTCACATAATTTGATTCCACAATAATAACAATAACAGAAAGCATTTATTTAGTGCTTTAAGGCTTTTGAAGAGCTTTATATCTCATTTTATCCTCAAAACAACTGTGGAAGGAGGTGGTAGTATTATTGTTCCCATTTTATAGGTGGGGAAACAAACAGAGACTATGTGTCTTGCCCAGATTCACACAGTTAGTAAATATAGTTGGATTTTAACTCAGGCCTTGACTCTAGACCAGCACTCTATCCACTAAACCACTTAGCTCTCTCTGCTCATCAATATTGTCTCTATGTTTAGGTCTGTCAAGGAATCTTGGGTGATCATAACATGCACAGAGGACCCCTAGTTGGATGGGAGTCTTTAAGGCTGTGTTTTGCTTGTCTGAGTCAAATGCAATTTTGTAACCATTACAATAAACATGGTATGACTCATATTCCCTACACTTTTCAGTCAATTGTGTGTTTGCAAATATGTGGTCTATAGTGGAAAGACATCTGCAAAAGCTTTCCATTTTCTTTTGAATTGTATTCACATTTATTCCTTTCATTTTGTTCACATTTTATTCCAAGTCTTTTAGTTCAACCTGTATCTCACTACAAACTCCCTCTACAATATCCCCAGTAACTCATCATCCAACCTTTACTTGAAGATCCTGGGGGTCTAGGAACCCATTGCTGCAAGAAGCAGTCCATTCCATTTTGGGATCTTTCCCACAATTTCTAAAGGGAGCAAGGGATGGCAGATAGAGAGCCGTCTGCAAAGCTAGAAAGGTCTGTCTCTGACACATATTGGCTATGTGACCTTAGGCGAATGATTTCACTCCTCAAGACTAAATTGCAGAAAAGGAGTTGACTTGTATTGGTAGATAGCTGCCTCAAGCAGGAGTTCTATGGACAGATGAAATCACAGGTCCAATTGCTCTCCCTATTCAGCAATCAGGAAGCTCACCAAGGATATCATTGAGACATGTGTAGTTGATTTTCCTGAAGTTTTCTTATAGGTAAGAAGATAGACTTATGGGTCAGTAGTTGCTGATGTGTTCCCCCTCACATTTTTTGGTGTCATGTCTTTGAAAGACCTTGAAAATTTATATCTCAATGTTTTTAAAACTATTGTGTTTCTTATATAGATTCTTTCTGTTTTTGTAGTGGATATGGCCAAGGAAAAGTTTCTAGGATTTCATTTTTCATGATGCTTGAGAAGAGGGAAAGCTGTCCAGTGGGAGAATTTCCCTGTACTCTTTTTCCCAAGGGGATACAGAGTGTGGCTACCATGAGGTGAGGA
>CM053586.1:273283982-273300560 GCA_028646515.1 Pseudochirops corinnae
ATAGATTCTTTCTGTTTTTGTAGTGGATATGGCCAAGGAAAAGTTTCTAGGATTTCATTTTTCATGATGCTTGAGAAGAGGGAAAGCTGTCCAGTGGGAGAATTTCCCTGTACTCTTTTTCCCAAGGGGATACAGAGTGTGGCTACCATGAGGTGAGGACTTTGATTGTTGGGGAGTCTTTCGGGAAGCAGGAGGTTTTGTGTGACCCTGGGCAAGTCACTTAACCCTGTTTGCCTCAGTTTCTTCATCTGTAATAAGCTGGAGAAGGAAATAGCAAACCATTCTAGTATCTTTGCCAAGAAAACCACCAGTGGGGTCACAAAGAGGCAGACACAACTGAAGCAGCTGAACAATAACAGCTAAATGATCTCTGTGGTCTCCTGTAGCTCTAAAATTCAGTGATTCTAGTTTCCCTGACAGGGAAGGTTGATGTATATTACAACAAGTGATTAAAATGGGAGGCTGTAGATATTTTTTTCTCTTAGAGGCATTAAATAACAGAATAGTTTCTTATCTGTCTGATTCTAAGGGAGTTGGAGAACAGCCCATTCCTATTAACTACATTAACACCTCCCGTCAGAGTTACAGCTAGTTCTAAGAACTGTGTAGTCTAGAGCCTACTGCCGGTGTCTCATAAATGTTTTTGAAAAAGGATAATCCAGTGATAATTCACTCATTTGACAAGCATTTATCAAATGCTTACCATAGGACTGCTTCAGGTGGGGAGTGGAGAGACAGAATACAAAAGGCATAATCTCTAGTCCTAGAGTAGAGATTTTAAGTTGGAGACTAATGAGAGGAGAGATTTAGAGAAACATCATAGATTTAGAGCTGGAAGGGGCCTTAAAGGCCTGAGTCCAATCCCCTCATTTTGCAAATGAGGCCAGAGAAATTAAATGACTTCCTTCAGGTCACAGAGCCCTGCGTGTCCAGGGGCAAGTGTCAAACCTTGGTTTTCCTGATTCTCGGTTCAGTGTGAATCCACTGTGCCCCCTAGCTGGGTGGTGCAACAGAGTGGCTGAGAGTTGAAGTCTACACCTAGGAGTTGGATTAGATAAACTAGGAATAGGAAATATCTGTAGATTTTTGAGCAGGGAGGGGATGTGATAAATGCGATTCAACTCAGCGAACATATGTAAGTGCATCACACATGGCAGGCTCTCTTTTGTTAGAGGTGGATAAGCAGCCCAATGGACAGTGTTAAACAGGACAACCTATTTAAATCCTGCCTTAGGTACTTCCTAAATGTGTGACCCTGGACAGGTCACTTAATCTCTGCTGTCTCGTTGTCCTGTAAAATGGGTGTAATAATAATAGCACCTAATTCCCAGGGTTGATATGAGGACTGAATGAGCTAACACTGTAAAGCACTTAGCACAGTTCCCATCACATGCTACATTCTTGTTTTCTTCCTTCCTTCCTTCCTTCCTTCCTTCCTTCCTTCCTTCCTTCCTTCCTTCCTTCCCTCCTTCCTTCTTCTGGCACTGGGGGAAAATACATTTGGGTGTGTAATGCCTTCTTCAGAACGGTGAGGGAGGCAGAAAGAATGGCCTGGACACACATAAATTTCTGAGATTTAGAGTTTGGGGCTCATCTCCTGAGGCAAAGGGATATTGTATAATTTGAGACTGAGCAGGACTCAGTAGGAACAGTGGGGCCCTAATAACTAGTGTCACAGAGAGAACGTGGCTCCTGCCCTCAGGGAGCTTCTTGGGCAATTAGGTACCAACCCAGCTGAAGTACAATAGTACCTAAGTGCATTTGAGATTCACAGAACAAATCATTGCATGAATATGGTGTTTGAGGAAATCAATTGTCAAGAATAACAGCAAGCAACATCATATACACAGTCCTCAGCTGACTTTAGAGGGTATTTTACATTAATCTAACATAGAAACTTATACATAGTATGTGGTACTAAATTCTTTAGAACTGGATAGAATTCTCATTTGTGTCTTATAAAAACTTTGACAGATAGTTACTACAGGAACTATTAGAACCTTTTTACAAACAGAGAAATTGAAGCTCAGAGAGGTTTCATGAGTAACCTATGATGTCATAGCCAGTAAGCACCCCAAGTACTATTTGAACTCAGGTCTTCTTGACCCTAAGTACAGTACTTAAATCTAGCCAGTTAATATAGGAACTTCAGTGAGCCCAATGTTTAAAAAAAAAAAAAAAAAGGCTAGCCAGATGTGTCCTAGTGAAGAAAAGCTGCATGTTGGGGTTTTGGTTTGTTTAGGTAGGTATTAAAAAAAAAGATAGGAGAAGGGTGACAATTACCACCATATGTTTAGGAAGAGACTATGTTGAGATGGTTCAAGCTCAGGAATAATTTTCTTTCTATGGAAACAGTATGTTGCATTCTGTGTGGTGTTTCGAGAACCTGGCTTGTGCCTTATTCGAAATACTTCTTTAGCAAATCCCATCAGCATTTTTTTTTTAGTTCCAGGTAAAGTTTATTAATTCAGACTCATAGGTTTGAAGGGGATATCAGAGGTCACTGTAGTCCAAATTCTTCCCTTTATAGGCCTGTTCATGGGAGATGACTTGATCATAAACTCCTTGAGGGCAGGGATTGTGTTTCTTTTTTAGTAGTTGTGTCTTCATTTAACACAGCGCCTGGCTCATAGCAGGCTCTTAATAAATACTTATTGATTCATTGATCACAGGCCCTACAGAGTCTAGAAGGGACTTTAAGATATAGTCCATCTATCTCATTTCATGGGTGATAAAGCAGAGACCCACCTTGGTGAAATGATTTGCCCAAGGTCACAAGGTTGTAGTCAGGAGAACTGGAATTTGAACCAAGGTCCTCTAGCTTCAGATATCTATATTTTTTCAGCTATAACATGCTATTGTCCAAAGTCACACAGTACTGAGGCTTTGAACGCAGGTCTTCTGATTTCAAATAGAGTGTTCCTTCCGTTACAGTGCAAATTAATATTTGCAACTAGTCATTTTGCACTGATTTCAGAGCTTTAATTAGGAATATTTATGCCTGGTCCTAAGATATTAGCAGGATAGACATGGAGTGGTCATGACATGCCCAAGATCACAGTATGCATCAGAGCTGCAGTTTGAACCCAACTATTCTGCCTCAGTCTCTTGCATAATATAATTTTGTTTTGTTTTACAGATGAAGAAAATGAGAGATGAAGCGATTTGCCCAAGGTCACACAGCTAGTAAGTGGTAAAGTTAGGGTAATAATTGTCTTGAAGTATTTGAAAGACTGTCCTGTGGAAGGGCGGTTGGTCTCATTCTGATTGGCACCAAAGGGCAGAGTTAGGAGCAGGGAGAAGTTGTAGAGAGGCTAGTTTAGGCTTGAGTTAAGGAAGAACTTCCTAACCATGAAGGCTATCCCCAAATGGAATGGGCTATGTCAGGAAGTAAGAGGTTTCTTGTAATTGGAGTTCTTTAGTCAAGACCAGATGAACATTTGTAGTTTTGGGTGGTGGTGAGGAGGAGGATTCTCACCCAAGTGTGGATTGAGCTAGGTGTTCTCTGAGTTCCTGAGATTCTGAGGGGACTTCTATATAGAGGAGACATGGGAGGAGGACTTTAATGGAGAAACTAGGTGAGAGCTTTTAAAGGGGAGGAGATGAATGAACCTAGTAGCAAGATACCCATGCTGTGAAGTTGAAAGTGAAAAGTAAGTAACAGGGACGGGGAGTCAGAATGTGGGAAACAGGTGAGCCAATCCTTTTAGCTCAGGGCCTCTCCCCAGGAGTACCTCCCTCTTGATGTGGGCACCCTCAGGAGAAACCTGATAAGCTCATTCCTAGTTACTATTCTGGGTGGTGAGCAGTTTATCTTTGCTGGCTATGAAAAGCTGATGGACAAAACTTTAACACCTTAATTGTTTGCATATGCCTGTTAATCACAGAAGAACCTCAGCTATTCATTAAAATAGGCCCTGGACTTAGAAATAGCTTGTTAGCAGTTAGTGTTCGTTACTTGTGTATTAGAAAAGATAACAACTGTATTCCTTTAAAAATAATCTATCTCCAACTTTTCTCTAATTCAGATTGTCATTCAGCCCCAATTAATTTGAATTAATGAGGTGCCAATATATTTAATTGTTTATCTAAATTCCCTAAGTTCACTATTTTTCTACCTACCTACCATTTCCTCCCCATCTCTCCTCTATCATCTCTCCTCTGTTGTTCAGAGTAGGGCAGGTGTGGGTAAGATCCAGGACCCTTGAGGTCACTCTGATGGGAAAAAGCAAAGACCTCTTGACTGAGGATACAATGTCAGATTCTTTAAAAAGGATTTGGCTAAGCAGTTTGCAAGCCAATGGAGGGACCGCAGACAATGCCCCAACTGAGCTCATTACCATGTCAGCCTCCTACGCTATCAAACTGTGAGGTTTGGCTGCTGTCTAACAGGTGACCCAAGGCCTGACTCTGTTTGCCTTTTCTCAGCTGCCCTGGAAGAGCACCAACTCCAGGATGTCATTGAATTTCCATTTCTAAAAACTCACTTGTAACTTTCTTTTGTTATTATCTTTTGTTTTTTATATCACCTTCATTTTCAAATATGACCCTCGCTCCTACCCTCAACTGAGAGCTATCCCCTGTAACAAAGGATAAAAAGAGGGAGAATGGGGAAGACAGTTCAGCAAAATCTAAGACATCAGCTAAACTTAATAGAATACACAATGTTTCATACCTCACCTCTGCAAAGAGGGAAGAGAAGTATATTTTCTTTTCCTATACAATATTCAGCTTTGTGAAAAATTCACTTTTGTGAGGCGTCTTTCTCTTGCCAGATTCTCTAACCTGAGGAAGCATACTGTAAAGAAGGCCAGATTTGGAATCAGAGGCCTGGTGCAAGTCCTCAGTCTGCCACTGGCTAGTTGTGTGATCTTGGCTTCTAGTGCTAGCTCTGGGTAACTGGGATGGGGGACTCTGAGCAAATCATTTATCCTCATGGAGCCTCTTTCCTTACCTGTCAAATGAGGGGTTGGACTTAGCATTTTCTAAGCTTTCTTCTAGATCTAACACTGTGTTGGATTCACCTAATCACAAGATTGTGATGAGCTTCGGGACCTTATCTCCTTTCACCTGGACTGTTACACTAACCTTCTAACTGGTTTCCCTTACTCAAGTTTTTTCCCCCCACTTCACTTTCCCTACAACTTTCAATGTGGTTTCTCCAAAGTGTAGATCTGATCATGTTTGTCCTCTGATCAGTTAGGTTCTTCCAGAATCCAACATAAACCCCTTTGTTAGGCAGTTTGTTGTTGTTGTCCCATCATTTTCAGCTGCGTCCAGCTCTACGTGACCCCATTTGGAGTTTTTTTTTGAGTCATTTCCTTCTGCAGCTCATTTTACAGATGAGCAGACTGGAACAAATGAGGTAAAGTGACTTGCCCAGGGTCAAACAGCTAGTAAGTGTCTGAGGTCAGATTTGAACTCAGGAAGATGAGTCTTCCCAACTCCAGGCTGGCACTCTATCCACTATGGCACCACCTAGCTTCCCTATTTGACAGTTAGAGCTTTTGCTAACTTGGTCACTTGCTACCTTTCCAGTGTTACTACACCTTACTCTTACCAAACATTCTGTTCTAGTAATACCAGCCTACTGGCAGTTCCTCAAACATGATACTCAACCTCTTGACTCTGTTCCTTGTACTAACCATCTGTAGAGTTAATGGGATTTGAGATCTTTCCTGCCATTACTAGGCCTCACTTGGAGCTCATTAAGGGAAGCTTGCTTAGGGGAAGATTGCTTGGAGGAAGGCTTTCATACCTTTTACTAATTTCTAATTAGGCACTGAGTCATGAGGATTGTGATGCCTTCTGGCTCTGAGAAGTCTATATATGCTTTGAGTTGATAGTTTGCTTTGGGGGCTTGCTTATGAGAAGGATCTTGTGATTCCATGGTTGAGATTCTGAGTAGACTATGTTCAGAGCTCCCCAACTGCTTGGATGTAAAGGCTCTCTCTCAATCCAGGGATGTATGTAAAGTGTATAGCAATATTGCTTTGATTCAGGCAATCAGGGCCCTGTCTGTTGATCTTTATTTCTCTGCTTGTATTTTCTCTGTTTGTAGTTTCTCTGAAGTTCAGGGAGCTGACTTTTCCCCTAAACTAGTGGATGCAATTAAAAAAGATTGTTGACCCCTTGAACAGCTAGTTTTCCTAGTAAAACAGGTCTAAGAACCTGAGCTAGCAGCCACCCTGGGTCTGCCAGTGTGGTTGCTGCTATACAGTCCCCCCCTCCATTTGGACTGTACTGCCTCTTCTCAGCCTCTTAGTTTTCTCTGACTTTCTTCACCTCAAATCCCACTTACTCTAACAGACCTTTCTCAGACCCTCTAGGCTACAAATTCTTCTTTCTCTGAGGATGCTTTCTATCTACTGTGCATATGTTCAAAATATCTTTTATCTACGTAGTTATTTACATGTTGTCTTCCTCATTACAGTGGAAGCTACAGAAGCTAATTGATCAGAGGAGAAACATGATCAGATCTACACTTTGGGGAAACCACACTAGAAGTTCTGTGGAAAGTGAAGTGGGAAGAAAAAACTTGAGTTAGGGAAACCATTTAGAAGGTTAGTGTAACAGTCCAGGTGAAAGAAGATAAGGTCCCAAACCTTATCACAGTTCTGTGGTTAGGTGAATCCACCAGAATGTTAGATCTAGAAGAAACAGGCTCCGTGAGGATAAATGATTTGTTCAGGGTCTCCCATCCCAGTTATACAGAGCTAGCACTAGAAGCCAAGATCACACAACTAGCCAGTGGCAGGTTGAAGACTTAGACTAGGCCTCTGACTCCAAATTTAGCCTTCTTTCCAGGGTGCTTCCTCAGGTTAGAGAATCTGACATTATATCAATGATACTTGATATAAAGCTTGTTGATTGACTGATTAGCTGATTGCCTGATATTCTGAGTCTGTGGTCAGGTGGGTAAATGGAAGGAAGACTGCTATGCATTTATGTGGTAGATTAGAATATTTCTTTTACCCTACCTCTGTTTAAAAGCAGACTAAGAGTCTGAGGTCTCTATGCCCATGATCTGGAACAGTTTTCAACAAGAACCCAACCTATGGATTTTTCTACCCATTTCTTAGATGGATAGGGAAGCTTTGAGACTAGTCTGTAATGATCGACAACTTGAAAAGCACAGTCCCCCCTCATCAATTTTGTCATTGCCTGAGTGTGCAAAGATGACGCACTATCTTAGAATATTAGAACCTGTTCTTTGGAGATCATATAGTCCAATTCCTTTACTTTATGGAGGCAATAATTGTGACTAAGAAGTTAAATGACTTGCTTAGAGTCACATAGCTGGAACTAGACCCCAGTTGTTTTGAAACTCAGTGTGATGTTTTTTCCATTATGCTGTCATACCCCTTTTAGATGGAAGAGTGATGAATATACTCTTCTTTCCTCTACCATAGGTGAGCACATAGTCTCTAGAAGGCAAGAAAAAAACATCATTGACCACATAAATGTAGAACTGGAAGTGCCCTTAAATTTCTTCTTATCTATTACTATTACCCATCCATACATCTTACAGATGAGGAAACTCAGCCTTGCCCAATGTCACACAGGAAAGAAGTGTCTGAGCTAGGATTCAAACTCAGGGTCTCTGACTGAGAATCAATGTGCTTGCCTCTCCAGTATTTTTTTTTTGTGGCAATATCTTCTATAATATATAATTGTGTAAAATGAGTTCAGATATTGTTCTTAGCCATCAGGAAGGTAACTCGGAACCTCTAGATGCATAGACCTTGCGGGAGGCGTCAGAGAAAATATGATCCGACACAGTGACATAACACATGCTGACAAGCTATATAAACACTTCTAGCCATAAGATATTAATAATGAGGATGTAAGGACAGAGGCATTGTTTCCAAAGTTACCCCCAGAGCAAGGGCAGGACTAGGTATCTCTGAGCCACTAGCCAATGGGAGGTATTGTTCTGTGCCCTGACCTCTAAGAGAAACAGCAGTATCCCCCTTCTTGTCTTTCATTCCCCATCCCCAGGCCCACATCCCAGTTGACCTGGCCCATCCACGAGGGCTAGGTCAGCTTCTTGCTCCCTGCCCTCTCAGGGGGCCAGGATGTGTCCCTGTTTGGCAGGAGTGGCTGGGGGGTGGGAAGTTGCCATTGTGGAAGGCCTGGGGAAAGGCTCTAGGGGAGTAATGAGTGCAGTAGCAGCTGAGAGCACGGAGGAAGGAGGGGTAGAGGCAGCAGCTGCTGTTGGTGCACCTCCTCCAACTCTGAGCTTGTGACTTCTGGCCCGTCTTGAAGCCAGAGGGAGGTTTCTTTAGGGAAGGGTCCTCTAGAGAGGAATGGATTTGCTATTCCCGTTGACCTCAAGAGAGAATAATAGAATAAGTAACAAAGCAAAGCTGCTTCTTCGAGAGCTCAGATAATTACATGACATTGTTCATGAAAGACCTTTCTTTCTCATCTCTGTGCCTGAGTATACCTCCCCCCGCGCTCAAACAGATGTCTCTGGAATAATCAGTTCATGTTTGGCCTGAGCACTTTAACATTTTGGTGGGCTCTTATAAATCTAGTTCTTGAATTCAATAACAATTAAAGTCAGCAAACATTTATTAAGCACCTACTATTTGCAAGGCACTACAAAGATGAAACTGGCAGTTCCAGTTTTTGGTGACCTTATATTCTCCTGAGGTGAAGGTTGGGGGGGTCGGTGGGGTGGGATACCAAAGCCCATACAGCTAAGTAAAAATAAATAATTTGAAAAGAGAGAGAGAGTAGCACTAGTTGGGCATGCCAGGAAAGACCTTCTCTAGGAAAAGGCACCTGAATTGTGTTCTGAAGGTAATTATAGATTTTCTGAGGCAGGGGAGGAAAGAAAGTATATTCCAGACATGAGAGACCATAATGTACGAAGGCATGGGAAGATGAAGATAGAATTTTGTGTATGAGAGCAGGTAGCAGGCCACTTTGACTGCAGGGAGAGTGTATAAAGGGGAGGAATATGAAATGACTAGAAAGTTAGTTGGGAATCAGACAGTGCGGGGCCTCAAATGTCAGGCAGAGGAATTCATATTTTAAATTAGAGGCAATAAAGAACCGCTGAAGATTTTTTAGTATGGGTGAAAGATATTCCGAAGCCAGTTTGTACTAGCTTGGGAGAGCCTATTTGTTAAATTTTCAACGTGAGCATTTATAGCTTGGAAATCAGCAAAACTACAAATCAGGGTTTGATTTATTGTTTTGATTGTCTTGTCTTAAGTAAGCAATGGAGATAATGGTAATGTAGATTAAACTTAAGTGTATTGTGCATATATTTTTTTTTTCAGAGAGCAGTTGTTAACAGTACACCCCAGGTATGGAGCTAACACAGTAAGATTTGTGTATTACGACTATCAATTTGGTATCTAAGTGGAGGATGTACTGGGGAGGGTAGAAACTTGAGGAAGCAAGACTAATTAGTAGACTATTTTGATAGTAGGTATGAGAGGCGATGAATACCTGAACTAGAGAGATGACCAAGTGAGTTGGAGAGAATGGGCGAAACATGAGAGGTATTGATTTTACCTCTACAACAAGGTATATGATTGATTAGATATGAAGGGAGAGGTAGGAGTGAAGCATAATTCTGTGGTTGCAAACCTGGGTGACTTAAAGGTTGGTAATATCTTCAGTAGACATAGGAATGTTGGAAGTGGGATGAGTTTGGGGAAAATATAAGAAATTCTGTTTTGTACATGTTTGGTTTGAAATGCCTACAGGGTATGGAGATGATAGAAGGTTATCTGTAGTGAGAGTACTTTTTCTCTTTAGTTATTTTTTCTTAATTCACCTTAAGGTGAATGTTCCCATAGCCTTATTTTCCTTCCCCCTCAACACAATCCCTCTAGTCTATGACTCCTTTCCTTGGTTTTTGGAGTTTTACTTAGCTTCCTTTAAATTCCTTTTTCTTTCTTAATTTTACTTTGTTATATAACTCTTCCCCCATTTCTCTCTTATCTAAGTCAAATCTTTCCTCTCCAACTTTTTGATTATTAGTTTTTTTCTTCATTTTCTGTGCCTTTTTCTAAAAAGCATTTCTTTCTCTAGTTCTCTTCATTAATTATTTTTTTTCTGTTTATTCTAAATTTTTATTCATTGATTCCTATGCTTATTTATTCTTTCTTTAGTTTCTGTTCTTTATGGAATTAAAACTTTTAAAGTACCTATTTTGAGTTCCCTTTTCTAAGCAATTTCTGAGTTATTGCTTTGTAGATCTTTCTCTGTTTTTTTTTCCTGTTGCACTTTACTCGTAGAAGTATCCATTCCTACATGAGATATAGAGGATAGAAATATTTTCGTGTAGTAGAAATTATTGTGTCCCTGATTATATGGTCCATTTCTATCTCCTGCCTTCCTAATGATAATTTTCTTTCCTATTTGTTATGAAATCTGCTCTCTAGACCCATATCTCCTACCCTTTTTGATGTTAGTTGTCCTCAGGTACTTTGATTCCTTTTCTATTAAGGCAGGGTGTTGTGCATGGAGCTACAATAGTCTGAGCACCAAATACCTGCGGATCATACCCATTGCAAGGTCCCTATCCTAATTTGGGAGCTCTTAAAAGAACTTGGTGGCGGCTAAACAAATTCTTGATTGATAAGACCCTTTCCTGTTGTGAGTTCTTGTTGCCAGGTGAACAACTGGGCCTTGAACAATTCCTTGGCCATCTGTGATACATTTATTTCTAAAGTTATTTCATGTATGTGGTTTCTTTTTATTTTCTGAGCTCAGAAATGGGAGCTAATCTTGTCTCCATTTTGTAGAGAGGGAATGTGACCAAATGTGTGAAATGAGTGACAGAGTTAGAATTTCTCACTCACTGGCCTACCTTCCCTTTGAAATCACATCTGTTCTAACGCAGAGCTTTAAGACCAGTAGAATATTTCTTTGGAAAGTCAGATTATTTCTGCTCAGAAGATTAGCATGTCTTTTGTACAGGACATCCAAAAGTAGGTTTTATGAACATTGGTAATGTTTCATTAAGTAATGTCACAAGGAGATGGGCTAAGACCTTGACAGAGGGGAAGGGTTATAAACGGCTACTTTTATAAGACACAGGTTGCTATAGTGGAAAGAGTCCTAAATTTGAAGCTAGAAAACCTGGATTTGAATCTCAGCTCTGCTATTTATTCTCTACATGACCTTGGCCAGATAATTTCACTCCTTGGGATCACAGTTTCCTCATATATAACAATTTTGGGGTATAAGTATAACATGCAGTTATACTTGGAAACAACCACATCAACTCCCCCTTTATATGTTACTGTCCTGTTTCCTTATTCTTTCTCTCTATAGGTTCAGAGCCTGTCTAATGGGTATGCTTCAAAATATTCTCAACAATTCACTGCAGTTACAGACACTCTCTATTTGACTTGGTCCCCACCTTGGAGTGAATTAGGGAAATTTCTTTTCCTATCGTCTAGCTTCCCCTCTTAGTTGTAAACCATAAACTTATGATTTAGATAAAAATCACTGTTAATGGCCATGTAATTTATTAGTAGTATAAGGTAACACAAAACAGCCAAAACATTCAAAATATAAGAAAATTGTAGCTAGGTCCGTTTGCTGTTTTTTCCTATAAACCATTTTTTAAAAAAAAATCTAGTCTGAGGAGATGTTAAGAAAGAAACTGAGATTTAAAGGTATGTGAAAAGCAGAGAGATAGAAAGGACTGGTTGATTGTACTTCACTTTCACCAACTACCACAGCTATTGAATTGGTCTAATCTTAGCTCTACTTTATAATTGACATGCCTTCTGTCCTCTCATTCTCTAGACTGCACATCTTGCATCTTGCTCATTTCTTTGCCTCTCCTATCTGGTACTTCCACATTTCATTAGAAGTTTCTTTTTCAAGACCCTGAGAATCCCCAAACAAACGGAACTCTCCTGAATTCTTGTAAATAGCCTAGCCCTCTATCATCCCAGAAAAGTCTTCCAAAGTCTTTATAATCCTGAGACTCTCTTCCAAAGTCTCTCTGCGATCCCAAAGATTTGGCAATCTAGACCTGCATATACAACAAATGTAATTTGTATTGCTGTAAAATGAGAGAGTTTCTTTCCAGTCCTAAAGCTATGATCCCATGGATCTTGATGTAGTAGAAAGAATGTTGGACTTGGTGTCAAGAGAAATAAGTTCCTGTTGTATTTTTGATGCTGCTTACTAGCTGTAGGACTGAAGGCAAATGAATCAACACCTTTGAGCCTTGATTTCCTCAATTGTAAATGGGGATAACAGAACTTATATAATAGACATTTGTGTATTTTCCACTTACTCCTTCTTGAGTGTCGTTGAGAATAAAAGGGTAATTTTTGAAAGGAATACAGGCTCTTAATTGAGACTGGTAGTTCCACGCTCCTGTTTGGGGCACCTTCTGTCCTTTGCTAGAATTTACAATTTATTTTTGTGTGTTGTCTTCTCTTATTAGAATGTAAGCTCCTTGAAGGTGGGGCTATCTTTCTTTTTTTGTATAAATATTCCTGGTGCTTAGCAGAATACCTGGCACACGGTGGGGATTTAGTAACTGTTATTGACTGACTAAGTCTTTATTTTAAATTGGGGGAAATGACAAAGGAAGATTGAGGAACACGTATTTGCCTAGTCTGAGAATTTGGCATACTAAATGGCCATACTCTGAAGTGGGAGTGGTTGTGTCTACTGCCAGGAAGTGGGGAAGAGAGAATGAGAGCTGTTCCTCCTTTTGATGGACAGAGAACAATGAGCTAAGTTCGGTCTAATGGATAGGGAACTATGGCAGAGGAGTCCTCATATTGGGGCTGCAATTGACTCTGGAAATTTGTATGAATGAATTAAAAATGTTGATTAAATACTTGGCACTTTATGAGGCACTGTGATATAAGGAAGCTGGGAATAAAGAAGCATACTGTGCTTGGTCTACTGGCCTCTTTTTCATTCAAAGGTATTTGTTTTATTTTTCTTCTTTTTGCGGCATGTTATTCTGTCCTGTTATGACCTAAGTGCTTGGAGAGTCAGTCTTGGTATATTGGGAGGTACCTTTCTCCTTGGTCTTTCCTCCTCTTGTGGCATGCTTAGCTGGCATTTCAAGAGAATATGTGGATGCTTGGGGTGTACTTGCTTCTTGGTAGACTTAATGAAAGGGCCTTTCTCCCAACTCTAAAGCATGAAATATTCTGTGTCTGCTTTCAGTACAAAGTGATTGATGCAGTTGATGTGAACCCTCACTAGCTCTCACTTAATTTATTTGAATGTAGATTGTTCTGGTGACAGACTCTCAGAATTGGGAGCCACCTCAGCAGATGTCTATTGCAACATATACCTGAATAAGAATCCCCTCTTCAACAGGGGTGTCAAATTCAAGTAGAAACGGGGGCTGCTAAACCATACATGAGGATCCCTATGGGCCATACACTTACTTAATTCTAAATTGTTATATTATCTAGGTTCTATTTTATTTTGTTAAATATCTCCCAATTACAGTTTAATCTGGTTTGGACTGCACTGAGTGTTGTGGACAGCCCCAGGCTCACAGTCCTTGTGTTTGAGACCTTTGCAATCACCATACCTGTAAAACTTTCCTGACAATCTTCTAGAGTAAAGAAGACCTACCTTTCCTGAGAGAACTTATCCTACCTAGGCATAGCTCAAATTGTAAGGAAGTTTTTCCCTTAGGAGCTTAATGTTCTTCTTTGTCACTACCCTATACTGCTTCTGATTTTTCCCTCAGAGGTCAAGCAGTACAAGTTTAATTCCTCATCCACAGGATGTTCCTTCCCGTACTTGAGAACAGCTATCTTTCAATTCAGTTAAACAAGCTTTATTGTATTCTGACTGTATACCAAGAAACTATGTTCAGGGCTGGAAATAAAGACAAAAATGAAACATTCCTGCCCTCAAAGAGCTTACATTCTACTGGAAATAAACCATGTGAATACATATAAGAAAATTCAAAACAAACACAAAGTAATTTTGGAAGGGAGAATACTAACAAATATTGGGAATCAGGCTCCTGTTGGAGGGAACATGAGCTGATCCTCTGAGGGAGCTTGGGGTCCAATATGGAGAAGTAAGGAGGAGCACTTGGATGGAAGTGATGGCTCTAGGGCCTGTTTATAATTAGTCACCTGCTAGCAGGGGGTGATTAAATTATAAAGACATCTATAACATGCTATAGCACTTTAGTGGTTCATGGTAGAGAATTCCAACAGTTCAACCTACTCGTTTTACAGACGAATAACCTGAAACTCAAGAAGTTAAAATGACTTTTAGAATCATGGAATGTGACTTTGCCCATTAAAAAATGATTGTTCGTAACCTTAGCTGACTCCTTATTGCTGCTCAAAAATCCTAATTAACTCGTTCTGACAACCTGTCTCACTATATGGCCAATTGTTTCAACTGTTCTTATCTATTCTTTCCCTCTAGCTTCGAATCGGAATCCTGGTGTACCATCTCTTAACCAGCCCCCTCCCTAAACAACTTAGCCTACTGATAAAATTTAAGATTTTAAGTGGATGCTCCCTCCAGTTCTACTGGTGGTTCAGTCATTTTAGTTGTGTTCTTCTTGACTCTATTTGGGATTTTCTTGGCAAAGATAATGGACTGGCTTGCCATGTCCCTCTCCAGATCGGGAAACCGAGACAAACAGTCAAGTGACTTGCCCAGAGTCACACAGCTAGTAAGTGTCTGAGGCCAGGTCTGAAGTCAGGAAGATGAGTCCTGCTGATTCTAAGTTGGTAGTCTATACATTGTACCACTTAGCTTGCTCCTCATCCCCCCCACCCATTCTTACTCCTCTCAAAACTTCTTAGTATTATCCCCCCATTCTTTCTTTTATCTTATCTTATGGGGTTATCCTTTTTAATATTTATTCAAAAATCACTTATTAATTCCTCTGAACTCTCCTTGATCATCATCTATTCCATCAGCTCCTCCCCCCTCTCCCATTCTTGCTTTAGTCAAAATCGGTCAATTAACAAACATTTTAAAAAATACATTTACTGTGTGTCAGGTTAAGTACTGGGGGAGGGGTAGGTGAAGAGAAGGCACAAAGCCCCGGTCTACAAGGACCTTGTGTTCTATGGGAGAGATAAACATGAATTGGTACATGCAAGATTAATGCTTTTTAAAACTCTGTCCTAATTGAAGGTGAGTCTTTTAAGTATTTGCATACTGAGCGCAAGTCTGTCTCAAGTCTGTGTAGATCAAATAGTTGTTCAGAGTTTAGTAAATTGATGTCCACAGTAATTGTGAAAGTTATGTCTAGCTTTGTAATTTATAATCATTATGAAATTGAGCAAATTACTTCATATCTCTCTCTCCTGGCAGGGTGGGGGCAGGGCAGGGAACAGGCGGCTTGGTTTTTCCATCTGTAAAATGAAGGGGAAAAAAGGGTGGTATTGGATGATTTTGAAGGGTTCCTCCAGTTCTAGAGTCTTACCATCCTATAAATGGGTAAAAGTTGGGCTGTTTTCTGCCAGTACCATGAAAAACAGAGGGAATCCAACCAGAAGGCATTGAGCATTTCAAGTTTTCAGGCTGTCATTGGTGCTGAGCTCAAGCCAGTGTGAGTCCTAAGGGTAGTTCCCTGGGGGCCAAATAGGAAATGTCTGTGGATGTATGTCCTTCCGCCGCCCCCCCCCCCCCAACCAGAAGAACAAATAGTTATATTCAGAGTAAGCAACAAAAAAATCCTCTCGCTCTCATGAGCTGTTACTGAAATGAGTCAAATGAAAGGCATCCCAAGAACATATACCTAAAGTCAGACTATCCAACCGATGGCATTGAACAAGTGGAGATGATCCAACAGGATGCTGGACTCACTGCTAGCAGGAGGGAGCTCTACAAAAGCACCGGTTGGGGGATCTAAGAAAGAAAGAAAGAATTAAGTACTAGTCATCAGCTGGGAATTACATCTTCTCCCCTCTGGATAAATGACTCCAAAGGAGCTATCCCAGATTACTGAACCAGGAAGGTAGTGAAGTAGGGCACATAATTCATGTTGCAGGCCATTAGGATGAATCAAGTCTCCCTAGCTTTATGGAAACTTCATCTCCTGAGCACCATTTAAATAGCACGTGGAGCCCTAGTGCATGCAAACAATAATGTTCCAAGCCACAGCCAGCAAATAACCTTTTTTTTTCCAGCAATAAACTCTAAAAGCTCCAGAAATTAACGCGGAGTTAATTTTAGCAGAGACATAACAAGTGAGACTGCTTTGGCTGAAGGGAGAAGGGGACTATAAATGTTGCCACAGAAGCAGGACAGTAGCAAGAATTAAAGATGGCAAGGGAATTGGCATGCTTAGGATAGCCTGCTGTAGTTAGTTTTAAGGATATATATATTTATGCATGCACTCCATGCTTAATACAGAGATGTATCTGTGTCTCCTTCCTCTATACATGTGTGGGTGTTCTGCTACTAGAACGTGAACTTCTTGGGTGCAGGTTTGGTTTTGCTTGTCTATTCGTATCCATACTGCTTAACATATAGTAAGAGTCTTCTCTCCCTCCCTCCTTCCCTTTCTCCCTTTCTTCCTTCTTCCCTCCCTCCCTCCTTTTTTCCTCTCTTCTTCCCACTCTTCTTTCTTTTCTT
>CM053586.1:273301060-273335775 GCA_028646515.1 Pseudochirops corinnae
ATCTAAAGTACTGAAAGGTGAATGCCTTGCCCTTGGTCATCCAGTCAATGGGTGTGAGAGATGAGATATGCAACTAGTTCTTAACTGTAAGGCCAACACTATGACAAATATAATAGACTGTGCCTTGCTCTTGGCCCAGACACAGAAAACTCATAGTGCTATACTAGTTTTTAATCCAAAATACTTTTGACCTTTTATTTGACCATTCTTCTAAGTGCAGCATTATCATAGCATTGAAAACTTATTATTAATATGTTAATAATAATAGCTAACATTCCTGTAGTGCTAATGACGTGCTAGGCATTATGCTAAGAGCTTTCTAATTATTATTGTGTTTAATTCTCAAAATAACCCTGGGAGGTAGGTACTATTTTATTCCTTTTACAGATGAGGAAACTGAGGTAAACAGATTAAATGACTTGCCCAGGGTCACATAGCTAGTAAGTGTCTGAGGCTGGATTTGAACTTAGGTTCTCCTGACTCCAAGCTTGATATAAATTGATATACTATTCAACGTTCTAGCTGCCCCTAAAATTAAAAAGTGCCTAAAATATTGATATTTTAATAACTCTATTTCAGTATAAGTGGCTTTCTTTTAAATCTTATGTATTTTACCTCAAAGATTTAAAAGCATTATTCTGAGAAGGGGTCCATAAGCTTCATCAGACTGCCAAATGGATCTATGACAAAAAAGGGTAAGAACTCTGGCTCTAAATAGTCTTTGTGTGAGGATGAAAACCAGGTTATTTGAAAAAAAATTCTTAAGTTATCCTAACAACACTTAATGTTTGTCTTACACAAATAAATCCTTCAAATGTATTCCTTTTTCTAACCCTTGCACAATTAGCTTTCAGTGAACCAAAATCTCTTACCTCCAAGGCCGCTGGCCTTAACAAAGACAGTTGCATTATAAAGCAATAAACAACCTTCTTTATTTATGTTAGCTCGATTTGACTACCATGAGGAGGCAGGGGTGATACCCACAGCTGAGCATCTTAGCACTACGTGAAAGCTAACATGTACGCAGCCACACAGGAGAAAAGCATCACTGCCTTAACCACAAATTGTGACTTTGGATCAAAGTGTAAGATGGAGTTATTTGGTTTTGCAACTTATTTTGAATTTTTTAAAAGGCCAAAACATTTATTAGAGTAAGTGCAATCCAGGGCTGATAAATGGGAACACATCTGGTCGGTATCCCTGACACAAACCTCACAGTATTAATTATCCTGATGGTTAAAGCCGAGAAGTGAGGAGAACATTATTTATAGTGATCTTTGCTAAGTAAATCATTTTAAAAATGGCTTTCTAAATGTAACATTTCCCTTTTAAGAAGCCCTCTAGAATTAAAGGGGCTTTACAATGGAACATGAAACATATTGCACGGGGAGAGACAGAAGCTGCCTTGATTAATGCACATGATTATCAGCGATGCAAATCACTTTCACTTATTAAGTCTTGTTTAATATCCTAATGAAGGCTTCCTGAGCAGATTTGGTAATTCCAGAGAAAGTGACTGTGAACTAATGCCCTTTCCACATGTTGAGAATGAGCAGCACTATAAAGAAAACCTCATTTACTCTAATTCCTCCCCAACACAGGATCCTTTTCTCAGCTTCTACCGCACCACAGGAGACAATTAACCTTTTCAGTACCAGAAGTGATTCCCAGCACATTCCAGCTGTGAGCTGTGATCACACATCAGGTCATGATGGATTGAATTTGTCTTCAAGTTGTGTTCCCACGAAAGAGTTTTAGGGAAAGAAGTTTGGACTGACCAGACGTGTTGGGACTGGAAAAAAAGAGGGTTTGTCCTGATGAGGATAATAATAATGGAAACTACATGGTATTTTGTATATATTACCTCATGTCATCTTTACAACAACTTAGAGTGGCACAGTAGAAAAAGTATTGAATTTAGAATTTTATGACTTGATTTTTAATCCCACCTCTATCTCTGGCTACATGTGTTACCTCTCTGAACCTCAGTTTCCTCATCTGTCCCTGTTGCCTACAAATATACTCGTGTCTTCCATCCTTAAAACAACCTCTCTTCATCTGACCAACCTGCTAGGTATCATCCTATATCATCTAATTGGTACTTCCATTTCTTCTCTTCTCAGTTGATTTTAAATCCTATGCAATCTGTCTTCCAACCTCATCATTCAACTGAAATTGCTCTATCCAAAGGTATTAGTGATTGCTTAATTACCAAATCTAATGTTCTTTTTTTCAATCCTCATCCTTCTTTGACCTCCTTTGATGCTTTTGACACAATAATCTTATTTCCTGGGTACCCTCTTTCTCTAGAGTTTTGTGATACCACTCCCTTCTGGTTCTCCTCCTATCTGGCCATTCCTTTTTAGTCTCCTTTGCTGGATCTTCATTCAGGTCATATCTACTAGTCATGGGTGTTCCTATGGTTCTGTCCTCAAATCCTTAACTTTCTATACCAGTGTTTCCCAGCTGTTGTTTCTCTAACCCCCTTTAACAACAAAACATGTGCTATGGACCCCTAAGGTTATTTAAAATACTACTAATAATGACTTTTAGATTTATTCATTAAACTCTTACAACTACAATAATAATTTTTGCCAAAAAAGATTCCAAATAGCCATAGAAACAGGCTTACAGTGCTCCACACATGCATATGCTTGTTGTCAGAGAATATATACATATATGTAACATAATTGTGTAATTATTTGCTGCTTAAGTTTCCATTAAAGAATTTTTAGTTTAAACCCCTTAGGCCAAAGTCTTGAATTCTAAGGAGGTTCAAGAACTATTAAAATGAGAATCAATGCTCTATATTATCTCACTTAGTAATTTCATCCATTTACATGGATTCAATGATCATTTCTATGGAGATGATTCCCATATCTATATATCTAGTCCTACCCTTTCTCCAGTCTTGCATTACCAATGTCCACTTGAACATCTCAATCTGGAAGTTCTGTAAACCTCTCTAAGTCAGGTCAGAACCAAAATTCATTATCTTTACCCCCAGGTTCTCCTATCTTCCCAACTTCCCTATTGTTGTTGAAGGCACCAACAACCTTATAGTTATCTAGATGTCCATATTCCATGCCATCCTACCTCCTCGCTCCACTCACTCCACATACCCAATCATTTGCCAATTCTTATTCTTTCAACGTATCTCACACATATTCCTTCCTTTGATGCTTTTGACACAATAATCTTCATTTCCTGGGTACCCTCTTTCTCTAAAATTTTGTGATACCACTCCCTTCTGGTTCTCTTCCTATCTGGCCATTCCTTTTTAGTCTCCTTTGCTGGATCTTCATTCAGGTCATGTCTACTAGTCATGAGTGTCCTTATGGCTCTGTCCTCAAGCCCTTGACTTTCTATACCAGTGTATATTTATATACATTCACATAGTGCCTATCCTAGTATGAACTCTGATCACCTAGTAACTAGAATATTATAAAAAAAACCTTCTGGTTGGTCTCCCTGACTCCATTCTCTTCTTGCTTCAGTATATCTTCCACTTAGTTGTCAAAATAATCTTTCTAAAACTGCAGACCTTATCATGTCACCCCTTTACTCAAACTCTACTGGCTCTAAGATCAAATATAAAATCCTCTGCTTGGCATTTAAAACCCCTCAAATCCTAGCCCCTTCCTACCTTTCTAGTCTTATATTTTGCTTCCCTCCGTGTACTCTACAAGCCAATAAAATTGGGCTCCCTGTGTTCCTGTATCACAGTGGTTCTCAATCTGTGGGTCACGACCCCTTTGGGAGTCAAAATGGGTCGCCTAAGACCATCGGAAAACACATATTTCCGATGGTCTTAGGAACCAAGACACCACTCCCCTATCTGTCTCTAGGCAGGTCTGCCCACATGCGGATATGCCCACATACAAGTATTAAAGGGTCGTGGCATTAGGAAGGTTGAGAACCAGTGCTCTATCATGCTAATCTGTTTTCCAACTCCTGGCCTTTTTTACTTGCCTGCCTCTATGCCTGGAATGCCCTTCTTACTTACCTCTGATTTCCTTGAAACCTGAACTCAAATCCTGCCTTCTATAGTCAATCCATGACCCTTCTTAACTCCAGTTTCCCAATGACCACTGCCCAGCTTCCATCCATTTTACACTCTATATCTTATTTGTACATAGTTGTTTGCATGTTGTCATCTCCATTAAGATTTGTGCTTCTTGAGGGCATGAACTGTTTTGGTCTTTGTATCACAAAGGCTTAGCACAGTTCCTGGCACATAACAAGCACGCAGTAAATGCTTGTTCACTGACTGAATGAGAGAAGGAGTAAATTGCCTCTGAGGTCTCTTCTAGCTCCATAAATCCTGGAGGTAGGTATTATTATTACCCTCATTTTATAGAAAAGAAGAGAGAGAGAAGAAGCTCCTGAAAGGGTCTTAGCATAAAAGTGACGTTTTCTCCTCTCACAACACTAATTGGAAAGTGATAATGTGTACCCTGTGTGCATGGGCTTGTGACACAGGACAGCAAGCATTTTAGCTTTGAACTGGCCAATGGTGTGGAGAAGAAGAGGGTCCAGTTGTCAGGGTAGTAAGTCAAGTGAAAGAAATGACAATGTTTTGGTCCCTCCTGTCTCATTCCTTTAACCCTTTCCTCCATCTTCAGGGCTGTGCCCAGGTTGCCTGCTTCATCTGTGCTATCCAATATGTTAAGTCCCAGTTCTTGAATTCAATTTGTGGTGAAATTACAGAATCAAAGAACTTTAGAGCTTGAAGAGAGCTTGGTGATTAAATGAACTTAATGATCACCTAATTTGACCCCTTTGTTTTATAGATGTAAATTGAGACCCCAAGGTAAAGTCTTGTTCAATCAAAACTTACACAACTAGCTAGTAGCTGAGACTAGACTAGAATCCAAGTTACCTGACATAGCCCTATCTGGTCATCCAGTCCTCTTTCCATTTCACTGCACCTCATCCCTGTTTTACAAATTTTACCCAATCTAAGAAGACAAGGAAATGCAGCCTTCTCACCCCCATGTTTGCCTTGTAGATAGAAAAGGGGGAAAATGACAATTTTCTAGTTTGTTTTTCCTAATACTGAAAAACCCCAAACTGACTATGCATCTAGGGAGTTAAATGACCTTCTCCCTGTCCTAACAGCTGTGCTTTAGCTGGTGGGGAATACCCTGACTAGGTCAAAATTGAAGCTTGGCAGGCTGGAATGCATCAATTCAAATGGGTCACACGTCTGCCTTCTCATTTGAAAATGCCAACACCATGCCAAAGACGTGAAGAACTGCTTGATGATGGTGAAAAAAAAAATCATCATTTCATTTTGTGCTTATATAGAGATTTTCAGGAAAAAGCAAGATCTGTTTGGACATGATGAGTCCCTTGTGGGGTAGAGGGAGGGGAAGGGAATATGGTATTGGTGGGGGTGGAAACAAAAAGCTGGAACTGTTGTTTCTGTGACAGTGATGAAAGCAAGGAATAGAGACTATCCCCTGGATCACTTTGCCCCCAGATGGCAAAGTGTCCCTGGACTTGGTCTCTTCATCTGGGGACTCCAGATGGGGATTTACACTTCTCATGGATTGGAGGAGAGAAAGAATGTAACTTCTGAATTTGCAATTGGAATGGCTGAAGATAAGATGGGGTGTATATAAAAGGTCACAGAGAATCTCAGAGAGGGACATGCCTCAGAGGTCAGTGTAGTATATGCAGTAGGGAAAGGACTAGACTTTTTAGGAGAGATCAGAATTCTGTTTGTACCTCAGACAGTGGCTAGCTGTGTGATCATGCCTATGTTTCCTCTGTAAAATGGGGGAAAATGATATATGATCAGTCTTGCAGGATTTCTATGAGGAAAGCTATTTGTAAAACTAAAAGTGTTATATAAATTCATTATTGTTGTTGCTATTTTTGTTGCTGTTTTATCTATTTCAACCTAACCTTGAATTGGAACATACTTAACAAGTAGATTGGAAGATGGATTTTAAATCTTAAATTTTAAGCTAATTGGTAAGTAGGTAGTCCCAGAGGCAATGGGGACCTTAGAGATAGTCTAATCTTATCATTTTACAGATGAGAAAACCAGGAAGAAGGTTGTCCTCAGTCACACAGTTAGTTTGTGTTGGAAGTGGAATTAGAACCCACCTGTACCAATTCCCCCTCTGGCACCATCTAACTTTGCAAAGCTTTGTTGATGAAGAAGGTGAAGTCAACCTAAAAGCAATGAGGATTTGTGGGAATTCTTAGAGTGAGAGACTGTGGCAGAGTGGATGGAGTGCTGACCTCAGAGTCAGAACATCCTGTATTCATTTCTAGTCTCTAACATCTACCAGTCAGTTGACCCCTGGGCAAATCACTTAAACTCTCAATGTTTTGGGCAACTCTTTGAATAAGGGTTCTTAACATTTTTATGTCATAGATCCTTTGGGTAGTCTAGTTAAGTCTCTGAACCTCTTCTCAGAATGTTTTCAGATGCATAAAATACATAAGATTACAATAAAAATTAAAGGTCAATGAAAATGAAGATGTCCCTTTTTTCCAGTCCAAAATTTTTTTCCTATCCAAGGTCACATACCCTTGAAATATCCAGGGACCCTAGATTGAGATTTGTTGTTGGTCAGTCATTTTCAGTCACGTTCAATTCTTCCTGACTCAATTTGGAGTTTTCTTGGCAGAGATATTAGAGTGGTTTGCCTTTTCTTTTCCAGCTCATTTTCCAGATAAGGAAACTGAGGCAAACAGCATTAAGTGACTTGCCCAGAGTCACATAGCTAGTAGGTATCTGAGGCTGGATTTGAACTCAAAAGTCTTCCTAACTCCAGGTCTGATTCTATCCACTGTGCCACCTAGCTGCCCCCAGGTTAAAAACTCTTGACCTAAAACTATATATTTCAATGGAGATGTTGCCTTGCATTGGTAGAGGGAGTTCCCTCCTCTGGGACTTCCCTACACCAAAGATCCAGTCCTTATCCTGTAGAAAATGGCTAAGACATTGTGTAGTTTCCTCTCATTGTCCACTGATGGGATTTACTTATAAGAAGATATTTTATTGTCTTTTGGGAGAAGGGAGAAGGGGGAGGGTGTAGGAGACAGGAACAATCTTTCTGTAACAACATTTTTGTTCCTTTTGTCTGGATCTTTCATCAAAGAAATAAATCCATGTGTGGCAGGATTTTGGGTAGGAGATGTCAGGTTTTTATAGTGTGATGTAGACAGGTGAAATAATAAAAATAGACCAATGCTGGAGTCAGAACCCCTGGGCTTGAGTTCTAGATCTAACTCTTAGTAGCTATATTGACCCTTAGTGAAGTCACTTCAATTTGCGGACCCTCAGTGTCTTTATATGTAAAATGGGGGTGGCAATACTTATGTGTTGAGTGTCATATCTGCTCCTTTATCTTCTCTAAAAATGGAATGTGTTGCCTCCTCAGGTTGAAAATTCTAAGGGTGTACTAGAACCAACTTCAGCCTGCTAGAAAGAGCCAATAGTTATTAGCAAAAGCTACATATCAGAGCTTGATGTGTTTTATTGATTGTCTAAACTTAATAAAATGATGGATAAAATGTTAATAATGCAAATTAAATTTAAAAGTGGAGCAGCTAGACTGGCCATGGAGTCAGAAAGACCTGAGTTCAAATGTGACTCCAGATACTTACTAGCTGTGTGACTCTGGACAAGTCACTTAACCCTTTTTGCCTCAGTTTCCTCCTCTGTAAAATGAGCTAGAGGAGGAAATGGCAAATCACTCCAGTATCTTTGCCAAGAAAACCCCAAATGGGGTCACAAAGAGTTCAATGTGGCTGAAAATGCCTGAACAACAACAACAAAGTCAAGATGAATACATTTTCCTAATCATCCCAAAATATCATTGGATCACAGATGGAGAGCTGGAAATACCTCAGAGGTCATTGAGTCTAACCCCCTCATTTTACAGATGAGAAAACTGAGGCCCAGAAGGGTCACCTCCATCGTTAGGAGCAGAGCCAGGCTTCAAGTTTAGGCTTTTCTGACTCCAAGTCCAGCATTCTGTATTCTATGCCACCTGGGAGTCTTGTAATTCAATATTAATACAATATCATATTCAATTAACTCACTCCCTGCAATTCACCAGACACCCTCAATTCAACCACAGTATCACAAAGCATGGAGAGGCACAGGGTGGATGTGAACAGAAACAAATAACTTTGGGGAAAAAAAGAGGAGTGAGAGATATTATCAGGGAAATGTAGGAGAGGAAAAGAGGATGAGTTGTTCATGTGGGAAGGTTGAGGGAGAACAGGTGGACAGCCTGAGGGCTCCATTGGTATCCTTGAAGTGTCAGGAGAAAGGAAAGAAGGCCTCAAGCATGTTGGATAGACTCTATGGTGAACTTACGAGAAAATATGGGCAAGAGTCTCACAGGATGAGCAGGCATGCAATGCGGAGCAGCATCAAAGCTGATAAGATGACAGATCCATCTGAGCATCACACTGTGCTCATCTTTTACATGCACGTACATACCCACATACATGTATGTATATCTATATCTGAGAGCCTATTTTATGTTATACCTATTCATGTCTGTTTCTTATTTCCCTTTCTGGACCACTAGCTCCTCATGGGCCGTGACTGCCTCTGGTCTCTACCTCCCCCAGGACTTAGTATAGAGCTATGTAGTAGTAAGTGATTGATACACAGAAGTTGAACTGAATTGTCAGTGTTTTGTCTATATTTGATGGAGTATAATAAATTCCACATTTAATTGCATTGCTGTTATTAAAATAGTTTTAAATAAATAGACCATGGGGTGGGATTTAGAAATCTTTTTTGTGAGAAAATTTCATTTATTGACATTTATTTGAGTTTTGAGCTGTTTGGGGCTCGGAATTTCTGCTATGATTATGTTTTTGTGTTTGAGTTGTTTTTCAGTCATGTCGGACTTTTTGTGACCCCTTTTGGGATTTTCTTGGCAAAGATACTGGAGTGGTTTACCATTTCCTTCTCCAGCTGAGGTTAACAGGGTTAAGTGACTTGCCCAGGGTCACACAGCTAAGTAAATATCTGAGGCTGGAGCAGCCCAGTAGCTAGACAATGTAGATAATAATAATAGCTGCTATTTATATAGTACTTTCAGGAATGAGAGGCATAATGGGGTGGAGGATAGGAAGCTGATTCAGAATCAGGAAGACCTGGGTTCGAATTCAGCTTCTGACACAAACTGACTGTGTGATCTTGTTATTGTTGTTGAGTCGTGTCTGACTCTTCATCACTTCAAGTTACTACAATGCCCATGGAGTTTTTTTTTGCAAAGATGCTGGAGTTGCTTGCCATTTCCTTCTGCTGTGGATTAAGGTAAACAGAGGTTAAGTGACTTGCCCAGGGTCACACAGCTAGTAAGTGTCTGAGCCTGGTTTTGAACTCAGATCTTCCTGACAATAGGCCCAAGGCTCTATTCACTGAACGGCCCAGATGCCTCTTAGGCAAGTCAGTGTCAGTGGATACTCTCTAAAGCTGCATGCTGCAGAGAAAATATCAACCTGGCCGAGGGAATTGCCTTACCATGAGAGTTCTGTATACCAGTGAGACAATAGGACCAGTCCCTATCCTTTCCAGGGTTATAAAGCATTTTCCACATTATTTCAATTAATCCTCACAACAGCCTTGTTAAGTAAATGCTATGGGTATTAGCACCATCTCCCTTTTCCTGATGAAGAGACTGAAGTTCAGAGATGTTAAATGGTGGTGACAGTAGGGTCTGAGATGGCACTCTATCTGGTCTGCCAAGGCAAGGCAACAAGCATTTATTAAGTGACTAGAATGTGCCAGGCACAGTGTTAAATGCTGGGAATACAAAGAAAAGAACAAACTAGCCCCTGCTCCCAAGATGCTCACAGCCCAATGGGGGAGACAACTGCCAACGAGTATGCACAGACAAGATGCTAATGGGATAACCTGAGCTCGATCTCAAAGGAAATGCACTAGCTAGCATTAAGGGGAATGAGGGACATACTTCTGCCCCATCATTGTAGAGGTAGTGGACTATAGTGGGGAGGGGCCGGGAAGAACACCACATCTACTATCAGTAATGGTCAATGTCTTGACTAGTTTTTATTTATATGGGATGGTTTATGGTGTAAGGCGTGAGTAATGATGTATTTGAAAATAAATATATTAAAAATAAGCATCAATAAAAAACAGGATTTTCAAAAAGAAAACAAAATCAAAAGTCTAAAAGAGCAAAAAGGAAAGTATCCTGACATGATAGGAAGAGGAGAGGGAAGAACTGAAAAATAGCGCATATAAAATACATACACACAAAATAGGTATACAGATTTGGGGTTTAATTTTGTCTTACTTTTAGGCCTTTTGAACATGCTTCCTGGTTCTTGAGTATTTTGACAGATAATTTAGTTTTCAATAAGTAAAGTGGTACCTATAGCTGAAGATAATACTCGAGCTGAGATCTGATCAGAATGGAATATAGCCGAACTATTATCTCCTCTGTTACGCACCTTATACTTGTATTAATGCAGCACTGATGGATTTTTTAAAAAAGAGTTTCATTTTGGTTTTGGTTTGAGTTTTGTTTGTTGGAGATTTCTTTGTCAGTCATGTTTCACTACATGCACATATGGAGTTCGTGGTCCACTAAGACTAGCAGGTCTTTTTTACATGAACTTTCACTACTCATATCTCCCTAATCCTCTATTTGTACTGTTGATTTTTCTCAACCCAAGTATAAGATGTTACATTTATGCTATTATTAAATTGAATTTTATTCAGAGGAGGTCAACCCAGATGGCAAAAGGCCCGATGTCTTATGAGAGCTGTGGAATGTTTAGCCTGGGGAAGAAAAGGTTCAGGGGATACATGATGGCCGTATTTAAGTGTTTGAAAGGCTATCACGAGATAAAGAGATTGGTCTTGTTCTGTTTGTCTCCAGAAAGAAAAAGAACCAGGAGTTTTGGGTGGAATTTGCTCAACTAAATTTAATCTTCACATAGGAGAAAATTTAAGCAGTGAAAGGTATTCAAAAATAAAATGGATTGGGCCATGATGGTTTCCCCTCCTACTAGCATTCTTCTTGTGGGGGCTGGACGTCCACTCATTAGCTATTTTATATTAAGAATTTCTTTTGGCAATTATGTTGGGCTAGATGGCTACTGAGCTCTCTTCTTAGGTTAAAATTCTGATGTTGTTTTCTGCTTAGAGTCCATTCAAATCCAAGTTCAAGGACATGACCACAGGAACTTGAGTAATGCTGGATAAACCTCTGGGCCATCAGTTCCCCTCTATGCAGATTCCTGTGGCCATACCTCTATAGATTTAAAAGACAAGTTAGATTGAAATGACACTTGTCTAGAAAAATCATAGAACCTGGCATCTAATCTCAGTTTTACACTAATTTGCTATGTGATTATGGGCAACTAATTTTAAAAATACCCTTTAAAACATGTTTCCTTTTTCTGGAGGTGGGAATTTGCCTCATTTTTTTTTATCTGAAAGATTAGAAGAAAAATCCTTACTCTGCTTATTTTGTAGGGTCATCAAGATGAATACATGAAATAATCAAAGGAAATAATTTTGATAAAATAAAAAGGGAGGAAGTATGTCAGAGTAGGAAGAGTCTTGACAATCAGAAGATCTGGCTTCAGATCCCCTCTCAGCTACTTTCTACTTGTGTGACCTTGAGCAAGTTCAGATGGTCAGTGAGTGAGAAGGTCAGTTGTCTGTATCATTGAAAGTGGAAAGTGATATGTAATAAGGCTGGAGAGGTAGGCTGGGGCCAGATTGCAATGGGGCTTTAAATGCCAAATAGTAGAGTTTCTATCTGGTCCTAGATGAAACCAGGAGCCACTGGAATCTATTAGGTAGAGGGTGGTACGATCAGGTCTGTTCTTAAGGAAAATCACTTTAGCAGCTATCAATGGGTTGGAGAGGCAGGATGTTTTAGAGAGAATTTTTAACTGACATGTCATATTGCTGACTCATATTGAAGTTGAAATCTTCAGATTTTTTTAATGATCGAAGAAATTCATTATTTATCTAATAGATACCAAACATTGTACTAAGTGCTGGGGATATGAACGGGAAATCAAGAGAAGAACTCTTATTCTAACTGAGGGAGATAGCACACGTAGGAGGATTCAGGCAGGAAAGGTCCAGAAATCCTAAGAAAGCACTTGGTAGAGCAGGTGACCATGTCCAAGGCTCTGGAGGCCATACATAATGGAAGGGGAGATGGTAGGGCTTGGTGGGCCAGAGGGCATATGATAAAGCCCTGTATGTGTACAAAGTGCTAGCAAATTTCAAAAACTAATAACGAAAAGGAAAAAGAGATTTTCCTTTCCTTCCTTCCCCTCCTCTCCACTTCACCCCCCCCCACTCTTTTTCTTTCTTTTTCATAGGCATCTAGTTGGCATAGTGGGTAGAATGCCAGGCCTGGACTCAGGAAGACCTGAACTCAGATACTCACTAATAGTGTGACCCTGGGCAAGTCACTTAACCTCTTTTTGCTTTAGTTTCCTCATCTATAAAATGATGATATTGACAGCACCTAGACCTAGGGTTATTGTGAGAATCAAATGAGAGAATATTTGTAAAGCACTTGGCAAAGTGTCTGAACATAGTAGGCACTAGATACATATTGGTTATTATTATTTCTCCCTTCTCTTCTCTTTCTTCCTTTTCTTTTTCTTTCTTTTCTTCCCTCTTTCCTTCCTCTCTGCCTCTCTCTCTCTTCCTCTCTCCTTTCTGTTTCTCTGTCTTTCTCTGTCCCTTTTACTTTGTCTCTGGCTGTCCTCCCCCAGATATTTTAACAAGAACCCTTGTCTGATCATTCCTCCTCTGTGCTGTATTTGTAGATTTAACTTTACAGTATAGAACTTTACATTTGTCTGTATCATGATGAGTAGTGGAGTCAAATGACCTGGATTCAAATCCTGCCTCTCACTTTTACTACCCATGACCTTTAGCAAGTGTCTAAAGCTGTGTAGCCTTGAGTTTTCTCATCCTTAAAATAAGAAGATTGGAGCAGACAGCTTCTGAGGCCCTTTCTACATCTAGATCTATGGTCTGAAATTTCATCTTATTTGACCTGACTCATTATTCTAGTCTGGTAATATCCTTTTGGAGCCAAACACTGCCATCTAGGCAGATGACACAACTGAGACGAATCATTTTACTACGGTCACAGAGAATGTTAGGGGTAGAATTTGAACCCAGGGCCTCTGATGCTTGGTCCAGCATGCAATCTCTTAGGCAATGCTGTCTTGTGGGTGAATGCTTCTACTTAAGTAACAAAACAGTGACTAGAACCCGTGACTCCTGGCCTTTGGTCCAGGATGCTCTTTTCTAAGGGACATTACGGTTTCCTTTTGTGCTAGAAGCCGTAAGACTCCACTGAGGCCTCATGGAAAATTCCCTCTTTGGGGGGGGGGGGGCGAGCAGAGAGGATGGAGGTGGGGGAGCTGCTTTGGGTCACTGAGCAGATTTGTAAAAAGAGACCCTGAATAGCAAGGAAGTCCTTTGAAAGCCTCCTGCAATAGGAACTTGAATTCATCATTCCTCACTGCAGATCTGTTGCTATAGCACTTTAAATAAATGAGTTACAGGGGAAACAAGCTAGAGGATGGTGACAGGTATATGTGCAAATAGACTGTTAACTTCCCAGTCAGCCAGCAATGATAAGCTTCCCCTCGAGCCGTAAACCTGACCCAGCTGTGGGATGGGAGTAAGTCCATGCACTAGCAGGGAGAAGGCTTACTTCCCTGTTGGCATCAAGTCCATTTGAACCTTGACCCTTCCCAAACTGTACTCCTTTGATAAAGGCAAGATTTGAGAAGCCGAAGAAAACAAGCAGCAATGTCCGATAAGCATCAGCTGTCTAAAACAACAGGCCTCAGAATGAGATAGGGGACAAATGCTCCACTAAGAAAAGCAATAGCGACAGATGTGGGGCTTCCAGAAAGTGCCAGTTCCTGGCACTCTGAAAACTCCTTGATGTGGGTTAACCAATAACAGAGGTGATTTCTTCATCTGGTCTTATTCACTTTTGTATGCCCAGGTTCATCCATAATTAAGGAGGGTAAACACACCCTACAGGCTTTTAAGTATTGTTCAGGTTTTCTGCTCTATCCCCATGGGCACAAAGGAAGCTAAAGGCACAGGAGTAACATGCCATACTCAGAGATCCAGAGAAGAGCATGGCATTGCACTGCTTTTAATCAATGGCAGCTCCCAAGAGAGCTGGGCTGAAACTGCGCAAGACAGCAGAGAGAAGGGGGAAGAGAGCTGGAAGCAAAGGGACAACCCCCTCTTCCCCCACTCCCAGACATAAAAGACTAAGCCATATCAGAAAAGGCAGGGTGGAGAGTTGAGATAAGTATCCAAATAAATTCAGTCAAAAGGAAAAATTAGGCCTTAGTCCTTTATTGTCTAGACTGATTGTGGATGTGAATCAGAATTCCTGTATAATCATTCAATTCTTCATTTTGTTTTGTTGTGTCTGTATTTCAGATAACTAAACAAACAAGCAAACAAAATCCTACCCAATGGATCAAAATGGTCAAACTGATGTTTTCAGCTGATGGCTCAAATGTGGCATCCGTCTGATCGCACAAAAATAACCGAGTACACATATAAAACAGGGGAGGAACTTGTACATTGTGCTTACTTGAGCAAAAAACAAAATGGAGAATTCAAGCATTATTTAGATACTTCGTGTCTTCTTTATGGGAAATATTCAGGTAATTGAAGTATTATATAGAGATTTAAGTCAAACTGCTATTTACCTCAAATTTCAATGAGTGTGTGTGTGTTTAGTCATGAACCCCAGAATTTTATTTAGTAGCTGTGTTGTTTGGCCTTCTCTGAAACTGATTAGCAGGTGAAAAAAGACTGAATAATGAACAAAACTCCCTAATTATGAAAATATTCTAGTCTTAAGAACTAATTCCCTACAGTAAACACAGCACAGTCTGAATTATCAGCATTCTGAACATGGGTTCTTTCTGTCCCAATTCCAAGAATCATTGCTTCCTTTCTTAAAACCTTCTAACCCCCAACATCAGGCCTTCATCTCTTTCTCCCCACTTACACTTAGAGTCATTGGGGTCATTGCCTTTGAAACTCATAGGAGCTCAGTGCAAAGAAGAAAGATAACAGTGAGAAGAGGAAGTAAGGCCATAGCCCAAGGAGCTGACCCTCCCCCCTCTTCATTTTCCTCCTGATAAATGCCAGGCCATATTTTTTCTTGCCAGATTCCCTGAAAGACATGTGAATGATGTTCCTTCATAAATTTTCTTGTAGGAGTTGTGAACCACTGAGCAATCAGTTAATGGTACCCTGGTGCTTCATAGTGGTAGTTAACTTACTTCAACTTCTCTTGTATTATATGGCAGGGAACATTGGGGCATTCAGCCTTTAGTCTAAATTTCTTGTTTTTTTTTTTAATAGTACATGTATTTTTCTTTATAATAATTTTATGAATGCTTTCTATATAGTGCTCATCTTTCTCACTTAATACCTGTATAATTCATTTGGATCTGATTCTGTGCTATTGAATATTGTTATTTAGAAATTTGGGATAGGGACTAGACCTGTTATTTTACAGGTAAAGGGAACTCCCTGGTGATAAAACTCTCTCCCTAAAACAGACTGGCACCTTCTTCTGCAACTTGTAGTTTCTAGAATTGCCTGGAGCTTGTGATTGCCCAGGGATACACAGCCTGTATGTGTCTGAGGCAGGAACTTCCTGGCTTTCAGACCAGCTCTTTATCTGCTATATAATGCTGTTTCTCATTTATAAATTACTAACATAAGATATTCTTATTAACAATGATAATGTCTAGCATTTATTTAGTTCTCTGTGGTGTGCAAAGTGTTTCCACACACATCTCATTTGATCCTTACAATAGCCCTTAGAAGGTTTTGTTTTCTTGGGATTTTTTTTTTGGTTTGCACTAGTGATTTCATCTCATCTGCAATTTGTAGTCTGACAGAATTGCTTGGGTCCACAAAGATGGCAAATGACTTGCCCATGGTCACATAGCTCTAGAGAGCCATTGTTCTGTCAGACAGTGAGACAGATTGAGCATCTACCGTATGCACAGAGCCCTACTCTAAATTAACTCCATAGAAAAGCATGTGACAAAGTGAAGGTCATCCCTGTGCTCAGATCTCTTTCAAGCTAACGGAGGAGTTAGGATAAGAAAACACAAAAAGTCCAAAGAATCCATATCAGTCAGTTAATCAGTCAGTCAGTCAAGCATTTATTACGTCCCTCCTATGTACCAGGCACTGTGCTAAGTGTTGGACATACAAAGAGATAGAAAAGTCAGTCCCTGTCCTCAGAGTCCATCCTCTAATAGGGGAGACAATATGCAGACAATCAAACACGAGCTGCATGTAAGATAAATAGGAAATAATCAATGGAAGCAAAGCATTAGAGTTAAGGGGGGTTGAGAAAGGGATTGTAGAAGATGAGACATGGTGTGCGACTTGAAGGCAGCCAGGCAGAACAGGGGGAGAAGAGAGAGCATCCTTCTAGGCACAGTCAGAGAAAATGCCTAGAGCTGAGAGTTGGAGTATTCTCCATCTAAGGAACATGTTAACATGGGCAAACCAATATGGACAATAAGGATCCATTCAATATTTCTGTGGTTAAACAGACAATTAAACAGCAGGCATCAGACATTCTTTACGTACAAAGGTAAGTCCTCTTAGGATCTGGCCCCAGTTGACTTTTCTACTGCTCCTATATTTTTCCTATTTATCTCCCTAAGTTAAACTGGAGTCTCTTGATTTTTGAGACAGATTCCTTGCTTGCTTGCCTTTGTTGATGCTGTTCCCTCCACCTAAAATCTCCTCTCCACCTCTTATCCCTGTGGAGGAAAAGGTTACCCATCCTTCAAGCCTCAGTGAGATACAGTTTCCTCCATGAAGGCCTCCGTGATGATCTTGCCTGGAGGTAATCTCTCTGAACTCTGGCATTTTGGTCCTTTTTGTTATTTTGGTATAATATAGAAAAAAAAAACTTTATATTCTGATGATTTCTGCATATTTCTTACCCATTCTCCTGGATTACAGACAATTTGAAGGCAGGGACAAAGGTCCCAAAGAACTCTGGCTCAGGAGACCCGAGTTTTAATTCTGTCTCTGATGTTACTACCTGTGTACCCTTGATCAAGGTACTGGGTTTCAGTTTCCTCATTTGTAAGATAAGGGGATTATTTTATTTATTTTATGTTTATTAAGTATCTACTGTGTGCCAGACACTAGATGGCCTTTGAGGCCTCTTCCGGCACTATGATTTTTATACATCAGCTACCGTCCCTAGAAATGGGCTTGGCACCTGATAGTGTCCAGTAAATATTGTTCCATGCATGAATGAAGAAGGATCACTTGAGGGAATGTTAGATGGGTTAGTTCTAGTACTGGGGGAAAAAAAAAACAAAAAAAAACCCCAAACCGAAGGCCAGGTCAACCTCCTAGAAGTGGCTCAAAGTGTCATTTTCATATATGGAGGGCAGCTCATTTGACCCATGCAGGGCATCATTAGATTATAGAGTAGAACCCAGAACCCAGAACCCAGAACAGGAGATGACCCTTTCTTCCACTTTGCAGTTTGAAGGCTGGCATTTTGGCAGAGAGGAACTGGCCACAGGGGCCCCAACAGGTGTGACATGCACCAAGCAAGCCTCTGATTCTTCTGGGCGGGGGCAACCACACCATTGAAAAGTGAGAGGTTAAAATGGTAACCGAGCCCCCAGACACAGCTGCGGGGACCCTGAAGTTGACACTTATTTCAGAATTTCTCTGAAGTCCACGACTGGAAAGTATTTGGAGCACGGACTCCAAGGGTAATGGAGCTGGAAAGATAATGGCATCCTATGCCATCTTGTTGCTTTGACCAGTCACCTTTTAAATATTTATGTTTTATTTTTATCTCTGTATTAGTGAGACATTATTTGTGCACAGGCTGTTAAAAACAGTTCTAAGGGAAACACACTTCCAGCTGGTTTCCTCCTGTTTTCCATCTGCTGCATTTATGTGTCTTTGTATGCATTTAACTGTTGCTTGTCAGTATAATTGGTATTTTCTGAGGACTGGTGGAAAAAAAAAAAGAGAAAGAGAGTCCCCTGAGGGGGTTGGTGGGTTCAATTGATTCCAGCAAGATTATGTGGGCTGTTCACTAATAAACATGAAACTTTGAAGCAGGAGAAATAAAATAAACATCTCATAACTTTAAGTTTTAAGAGTTAACTTGCCTGTGCCGGATCTTTGTATTCCTCTATTTATGCCTCAGCTACTCTTTCCCCCATTTAATCTTAAATATGTAAATCCTCAATTTATCTGGAATTACTTAGTGAAAGGCTGATGTGTGAGTGTGGGCCGATTATAATATTTCACTGCCACCCCTGATCCTCTTTACCTCTTATTCTTTTCATAGCAGATCAAAAAAGCTGCATGCGTGCCACAAGAATATATTATTTTAAGAGACTTGGACTTAGAAATTGATTTCCTTGATGAGAAAAGGAAAAAGTCTCCTTCTGACCCAGAGGGTCACTTCATAATCCTGTCACTCTACATCAAAAAGCTTCCTCCCCCCCTTCTTTTAGGAGAAGATGAGAATATTTCTGAAAAGGAATTAATTTTTCAGCTACAGTGAAACCAAAGACTTAGCCAATGAGAGAGGGAGCTGTGCTATTCAGAACACATCTCCTGTGATTAGAACAAGGGACCAATATATTTTAGGGTCAGGCAATTTTAGATGGAGATTGGGATTAGTACTTCAGGATGAAACTGATCTTATATTTTTATCACCATACTTAAGGCTTAAGCTGGAGTCTTCCTGTTGGCAGAGGGATTTCACTGTGTGGATTTTTTTTCCCCCATATAATGAGGATTGATGCATGCAGGCAACACTTTATATACATATGTGGGTTTTACTTAATAGGCTATTAAACAGCAAGTGATTTTTATCACCAATAATTGGGGTTCAATTTGCAAAACTTACCTTTGTACGTAAAGAATGTCTGATGCCTGCTGTTTAATTGTCTAACCACAGAAATATTGAACATATATTAAATGGATGTTATAATGTGTTGAAACCATGTACTGTTTTAGTCTTATTAAATATCTGTTAGGAGAAAATAACATTTCCATTTCTAAGGTTTGTAATTTATTACATTTTTGATTGAGGACTGCTAATCCCATTTAGTAATATTAAGCCTTAGAACATCATGGTTCAGTGGAAAGAATATTGATTGGAGTTAAAGGACCTGGGTTCAAGTCCCAGTGCTGCTGTTTGCCACCTGTGTGACCTTAGGATAATTAATCTTGCTAGGTCTTAGGTCACCCTGCACTATTTCATGTGTAAAATGATGTTGGACTACACAACCCTAGGGTTCCTTCCAGCTGTACATCTGTTATTCTAGGCTTCTGAAAGACGCTTATGGTATGATGGAAAGTTCCCTGGATTTTGTGTGAAAGGATCTGCCTTTTATTCCCGACCTTACTATTTATTATCAGTATGGTCATAAATAAATCACTAACTTGACTTCATGGGCCTCAGTTTACAAAGTGACGGGGTAGCATTAGATGAGACAACTACGTGGCTCAATGGATAGAGAGCCAGACCCAGAGTCAGGAAGATTCATCTTCCACTATTCAAATTTGGTCTCAGACTCTTACTAGTTGTGTGTGACCCTGAACAAGTCACTTAACCCTGTTTGCCTCAGTTTCCTCATCTGTAAAATGAGCTGAAGAAGGAAATGGCAAACCACTCCAGTATCTCTGCCAAGAAAACCCCAAATGGTGTAGTGAAGAGTCAGACATGATTGAACAACAACAGAATCTCTAAATTCTCTTTTTAAATGTAAATTCTATAATCCTAAAATGTTGCATTCTTAAATTATGTATTTTCATTGACCATTTAATTGTTTAGTAGGATGAGGGCTTAGAAGGGTTTGTATAGATTCTGAGGCAAGAAGAAAATAACCATAGATTCAAGTTCTGTTCAACTCAACAAACATTTATTGAGCATCAACTTTGTGCTAGTGAGCTGGGGAGACAGATGAAAATAAAATACTCCCTGCCCAGGAGGGGTGTTTTGATCTAACAGGGATAAGGACAGGAACACAAATAACTCTGACATAAGACGACAGAAATGCAAAGGGGAGGTCCAGATAGAGGATTATGAGAATTTGAGAAGAGAGATCACTTTCACCTTGCGAAGGGGTAGAAAAAGACTGAGGATATAGGGAAGACCTCTGAGGCAAAGTTACAGGGGAAAGAGCCCTGTATATAGTTATGGAACCTGTGTTTAAATGATCTGATTGTTCTACTTACTGTGTGACCTTAGGCAAGTCAAATCACTTCTCTGGACCTCAGTTTCCTAATTTGTAAACAAGGGGGTTGGACAACATGGCCTTTAGCATCCCTCCCAGTTCTATCCTCCGTGTTATCCATTAACCACACTGCTACCTGCCCAATGCATTTCCTGTGTCCCCTCTGGTCAAAAACATTCAATGGCTCCTCCTTACCCACTAAATACTATATAAACTTGTAATGCTGGCATTCAAACCCCTCTATTATTGGATTCTAACTGATATGAGCCAGTCTTTTTTTGTACTATATCACATGCCACTAGTTTTTTGTCACCAAGCCATTTTTCAATGATGTCTGACTCTTCATGACCCCATTTAGGGTCATTTCTTGGCAAAGATACCCGAGTAGTTTGCCATTTCCTTCTCTAGCTCAGTTTATAGATAAGGAAACTGAGGCAAACAGTGTTAAGTGACTTGCCCAGGGTCACACAGTTCATAAGTATCTGAGGCCAGATTTGAGCTCAGAAGAAGGAATCTTCCTGATTTCCAGGCCCAGCGCTCTATTCACTGCACCACCCAACTGTCTGTGCCTCTAGTTAGGAGACCTTTAATAATAATAGCAAGCACTTCAGTAGCACCTTAAGGTTTGTAAAATACTTTACAAATATTATTTTATCTTCACAGCAACCTTGGGAGGGAGTATTGTCCTTCCCATTTTATAGATGGGGAAACGGAGGTTAAATTACTTGCTCAGGGTCATACAACTACTAAGTATTTGAGTAGATTTGAACTCAGGTCTTTCTGACTCAAGGTTCAGTGCTCTATCCACTATACCACATAGCTCCCAGTAATACAAGCAAGAAGAGACAGGTATATGAACCAGGATGATTTCAATTGTTATGGAATGAAGGAAGCAGATGCCAGAGATACTCAAAGCATCTTTTGCCCAGGGTGGTTTCTCATGACTGGATACCAATGAATCTATTTTTTTTGCTCACTTTCCACAGTCGTCATTTGGTGAGAGTGTAGACTTCTTAAGCAAAGGCACTGAGCATCTAGGTAAGAAATCCCTTTGTAAATCTGAATGCATTGGGAAAAACCTTAGTTTCCTCAAGTGCAAAATGAAGGGGCTGGACCAAATAATATCTGAGGTTCTTTATAGTGATAATCTTCTATGATTCTGTGATTCTATGAGTATCTTATCAACTCAGGAAACTTATATGCTCATCTTTTGTTGAAAATAAGAGCCCTGTTAAGGACGTGAACAGCAGGCAGATCAGGCCCTCACCAATAAGATGTTATTTCAGGGTCTCCTTCCTGACTCAAACTCTCTCCTCCAAAGATCTCTGAATTTCTACACTTAGTGATTCATCTCTTTGTGTTAAACTTGCCCTGTCCCCTTTACTTCCAGATCTATAACACTTGAGTGTAATTGGGTTTGTCAGATCCTTTCTAAGTGTTACATGCTAGGGCAAGGCATAGTCGGGAAAAGAGGAGCTAGTAGCCGAGGACCTAAAAAAAGTGAGGCCACCAAAGGAAATAATATCATTGCACCTAATGTATGGGAGGCAATTAGGTGGTGCAGAGATACAGAGTTGGGCCTCCATCTCTCTGAGTTCAAATCTGGCCGTGGACAGCTGTTTCAGGCTAGCTGGACCACCCTGCATAAAAAATGATACATTAGATGTGTTGTTTGGTCTTTTTCAGTCCTGTCTCATTCTTTATGGCCCCAGTTTGGGTTTTCTTGGCAAAGATACTAGAGTGGTTTGCCGTTGCCTTCTCTGACTCATTTTACTGATGAAAAAACTAAGACTAACAAGGTTGAGTAACTTGCCTAGGTTCACACAGCTAAGAAGTATCTGAGCCTGGATTTGAACTCAGGAAGATGCATCTTCCTAACTCCAGACTTGGCACACTATCTACTGTACTACCTAACTGCCCCATTTCGTACTACTTTAAATAAAACAGGGGTTGATCTCCTTTGCAAATGTCCATTATTTTTACAGTTGGCTTCTATGTTCCAATTTAATCCCTCCCTGTCAAGGACTATCTCTTACATTTGTAGATGACACGTCATAGAATATTAGGGCTGGTTCAGACTAGCTAGATTTTCTGACTTGTTCTCTTATTTTTCATATGAGGAAACTGATGCTCAGATAGGTTAATTGATTTGCTCAAGGTCACACAGCAAGTTCTTTGGTATTCTCATTACCTAGGATAGGACTTTGCATGTAGTGGGAATGCCATAAATGTCACTGAGGGATTGACAGCAGCATATGTATTGGGTATGAGGGACACAATGTGGAAGGAAAGAAGATATTCAGTTGTTTATGTCAGTGGGAAAAGATTTCCACAATGTCCTTTGGGCTTTTCATCTAGTGCTTATTCAGGGATATTAGCTGTGCTGCAATGCTTTGTTTATCAGTTAATATATCATCATTGAGTTCCTCGAAAGCTTGTTGAAATACAAGCTTACCATGTACCATTCCATTGGAGGCAGGATGTGAATGAGCTTAGTTTTTATAGAAGGGCCTTCAGAGACATTATAAGTGTTAGCTGTAAAGGTACAAATTGAAAAGCATGCCCCCTATTTTTGAGGCAATTGCGTTGGTGAGAAGAGGTGGAAGATTGGGGGGTGTATAGGAAACAAGATAAAGAATTGGTTTCCTATATTTCAACTTACCACATTAGAAAGGAGATAATTCACAAAACGAGCATGCTGTTTGCTTTTAATTATATTAGCTAACATTTCTATAGTGCTTTAAGGGCAGTCAGGTGGTGCAATGGATAGAACACAGGTCCTGAAGTCAGGAGGACCTGAGTTCAAATCTCTGCCTCAGACACTTACTAGCTGTGTGACCCTGGGCAAGTCACTTAAACCCTGTTTGCCTCAGTTCCTCATCTGTAAAATGAGCTGGAGAAGGAAATGACAATTTGACAAATGTTTCTTTATTTTAGCCTACCAGCAACCCTGGGAAGTAGGTACTAGTATTGTCCCCAGTTTTATACATGAAGAAACTGAGATACAGAAAGAGGTTAAAGGACTCGTCCAGAGTTACACATCTGGTAAATATCTGAGGAGATTTGATCCTAGGTCTTCCTGATTCCAGGTCTAGCACTCAATCCAATGACCTGCCCACTTTGGGGTCTGTTTTAAAGGGTAATCATTTGTTAGCTTAATAATGAAGGCCTTTTGAAAGATGAGTAAGTACACCAGTACTTTACGAAGCCTAAATATACCTGCTTTGAACTGTGAGGAAGTTAAATTAAAAACAAAACAAAAAAAACCCACAAAAATGTGCAATCCAAACACCTTTTTCCTTACTCCAGGACATAATAGTTTTAATCAAGACAACCCATCTTCTCCAAACTCAGCCCGTACAACAGAAAGATAAACAGGACTCCAATTAGTAAATTTACTAATTGTTCTTCTCTGCTGAAGCCTTAAGCTGGAGTTGGTCTTTAGCTGTGATAGAGGGAGGACTTTCTCTTTATCTTCCGAAAGGGAAAACTTGACTGGAAAGATTCATTTCAATACCCTGGTTCCTTTCCTGTTCTCTTTCACCCTCAAAAAAGGTATTCCGGCGTGAAAGATCACAGACTCAGCCCCAAACAGTGGACCTGGGTTGACTGCATTCAGGAAACTGCACACTCCTGGAGACCCAACTGCTGAGGCAAAGATAAATTGGCAGGAAGATTTCTTTGGAATAAGGTGAATTTAATGAATCATGAAAAATATCCCCAGCTGTTCTTAAATTTAAGGGAGATTGAGTGATAACAAAAGATAGTTTCCCTTCCTCTTAGATGTGGGATAGAGCAGAAAAAGCACTGGTAAAACCCCCAAGGGCAGAAACTGGCCTTTTCTTTCCCATCTTTTCTATTGTTTAACCAAAAAAAAAAAAAAAAAAAAAAAAAAAGTCTGTAGCCACCAGCCATGGAAGGGCACGTTGAGCTGTATTAGCTGTGTTTGCTAATACCAGACTTTAAGTGTTCTCCACTCTAACTTCAAAGACTAGGCTGCCTTTCTGGCTGCAAATATAGAAAGTGGGCTTTTCTCTTACCCCTTCCCAACCTCCCCCACACCCCATGGCATATCGGACTGTGTATGCCTTTTTCTCTTCTCTATTAACACATTGATTTGCTGGAATTAAAAATAATGATCTTCCTTTTCCTCAGCCCAGCTGCTGCATTCCTACCCCCGTGTCCCCCTCCCCACCTGAACTTCCTGGAGTCCTGATTAATCAATTGATTTGTGTGGTCTTTCAGGGCTGTTCAGGAGAGAACCTCCAGGCTGGAGCAACGGGACAGTCATTGTGGGTTTGCATAAGCTTCTTAAACTCCCTACTGGGATCTCTGAGGACATTTAATTAGAGATGGGGGGGGGGGGGTCGAGGGGAGGAGTCAGGGGGGAGGGGAAAAATTGGGTTACTTATGGGACTCCTCTTTTTCTTTTCACCAAGTTCCCTGTCTCCCCTTGTAGAGTGGTGATGCTCTTAGCACAGCGATAGATGCACTCTGAGGATGTCAGACCTATGGGGTAACCATGGGAGGAAGGAAGGATTCAGACCACTACTGCTTCCATCTTATATCTTGAAAGGGTAAACAATGCAGATCCTCCTCCTCCTTCCCTTCTCCCCAAGAGCAGAAATATGCCTGATTCCTCGCTGGCTTTCTCCCTTCCTCCTCCCTGTGGGATAAGAGATTATAGAGAAGCCTCTGAATAATTCTTTCCTTTCTTACATTTATCAGTCCAGGAGAAACTAGACGAAGCGCCCCAGAATGTCACTGAATTTCCCATGGGGACTTATAGGAAGACAAGGGCAAGTGTTATATAGGATGAGATGGTACGGATGGGTTGTGATCTGTATCACTGGAGGGAGTGCACAGCTGGGAAAAGATTGGAGCCAAGATTCAGATGAGGCCTCCTGACCCTAAGCCAAGTACTCTTTCCACTGCACCACTTCTAGCCTTACCCTGGCTAATTATTTCTGAACTTTTATACTCTTAAGCTCTACAAAACCAGAAATGTATCACATAAAGATAAATATAGGGAATCCGTGGCAGCCTATAGTCTGTAGATAGAATAGCATATCAGAAGAAGGTGAAATGGTTATTAGGGGTTGGCTGTCACAGATTTTTAAATCTAGGGAGATACATAAACTCAGAGACCAGGAAGGTTTAGGTGTTGGATTATTCAGCCTTTGGGATTTACTGATGAGGAAGGTTTAGAAAAGTGGTAAAAAGTGAAAGTCATAGGGCCAAAGGGAAAGTTGTCTGGGATGGGACCCAAGAAGGAATTGTCACTGGGAAGCTGATGGGATCAGCAAGGTCCAAGACTGAGAGGTCGATCCCTTATCCCTGGGTACCCATGCCTAGGTATTTTTAAACCTGTAACAGGTTCCTTAGCCCTCCCAGTCTTACCTCACTCAGTTACAGACACTACCTGTATATTCACTCATTTAATAAACATTTATTACGTACCTACTATGTACTGGGCCTTGGCTCAGCACCAGCGATACAAAAAGAGAGAAAATATAGTTCCTGCCTTCAAGGAGTTTACAATCCAATGGTGGAGCCAATTTATCCATCGTACAGAATCTTTGAGCTGGAAGAGAAATTTAGCAAGCCTCTAGACAGGGAGTGAGGAACCTGTGGCCTTGAGGCCACATGTGGCCCTCTAGATAATCAGGTATGGCCCTTTGATTGAATCCAAACTTCACAGAACAAATACCCTTAAAGGATTTGTTATGTAAAACTAGAACTTAGTCAAAAGACAGCACCCAAGGACCTAGAAGGTCACATGTGACTTCCAGGCTGTAGGTTCCCCACAGTTGATCTAGTCTCTAGATTAGGAAATTGAGTTCCAGAGAAATGAAATAACTTGACCACTGTCACAAAGATATTCAGTGATAAATATTGTACCTTTTGCCAGTAAGACCCAATATCCCAGAAGACATGGCCTTCAGTTTAATTCAGCAAGCACTTATTAATAACCTACTGTTGCCAGACTCTGAGCTAAGTGGTGGGAGCACGAAGATGAAAATGAAACATCTCTTGCCCTCAAAGAGCTTAAATCCTACTGAGGAGAAATGACATTTACCCAGAGAAGATGCATACAAAGAAAATAGGACGTAGGAGAAAGTGCTAAAAATGTTAAAGGTCTTATATGGGTGGTGCTTAGAGTTGAGTGTTGAATGGGGCTAAAAATTCCAAAAGTTAATAAAGACAAAGTTATATATAGGCAGTCAAAGAGAATTATAATAAATGTGTGTCCCATGGGCCTGTTTCCACTCTGTCCTCTGTGAGTTTAGGCCAAGGATGGGGAATTTGGAGCTTTGAGGCCACATAAAGGCCTTCTAGATCCTGAAGTGTGGCCCTTTGACCGAATCCAAACTTCGTAGAACAAATCCTTTTATTAAGGATTTCTAAATTAATAAGGATTTGTAAAGCCTAAACTTTAGGCTGACATGAACAGAGGACTACCACCAACGTGTGTGTATGTGTATGTGTGTATCCCAAAAGTCTTAGTGAAACCCACAATGAGAGATAAGGAGAGAAACCATCAATTAAAATTAGCATTCCCTAGTCAAGCACTATAATTCAAGTCTCAGAATCTCCTGAGCGATTAGAGGGGTCAGAGGAGTCCGGGAGAAGTAAAGGGTGCTTTTGTTGTTCACTCATGTCCAAGTCTTTGTAACCCACGGACCAACCAACCATTTGAGTGGTTTGCCACTTCATTCTCCAGTTTTATGCAGATAGGGGTTAAGTGATTTGCCCAGGGTCACATAGCTAGTAAGAGTCTGAGGTCAAATTTGAACTCTGGTCTTTCTGACTCTGGGCCCAGTGCTCTAGCCACTGCGCTACCTAGCTGCCCTAATGTGGGTATACTTTAATACGAAGGCAGATAAATGTATCTCAATGTGACAAATGCACCCCATCTTGCAGGGGAGAACAGGAGCTTTTGGTTCAAATAGGAACAGGTATCATCTCAAGGTTATGATCAACGCATCCGGAAGACATTATTAGAGTAATTAATAAAGTAATAAAACTTTAGGGAATACCCTGTAGTTTACTCTGCAAAAATTTCCAAATATAAAGTATCTAGCGTTCCACTATTGTAGGTAAGAGGGTTCCTCAGTTCCTGTAAAAGCACTCAAGGTAATAATCACATATGGGTAGAGAAAAGTCTATTTTTCACAACTCAGAAAATGCAGGATACATGAAGGATTAGCAGAACCCATTAATAAAGCACCCAGAGCCCTCAAAGTTGTTTCCATGAGAAGGAACTGAATTTGGGGCTGCCTTTGAGGTAGGACTCTGCCATTCCACTGAGCTCCTAGCTCTTCTTCTGTCCTCAAGGAGCTTAGACTCTCTCTGGGAAGACAGGCATACTCACATGCAAGGTTAAATTGTTGTGGAGACCAGCATAAGGGCTTCAGTCAAAGCACTGATGATAGCTTGTTGGTATAACAGAAGGAATTCCTACTCAGGCTTAAGTTACACTAGCTGGCCTGTGAGTTGCCTCCCAGTTCTGAGATTCCGTGATTCCATGAAGAGGTTGTGGATAGTCATTTGACTTTTGCACAGGCTTTGAGCTCTCATGACATAACCTCATTTGATTCTTGTACAAATACTGTAAGGTAGGCAGGGCAGGTGTTATTATCTCCATTTTACAAATGAGGGAACTGTCCAGGAAAGGTTAATAATAGACATTTGGAGGTCACATAGCAAGTAAGTGGCAGTCAGGCTTTCTAGCTTCTAGCCCAGAGCTTTTCCCACTTCACTACTGTGCTGTCTATTAAAAAAAATAATCTGACTTCTACTTACCATCTTATTGGCATTTTGTGTAACTTAGGGAATTAAGGGCTTTCCCTTTCTAGATGCTGATGTGCAAAGTTGTAACTACGTCAGGGCAGCTGGGGTTTTGTACAAGGGCACCAAAAATTAGTGGGTAATGATAACACTTCACTGATAAAATCTGTTAGCTGGGAGTTTTTTGTTGTTGCTATCCAGTTGTTTTTCATTTATCTCCAACTCTGTGCCCCTTTGGGATTTTCTTGGCAAGTTTGGAGTGGTTTGCCATTTCCTTCACCAGCTCATTTTCCAGATGAAGAAACTGAGGCAAACAGGGTTAGGTGACTTGCCCAGGATCACACAGCTAGGAAGTATCTGACGCCAGATTTTAACTCAGGGAAGATGAGTCTTCCTGACTCCAGGCCTAGTACTCTATCCACTGTATCACCTACCTGCCCTTAAACCGAGTTTAGGCCACAACTAATATGATGATTTTTCCCCCATGGGACCTGTATGTAATTTTATCATTGTAGCTCTTAGGGGTAAAACTTCTTCTAACGATGTTTCTATAGTTTATAGTCTTAGAGATCTGCCTGGGGAGTATTAAGAGGTTAAATGATTTACCCAGGGTCATATCTTTAGTATCTGCCAGAGGCAAGTCTTGCACCTAGCTCTCTATGCACCCTATTATAAGCTGTCTCCAACAGCAAGAATAATTGGTTAAGATAGAAAGTTACCAGATAACTCATAGTCTCCACCTCTCCCATACCCCAGGGGAACTCTAGGCGGTCCACTTGTAGTGAGCGACCCTCTGGGCACAGGACGACCCTCTGGGCACAGGACTCCTGGTGTCCTGCTCCACTAACAGAAGTGCTCCATGGGCCAAAATTTCTGGTTATGACTCTATTCTTTTAGGAGCCCTGGCCTCTCTACTTAATAGATTTTTATTTAACATCTCCCTTTCCTTTCCCATTAAAAAAAATCCAAACCAAACAGCTAAGTAAATTTCCTTGAAAGTCTTCAACAGCAACCATAACCAGCCTGAAGTAAAAAACCATTGCCTGGCCATGTCTGTTGAAATGGAGAGTGTTTCAGACTTGAAGTCATTGCAAACAGTGGGGAATAATGAAAACCTCTTTGCAGCCTTAATTGCTACATTTGCTACTGCTGAGGCTCCAAATCATCCACACTCCACGTCTTTCATATATTTAATGTGAAACAATATGAATTGTTTTGTCATTTGAGAATAAAGTCATCCATTAATATCATCACATTAATTGGGGCATACATTTAATGCTTCTTGATAAAGGGTTTCAACCTCCCAGTGGTTCTGCAGCCTGATAGACAAGCTTATTCATTGTGATTCAGTTGAATTTCCACCTAAATTGCTCATGCTGGGGGATGCACATGTTCATTGAGACCTGCCTAGAGTAGCTTATTAAACACATACCAGTTGATTCATCTATTAGAATTGACTTAGGGAGAGAGAGAAAGAGAGAGAGAGAGAGAGAGAGAGAGAGAGAGAGAGAGAGAGAGAGAGAGAGAGAGAGAGAAAGGTGAGGATGAGTAGTAGCAGAGACTTAGGGGTAGTGTGACGGCTTACCCTCATTGAAGTTTGACTGTTTGCAGTGCTATCCCATCTGGTGATGTTTATTATGTAGTGGATGGCCCACTTGGTGGATAAAAGCATCCCCCCTCTTACCTCCAGTGCATGTTTTCTCTCCTTTACTAGAAGGTGGTAAGGTAGCATGTTTAGTGGATGATGGGTTAGGAAGACCTGGACTCCTCTCTTACATGTAAATATTTGACTGTGGTCAAATCATTTAGCCCCTTAGTGTTTCATGCAGTGTTTAAGTCTGTAAATTTTAGGGAGTTTCCACTCCAATAAGTTGTGAAGTCAGAGGTGGAAATACCACTCTCACCACTACCATCAACACCATCAAAATACTATAATGTAAGCTCTTGGAGGGCAGGACTTGTTTGGGTTTTGTCTTTGCATTTTCAGACTTTATCCATAGTGGTCACTTAATACATGTTTGTTAATGTGAATTGACTTAATTTTATGGGAATGCTGATGGTGAGGTCTCTGTTCTGGGGTAGACACTAGTTTTTACTATTGCTTTCTTCAGTTATCTGGTCCCCACCTCAGAAAACCCTTCTCTCCATTTACCCATCTCCAGTCATTTTATTGTGAATGCCTTCACATTTTGGAATAACTCTGAATCAAATAAACATTTAAAAAAAACCCTTAAAAACAATTCATCTTCCATTTCCCAGATGAGAGTTTGATTACTAAGAACTTTAGTCAATGTGCTTATTTGCCCAGGACTCAAAAGTGTAAGAATATATGGGGGTGGGGGTGGGGGAAAGAATAGGAAGAGTTCTAAAGAGAAAAGAAAGGGTACTTAAGGGGAAAGTTATGGGGAAAATGCCACTATAGAAACCATAGAAGGTTAAAGTCAAAATGGGTTTTAGGGACCACTTAGTTCAAAAGCATTTTAAGATGAGGACAGAGGTCCAGAGGGGTGAATCCACTAATTAAGGCCAAATAGCTACTTATTGTCACCCTTGGGACTAGAACTGAGGCTTCTCTAATTCCTGGTTCAGTCACTGCTTATTACTCCTTCTCATTACAGTTGTAAAAAGAAAAGAAAAACAACCAGTGAAATTATCAACAACTTCATCATGCCAAACATCTGGATGAATAAAGAAGAATTCAGCCAAGTTTCTGGACATTTGTTCTATGTGACTGTAGGCACCTAGGTACTTGGATGCACCTGAATAACTTTCTGAAGATTCTTTTCAAGATTTTTCAGGATTCTTCTGGCCATTTGTAGTGGTGTGGATGTTGCCACAGAAATTTGGCTTGATTCCCCCTTCCGTGTGTCATCCTTCCCTTGCCTGCCACTCTCTTCCCAAGCTACTCTGCCAAATACAATCCACATATACACAAAGATGATCAAGGTGGCAGATTATCTCAGCAAACCAGACTTGCTTCCGGGTCATCAGCATTCCTTCATTAACCTGCCAATCATATATGGTATCATGCTGTGCACAATATCACATCAGAGCTATCACTGTACCTAGAATTAGTTCTTCTTCTCTAGAAACATATAGTTTGACAGACACACAGATGTAGACACACTTGTAAAGTATAGACAACTGACAGGATGAAGCTCTCCGACAAGAGGGAAGGGAACAATAAGGTGTTAAATCTCAGTGTCAGGTACAAGCATGAGTGCAATGTTGAGGGGAGATGGAGAAAGTAGCCATGGGAGCTCCCGGTCCATACTGGACTGAGGGGAAGCTCCTAGAAATCTTTCTGAGAAGACTCTATGAGCCATATTCCAACTCCAGCTCCCCTAGCTTGGCTTAGAGTAAGCATTTAATAAATTGTTATTGCTGACTTTATATTGTCTTCCCTTATTAGAATGTAAGCTCCTTGAGGGCAGAGATTGTCTTCATTCCTTGCATTTGTATCTCTATCTCTTAGAACCGTGCCTAGCACAAAGGGAAAGCTTGATAAAGTCTTCCTTCTTTCCTTCCTTCCTTCCTTTCTTCCTTCCTTCCTTCCTTCCTTCCTTCCTTCCTTCCTTCCTTCCTTCCTTCCTTCCTTCCTTCCTCTCCTTCCTTCCTTCCTCATGTAGAATGGGGGTTAGAGTTGTTCTCATCAGCTCTAGAGAATAGAACTAAGAACAATTAGTGGAATCTTCAGGGTGAGATTTTAACTAGATATAAGAAAAAAAAACTTTCTAACAATTAGAGTTACTCCAAAATAGGATGGATTATTTCAGAAGGTACTGGGTGCTTTGTCACTAGAGGTTGGATGGCCACTTTTAGGGATACAGGAAGAGAGTATGTTTGGGACCTTTGATGTCCTATTCAAATCTCAGAAGCTTTGATTTTGTGAGGAGGAGGGATTTAGGAAACTCTTTATATGGTTGTAAAGAGGCTAGTAAGGGCATCCTAGGAGCAATGACACCAGTGTGGCGTAAAGAGTAATATTCTGCTATTTTTTAGGGCACAGGTAAATGCCATAGTTCACTTGAGTCTGTGTTTCATGATAGGGGGTGGGGAAGCATAGATGCTATAGATGCAATATTTCTTAAAGAACAGAGTCCTTACCTTCCTAGAACTAACCACATTTAATATCTCTATTCTTGAGTGTGCAAGTCAACTCTGACCCCCACTGATCTTTCTACAAACAGATTCTCTTTTAATAATTGAGGTGCTTGGCAGAGGACTGTCTGCCATTGTACTGATGATCTGGACCCAGAGCCATCCATATGCTTGATTGCATTCATTCAGAAATAGCAAGCTAGCCTTGGCAGCTGGCTCAGCAGTTGGGTGGGAGGGTTGGGTCAAGGGAGGGATAAGAGTGGTAGATCTGGAGCTAGGTACTGACACATTCAGTTTAACAACCGAACATTTATGAAGTGTCTACTATGTACAAAGCACTTGTGATTGGAGCTGGAGATGCAAAGGCAATAATAAAATAATCATTACCCTCAAGACTCTTGCATTCTACTTTGGGGGGGGTGGAGTAAGGAGAGATCTAATATAGTTGAATAAGAATAATAGGTATGTTGAGGAGGTAGAGTGAACGTAAATAGCAGGAGAGATCAGGAAAAGCTTCACAAAAGCACCTGAACTGATCCTTAAAATAAGACGAATGTAATAAAGGCTAGGAAAATGACTATTATCCTACTGGGATTTGTAGTTCCGAAGGAAAAGCATTCCCTTTTACAGCTATCCAAATGGTCTTGGACCTGGGATCCTTAAGTACAAGGCAGATTTGAATGACAGTATAGAGTTTTTAAACACACACACACACACACACCTCTCTCCCTCTTTCTCTCTCTCTTTCTTTCTTTCCCTCTTTCTCTCTCTCCCTCCCACTCTCCCTCTCTCTCTCTCTGTCCCTGTCTCTCTGTCTCTGTCTCTTTGTGATGGAACAGACTCAGAGGAAGTAGCCACAATTATGTAAATTGAACAGCTGTAGCAGTGAGGAGGTTTTATTAAGCACTTACTATATGCCAGGCATGGTCTTAAGAACTAGGGATACAATTACAAAGAAGCAAGACAATGCCTGCCCCCAAGGAGTTTACAATCTAATAGAAGTAGAAAACATTACACACACACACACACACACACACACACACACACACACACACACACACATAAAAAGGAAGCTAGAGTTGTAAAGTGAGGTGGAAAGGAGAGGGGGAAGGAGCATATAATGGTGGGGACAAGGTTGGTGAAGGCTATTTCTCAAACCCTTATTACACAAGGATTCAGAGAGATGGAGAGGAGGGAGGAGATTGAAGGCATTTGTGAATGTATGGAATAGGAAAATAGAAGGTCAAGCTTGTGGAGCTCTCTACCATGGGGTCTGAGAGATGATGAACTGAAGTCACTTGGATTTCTTATGACCAAGGCAAAAGTAGAAAAGAGGGTTAAGGCAATACTTTATGGTACCATTTTATTAATCCTGTTGTGATTCTGATTTAATTAATTGATCTGGGGATGGCGTGACATGTCTCCTACTTCAAGACAGCTGCCACAATTGAAGTTGGATGACCAGGACCTCTCCCAGATGACCTTTTGAGGAGTCTTCTAATGCTAAGATTCCAGAATTCTGAGATTCTAGATTTTTATGACTCTAGAATCATCACTTAGCTTCAATAGTTGAGTATGATCTCTCCTGCTTTGATTTAAGGGCCTTCCATTGCTTGGTAACCCCTCTGCTTCTTTTTAGTCATGGTAAAGCTATAAAGAACTCCAAACTACTTTCCCTTTGTGGAAGGAGCCATTGGAATGCCACCTAATGGGAAAGACCTCCTTATAGGTCAATGAGGCATGGATAGGAGAGGATTTGGGGTAAACTAACAAACAAACAATACTTTCCCATTGGGACCTTGGCAGGTAGGCCAGCAGTTGGGAATAAGGATCTAGATGTTCAGTCTAGCAGCCTGGAATGTTAGAAATGGGTCCTGTCTGGTTCAGGGAAGGGGATTCATCTTTGTTTTAATCTCCCATGAACTTAAAATGGAGGGTACTAGAACTGGGTGTCTGATAACCCCCACCCTTAGCTTGAGAGTACTGGATAGTAACACCTGAGGTTTTCTGCTTTGGATTTTGATGGCCCCAAAGTGGTTAATTTATATGATCCCTTTGTATCGTCTCCTCTTTGACCTCTCACTAACAAGACGTCTCTTCATTTCTTTCCTCTCTTCCTCCCCACCTTCTCCCACAAAACCCTTAACTATGGGAAGATTACTTAAGATTATGAGAGATGAGAGTTGAAAACTAAAAATAAATAGGCTAATAAAAAAAGATTTTGAGAGATGTAATAACTTGACCAGGATCACACAGCTAGTAAATGTTTGGGGAGAAGATTTGAATTCTAGTCTCCTAATTCCAAGTCCCAGACTCCCCTCCCTTCTGTAATGTTCTAGTCTTGGACTCCCCCCAGTTTCCATCAACCCCATGCTAACTCTCAAAGGAATAGGCCACAAATTCATCGATGATTACAACTAGAATTTACTTTCACAAAATTTAAATAAATATAAATGTTTCAAGATGTTTGTCTCAGTTTTTTCCTTTTTATAATGACCCTCAGAAAGATAGATTTTTAT
>CM053586.1:273336275-273360204 GCA_028646515.1 Pseudochirops corinnae
TATATAGATAGCATTATTTCCTTCTTCAAAATGAATAAACCAATTTTATGGAGGGGTACCACAAGATTTCCCCACTAAATGGAATTTAGGACAATTTAGCTAGGGGAAGATTTGTAGTAGAAGTTGACACTGGCCAAAATGAGTACTTGCTAAGGCCAGTAAGAGGAGAGAACATGGAGTACCCCGTAGAGAACCAGCCTTGGTTTTAGTAATATATGGGTTCAAGTTTAAGTTCTGCCATATACACTGGCTGTGACTCTAGGCAAATTGCTTCACCTGTTTAGAGAGTGCCCCAGGCAACTCTCTCTAAGACTACAAGATCACTGGTAATAGTTGCTAAATCTGCATTGGTAACATAGATGTTTATAAAACATAGATCACAAGCATAGATCCTGTGGGCTGGCTCTTAGAACAAGGGCCAATGCCACAGGTGTGACAATGGATGATGGTTACACTTGGACCACACCCCCTTACCTCATGTGCACCTATGACTGACTGCTAAAGAGAATTTCCTCAACCTGAACTTCACACACCGATAAAATGTCATGGGCCTAACCAGTTAAAATAAACTTGTCTAGTACTTTAGTGAATTATTTACATATAAATACCCAATATACTAATCACAACTGGCTCTTATTCATTAAAATCAGATCTTCGGGACCTCAGTTGCTAATACTTGCTTGGTTATTAATGTTTCTGCCTTCATTTGAAAATAATAAAACTATTTCTTTAAAATAGTCTGTAATTCAGATATTTCATCTGTGCCTGGATTTTTCCTCCATCTCCCTGTATAGTAAAAACTGAATAATTCAGCCTATTTGTCAGCCTTGTTATTACCATTATTAATTTTTGAAACAGCCTTCTTTCTTTCTTTCTTTTCTTTCTCTTTTTTCCTTCCTTCCTTTCCTTCCTTTCTTTCTCCCTTCCTTTCTCTCTCTGTTTCTTTCTTCCTTTCTTTCTCTTTCTTCCTCTCTCTTCCTTCCCTTTCTTTCTTTCTTTCTTCCTTCCTTTCTTCCTTTCTTCCTTCCTTCCTTCCTTCCTTCCTTTCTTTCTTTCTTTCTTTCCTTCCTTCCTTCCTCCCTCCCTTCCTTCCTTCCTTCTTTCCTTCTTTCCTTCCTTCCTTCCTCTCTCTCTCTCTCTCTCTCTCTCTCTCTCTCTCTCTCTCTCTCTCTCTCTCTCAGCGTGAGCTCATCTCAGGCCTGCCTCCCTTCAAGCACTCCTAACGAGACCAAGTAGCTGACCTGCCTCTGCCTCTAGATGGTCACAGACCAGTGTGGGACACACCTTCAATTTCAGTAGGAGAAGAATAGGTCAGTGTCACATTATATAACTGATCCCCAGCTGTTACTGTGACTTTCCCTTTTTCTACTCACATCTGGGGCCAGAACTGAGAAGATTGCTTTTTTGATGTATTGTTGATTTAAAAACAAGCAAACAATATTGTTCCTTCCCAGCTTACTCCTTCCCAGCTTACCCCTTCCTTTCTTCCCCTCCTCCTCCATGACCTAGAAGGATGAGGCTGGTTTATCTAAGAGCCTGGGCAGACCCCCTTTGTTATCTGCAAGCAGCAGCAGATGGAGCTGATGGAGAATGATCCTGTACTTGTTTTCTAGGAAGAAATGACAGCTTACTTATTTAGCATTTTAAAAAATTTGACCTGTAATTTAACAGGTCCACTGTAGGGATCTCCCAGTGGGGAACTTCCTTTGCCAATACAGATGGACACCTGCTCGGTGATTTAATAGTCTGGAGAATTGCCCAGGGTCCTGAGAGGTTGTGACTTGCCCAGGGTCACACAATCACTGTGAATCAGTCTTTTTGACTTGGAGGCCAGTTTGCTATTGAGTACCCTGAACTGCTTCTATGACTTAGAACTTCCCCTCTTCCAACTTGTTTTACAAAAGAAAGCGAAACCCAAAGGAATTAAATGAAACCCCCAAGGTCAAACAGCTGGTTCATGTCAGTTCTTGGATTAGAATCCAGGTTTCCTGATTTTCAATCCAATGTACCTTCCACTATGGGGGATGTGCAGTGAGCTTTCTGTTCCTTAGTTCTCTACAGAAGACTCTTCTTTTTCTGACACTGCCTGGAAGCAAACATAAGAAAAGAATGAGTCTTGTATACTTTACTGTATATAATTCCCAGCCCTCCTCTCCACTCATTACCAGCCCAGGGAAAGTTATTGTCCTTCTTAAATGGGGAAGAAAGGTTGTATCTGTAGTTCTCCATGTACAAAGTCTACATTTTTACCATGTATGGATCGGCACTTAAAACCAGGCTGCCTCAATGACTAAAGTGATGATAAAATTAGGAAGGCGTGATATTTGTCTCTCCTGATAAAGCCCTCCTAACACACCTGAGTTAGCTGGCACATTGGAGAGAGTGTTTGACTTGAAGTCAGGAAGACAGGAATTCAAATCCTGTCTTAGACACGAACTATGTCAGCCTCAGTATCTTCATTTGTAAAATGGGGATACTAATGGCGCCTCCCTTAAGGGGTTGTTTTGAGGAACAATAATGAGATGTTCAAAGTGCCTTGCAAACCTAAAAGAGCTATATAAATGTTAGCTATGATAGAATGATCCAGTATACTCTGGCAATAACCAATAAATATTCCTTTCTGTGATAATGATTGTGATGTGGGATAGGGTTCCTTATCTGAAACCTTGATGCTTCTAAATCCTTCTTTATTTTGTCCTGACTCGTGATTTCATTTTGCTTTATTCATTTTGTCAAGAACATCAAAACCAAGGTGTTCATTTTGATATATTAAAATGAGGTCAGAATATTTTCCATCGTTCTGTTTACCTCTTTCTTGTTTTCTTTTCCACTACAGAGATGGATGATTGATAAATGGAACGGAATATTCCGTCACTTAAATCCCCCAATTCATTTATTAGCTAGATAGTTCTCATGAGGCATGGGCTTCAGGAAAGAAGGGGTTCTCTCACGTCTAGGGATATTTCTTTCATAATTAGAAGGGGCATCAGAAAGGGGTAAGAGTTAACCTTTGTCAAACTGTAGTTTGAGGCCCTAGATTTTGACTTGTACCGTTGCTAATGGCAGACCAGAATGGCTTTGTGGAGCTCTGTTGGGTTCTGTGATTGTGGGCTGTTGGCAGGTTTGGACTGCTCCATGAACTGGGGTTCAGTCCTGGTCATTGTAAACCCCAAAGAAGGCTCTGTTTATATCATCATCTCATATTCTTTGCCTTCTTATTTTGTCTTTTGGAATTGCAAAAGTATTTGGGAGTTTCAACTCTGTCAATAGCCTTCCCTGTGTTGAAGAGCAGGGACACATTTTTTTCTACTGGAATTTTTTCATTCCTTTTCCTCCTTCTTTCTCATTTCCTCAGGAAACCATTTAGCTGGAGACAGAGGGAAAGTTTTCCAACACACTTCCCCAGGCCCCACTGAGGCATGTGGGTCCAGATAGCACATACTACCAAGAGCATATTGTAGTAATCCATGAAGTTTATGCCTCAAAACCCAGAGACAATACACATTTTTCTAGTTGAATACAATTTATTCCCTCTACTCCCCCACCCCCAACCCCTTTTAAGTACCCATTTTATTCCTTCTGGAAAATGTTGAGATGAAAGAGGACAGCATCTATAGGCCACTGGGCTGGGCTAGACATCTAATACATGATCCCTGTAGGGAGTCCACCTTGGTGGAGTCCCTAGCATCCACAGTAAAACCCAATGGACTCTCTGGTGTTGGAAGCATGGATCGGGGATAAGAGTGGTGGGGATACTGTGGAGACACACAACCCCTGCTGCATATACATTTCCAGGGAAGTTTCTGGAAATCTTCCATAAACTGGGGTTATCTGGCATGGATTAGAGTCTTCTCATTCCTTTGAATATGTCTTCTTTCCCCACCTTTTTCTCTCTGAAGTTAGGGAGTGGTTGAGCTCTTGTATGCTTGGGGTCTCCTCCTCCCTCTCCAAGCACATTGGGCTGAGGAAACACAGCTGCAATGCCATCTCCTAATTTAAAGATGCTTCAGAGGGCATCTTCAGGCTTGTGAAATTGGTCTTTCTTGTATCGAAAAATTTTTTTTAAGTGAGGAAAACATTTTTCATCATGAATTATGATATCTCTTACCTTTAGAGGCTGATCTCCATTCAAGGGTTCTAGTTTGATGAAATAATGAAGTCAGATCCACAAAGGCTATTGAATACATCTAGGAGAGGCTGAGAATTCTCAAACCCATCTTCTCTACTGAGGGAAATTGTCACCTGTGAATTTCTGTCTGGCGTGGTACCCAGTTGGGTTCTGGAACTCACCCAATTTAGTGCAGGCTTTGGGGAATGAGAGACTTTGAATAGGTTGCTTGAAATCCCAGGCCAATGTTGTTCCAAGTCCAACGCTACACTATGCCCAGCAACCACCAGATGTCAGTAACTCCTCTGATTTCAACTCCAGCAATGGAGAAGGAAAACCCACAGCATGGTAAGACCCTCGGGGTCTTGTCAGCTGGCACGGCTGTTTTTAAGTTCCAGGTGTGAATTTGGAAAGTTGATCACTCCTGGAAAACAGTATATCTGTCTCTGGAAGATAGGCAACACTACTTTGGGAGTACCTGGGTTCTGCTCTCCAGTTAGGAGCTCCATTCCACCCTACTTGCACCCAAACACAACCATGAAACATCAGAGAACTAAATTTTAATTTGTGCTTTGTCTGTGACTAAGCAAAGTATTGTTCAGTGGGGACCTCAGGGTGCTGTAGGGGTAAGAGCAGGAGATAATGGTTCAATTTCTGGTTCTATGACTTATTACTTGTATGATCTTGAACAAATACATGTCTGGGCCGATGTTTCTTCATCTATAATCTCTAAAGTCCATTTCAGCTCTTAATCCTAAATGTCCCAGATGATAGATGTTTATCAGAGTCTCAGATTTGGAAGGGACCTCTATGATCTGTATATGACAAGTGGTCATCCACTCTTTACCTGAAGACCCCTAATGAGGAAAAGTTCTCTATTTTCCAAGGCAGTTCATGCCATTTTGAGAGAGCTCTAATTGTCAAGAAGTTTTTCTTTATCTCAAGCCTGAATTTGCTTCTGTAAATTCTACCCATTGCTTCAAGCTCTACACTCTGTGGAGAAGTGAAACATGTCTAATTCCAGGGGTGGGCCTTTCAAATATTTCAAGAAGGCTATTGTGTGGTATGCTAGAAAGAACAATAGCTCTGGATTTAGAGGGCCTGGGTTCAAATTAGACTTCTGACACAAACCAGTATGACTGACAAGTGGGCAAGTCAGCTAATGTCTCTCTCATTCTCTCTCTCTGTCTCTCTGTCTCTGTCTCTGTCTCTGTCTCTGTCTCTCTCTCTCTCTCTGTCTCCTTCAGTTTCTTTATCTGTAAAAGGAAGGAGTTGGGGCATCAGAGGTCATATCTAGTACGATCCTATGTCCTTTTAAATCTTTTCTTCATCAGTCTAAACACCCTGAGTTCCTTCAACCCATCCTCATCTAACATGAATTAGAGACCCCTTTCTGTAAGTCTTTCAGAGAATTAAAGAAACCTCTTTAGATATAGGCTCCAGCAGGGCAAGAAAATGGATAGATTTACTTTCAAGTATTAAAGATGGATCCTGCCCAAAACTTTAAAGCGATCTTTAGCCAGGAGAAGAAAGAATAGTGTAAGAGTATTTCAAAGAAGAGATGTAGATATAAAAAAAAATAATGATAACTCACATTTATATAATCCTTTATACTTTTAAAAGGAAGTATGCACAAGTATCATTATCTACATTTTATGGATGGGAAAACTGAGATTCAGATGTAGGCAGTAAGAAACCTTGCTTTGGGGAAGCAAGATGGCACAGTAAATAGAGTGCCAGACACAGAGGCAGGAAAACCTGCATTCAAATCTGGCCTCAGACACTTCCTAGCTGTGTCACCCTGGGCCAGTCACTTCATCCTGTTTACCTCAGTTTCCTCATCTGTAAAATAAGTTGGGGAAGGAAATGACAAACTACTCCAGTGTCTCTGTCCAGAAAACCCCAAATGGAGTCACAAAGATTTGGACATGACTGAGCTGAGCTATTTGCTTTGGAAGTTCCCAGGTAGGAGTTTGTCTAGAAAGGGCAGGTGAGGTTTAGGGTTAAGGGGTAAAGTTGAAGGATTGCTGGATGCTGGTACCTTCCCCCCCCCCCACCCCCCTGCTGATTATCCCATCTATATCTTGATGGTACACAGGTGTTTTCAGATGTTTCCCCCATTAGACTGTGAGCAGGGAATGGCTTTTGTTTTTCTTTGTTTCCCCAGAACTTAGCAAAGTAGCTGGCACATTTTTTGTCATTCAGTCCTGTCTGACTCTTTCTGATCTCATTTGGTGTTTTCTTGGAAAAGGTACTGGAGTGGTTTTCCTTTCCTTCTCCAGCTCATTTTACAGATGAAGAAACCAAGGCAAACAGGGTTAAGTGGCTTTCCCAGGGTCATACAGCTAGTAAATGTCTAAGGCCAGATTTGAACTCCAAGAACTCCTGACTCCAAGACTGGCACTCTATCCACTTCATCCCCTAGCTACCGTTTGCTGGCACACATAGTAGGTGCTTAATCAAGCACTAAACACTTCAATATCTACTATATGCCAGTCACTATACTAAACTCCAGGGATGCGGAATAGACAAAAGACATTCCCTGCCCTCAAGGAATTTACAGTGGAATGGAGGAGTTTACAATGTGATAAATGCTTATGGATTGACTCCAGCTTATCTTCCAAATTAACTTCTAAGAAAGCATAGCCAACACTAGGAATTATAGGCCAGAATCAGCTAATAGTATACTTTTGTCTTCAGTAGTAAATATTTATTAAACACCTGTGCTAGGAGCTGAAAGGAATACAAATAAGCATTTTCCCTGTGCCTAGAATGCTTTCACTCCCCATCTTTGCCTCAGGATCTCCTGGCTCAACCCCATTTCCAGTGTTGCTTCCTACTAGGGGTGTTTTTAACTTATTTCTTCCCCAACAAAAAAGCAAAACCCTGTATATATTTTGTATTTACTTATCGATGTACATTTTGTTTCTTTCAATCAATCAATTATTGGAGCACTTACTATGTGTCAGGCATGGAGCTACACTAGGGATGCAAGAAGAGGCAAAAGACAGCCCCTGCCCTCAAGGAACCTACAATCTAATAAGGAAGACAATGTGTAAGCATACATATATACATATACATATATATATATATATATATATATATATATATATATATATAAAATGTTTATATATATATATAAAAGTGTGTGTGAGTATACACACACATACATACACATGTACACATGCATATGTACAAGTATCTGTATCTATCTATGAATAGAGAGAGAACAAGCTATATACAAGATAAATAGGAAATAATTAACAGAGGGCAGGTACTGGAATTAAGAGGGATTAGAGAAAGCTTCCTGTAGAAAATAAAATTTTAGTCTGAACTTAAAGGAAACTAGGGAGGTCCGTAGTGGCAGCTGAGGAGGGTGAGTGTTCCAGGTCGAATGTAAACTACAGGGACAGGATTGTTTCTTGTTGAATTCCTAGTGCCTAGTAGTTAGTCAGTCAACAAGCATTTATTATGCCCTTGCCATATGCCAGGCACTGTGCTAAGCATTGGAGATACAAAGAAAGGCAAAAACACTGCCCCTTCCTTCAAGAAGTTAATATTCTACTGGGGAAATCCTCATGGGGAAAACATCAAAACTAATAACTGTAGTGTTTGTTGTGCCTAGTAAATATTTATTTAATTGAATTGGATATGACACAGTCCTAGCCCTCAAGGAATTGATAATCTCTGTAGGTAGCTAACAATAACAGGAAGTATATTAGTCTTAAACGAACATTTAGGCAGGAAGTGTTATAGGAGTTTATGTCGTGGAAAGCACCCAGAAAGGAGTTGGGTGACCTGGATTTTGGCTCTCCTCCCAGTAACTAGCTGAAGATCTCACCTCCCTGTTCCTTAATTTCCCTATCATTAAGTGGAAGTTTTGATGTTCTCTAATGTTCCTTCCAGTTCTAAAAATTCTATTCTAACACACAGAGCTATATGCATTTCATCTTAAGTACTTTTGAGGTGTGTATGTGTGTGTGTTTAATAAAATAACTTTGCCAAATAATTGTATTCCATATAGTCATATCTGACCTTTTTCAATATGGGGTCTAGGAAAAAAAACACTGGATTTGGAGTCAGAGAAGGTAAGATATGATTAAGTGGAATCCAATTCTTTGACGATGATATATGAGAAGACCAGTGCTTTTTCCAGTATGCTATATTAGAAAAGAAAAGATATGATGAAATGGAATCCAATCTTTAGCAGAGTTATTTTATTCAAAAAAAGAAAAAATAAGACCAAAACCAAACCAAGCAAAAACACCACTGAAGGAATTTGGGACCAACAAAGGAAAAAATAGGTATGTGTATGGGTTAGAATAGAATTTTTAGAGTTGGATGGAACATTAGAACTCACTTAGGGTTCTGCTTTACTGATGAGGAAATCAAGGGACAGGGAGGTGAAATGTTTCTCAGGAGGGTGGTAGAAGGTCTGGGCCCAGAACCCAGGTCACCAGACTCACCTATCTCCTGCTTAAATCCTCTTTTACAGGAATCAATATCTCTCATTCACTCCTGTCACTTTTCTCCCCTTTCCCCAGGGAGCTCCCTGTCACTTCTAGGATCAAATTTATCAATTCTTTTGTTTTCCATTTAAAGTTCTTCCTAGCCTACTTCCTTCATACCTTTCCAGCCTTTTTTATACTTTATTCCATTCTATGTACCCATGCTCAGCTATACTGCCCTCCTGCTGTCTCTTCCATCAACAGGCCATCTCCCATTGCCATCTCTTTGCCCTGATGGTCTCTCGAGCTTGGAATGCTCTCTCTCTTCCTACCTCTGAGATTTTCGCACTTCCTTCAAGATTCAGTTCAAGTAACATTTTCTGCCTAAAACCTTTTCTAGGCCCTCCAGTTGCTAGTGTCTTCCCCTCTCAGTTTACCTCCCATCAGCCCTGTTTATATCATGAGTATGCCCAATTATTTATTAGCCACACTAGCATGTAAGCTCCCAGAGGGGAGGGATTCTTTTTGCCTTTCTTTGCATCTCCAGCACTTAGCAAAGTGCCTGGCACATAATTAGCACTAAATAAAGGATTATTGACTGCTACAACAAACAGTAATTAAGCACCTTGTCACTATGCTCATTATTAGAGGCTGTGTAGTATAGTAGATAGAGAACTAGCCAGGGTGACCTGGGTTCATGTCTTGCCTCTGATAACATACACACTGTGAGACCTTTAGTAAAATATTTCACCTCTTGATGCTCTGGACAACTCTGTAAGACTACATTGAAAAGAACTTCTTTATCTGCATTGTTAGAGGGAGTTTCCTTAGCTGGGCTTTCCCTTTATCAATGAAATCACAGCTCTGGTCTCCCTCCCTTATCTTTATGAACAACGTACTATGCTTGATCATGTGGGAGATACCACAATTAGTAAGACAGGGCTTTGTTTGTGTATACAGAAGGAGTTTATGATCTTGTCTATAGTATTCAGGCCAAACTCCTTGGACTTACTTCTCCAGTCTTATCTCCCATTATTTCCTAACCCGATTAGATACCTCCTGATCTGTGTTGGGTGCTTGTACTTTCCCACTTTGGCTCATGGCATGCTATTCTTCACCCTTTGAACACTTCCTGTTCCCTTCCCAAACCAAATCCTTCTGCTGCTTCAAAGCCCCCTTCAGATCCCAGATCCCCAGTGAAGCCTTCTGAGACTAAAGTGAGCTGAAGGCTAAGAGGAGCTGCTCTAAACCACACAATCCTTTGCATCTGTGAATTTTAACACTACCACATACTCTTTTGTACTGGTGATCAGCCAAATATTCTATAACCTTCTTGAGGGTCTTACCTTTTCTCTACTCAGTTCAATTTATTAAAGGAGGCAGCTGATGGAAAAAGGGCTGATTCTGGAGTTAGAGTGCCTGGGTTGAAATCCAACTTCTGATGCTAATTATCCGTTAATTAATAATCACTTAGCCTCTCTTGGCCTCAGTTTCTTCACCTGTAAAACAAAGGAGGTGGCTATAGATAGGGATGCAGGGATATGCTGGCAAAATTTTAACAACTAACTCTACAGGAAAAAAAATGTATGCAGAATACACTTATAAGTTTAAATTGCACTATTAACACTTTCTCCATTGGTTTCTTAAGTCTAAACAACCAACAAAATGATAACTCAAGCTCTGGTTTGTAGTGTTTGCCAGATCCCCAGGGGTAAATGTTCATACTGGAAATTTAACAATCTACTCCTTTTGAACTGACTCCAGCACATCCCTGGCTATAGGACTTCTATATAGGCTATAGACTTTTCTATAGGCTATAGATTTTAAAGTCTATGATCCTTTAAGCGCCTACTATGTGCCAGGCTCTAAAGTCAGAACTAGGGATACAAAAACAATTCTTGCTCTCAAGGAACTTACTTGAGGGAAGGAAAATGTACACAGATAAGTAAATAAAGGTATATACATAGTATATACATAGGAGAAATAAGGAAAGGCATCTTCTAGGAGGTGGCACCTGGACAGAACCTTGAAGGGATTCCAAGAGGTAGAGGTAAAAAAGGAGGATGTTTTAGGTACAGGGGATATGCTTCTTTGCATTCCTATAATCCCCCAAGAACAGCGTCTTATATAGAGCAGTTGTTCAATGACTATTGATTGAAGGCAGAAATGTACTACATACAAGTCAATACCAGCCCCTGATCTGGTTCTGACCACACTTTCTTAAAAGTTAATTCAGAAGATAAATGACAAATGTCACCTTGAATCCTCTTCAATCCTTATCCCTAACCCTTCATTCTCTTTTAAAAAAATTTTTAGTTTTGGAGGCATTCAGGGGATAAGTGACTTGCCCAGGGTCACACAGCTAGTAAGTATCTAGGGCCAGATTTAAACTCAGGTCTTCCTGACTGTGCTCTATCCATACCCCTAACTCTTAAAAGTTTCTTCCTAGAGGCACTCCCAACAGGGATCTTCCACCACAAGAGAAACAAAGAAGTGAGAACAAGCCCTCCCTTCCTCCACCAGAAGATCCCTTTCATAAGGACTTGCAGGCTGCCCAGGCTCAATTCCCCATGGGTAACTTGACCTGCTAATTATATGCAAAGACTCAGATCCCTAAAATATGGCTCATCTTTGTTGTCACCTGGGAAATGTCAACACAGGGCTCTATTTCCCTTTGAGCCAGCACAATGGCTTATAGATGGGAAAGGTGGGTCAATGGGGAAGCCTGGTGAGTCAAAGTCTTTTCAGATTCACCTGGAACTAAGAGGGGTGGGGATTTTTAAGACTCAAGAGAATTCATTTTTCTTTATAACTTTATGATACAGTTCCTTTATGAGGCAAGCCCTGGAAGAAAAACTACTTTCCATTTATGTTTTTTTTCCTCTTAGAGCCTGCAGCATCAAATTGCCATATTAATGTACCACTGGGTGAAATTTAAATCAATGGGCTTCCTTTGCCTGACTAGCGAAGAACAGCTCCTCTGTTGTAAGGGGGCATTTGAACCCAGGCCTTCTGACTCCAGAGTCAATGATTGTTCCTCACATCTCTGCCCTTTAAAGCAAGGATCAGAGTGGGAAATGTAGGTGATTGGTAGGGCTGCCCTTTGGGTAACACTACCTGTGACTACAAAGAAACCAAACTACCCAGTCAAGGCAGTTAAAAATACACCAGCAACCCATCAATTAAAGCAACTTATAGAAGGACTGCATATTTTTTTTTCACTTTCAACCATGGTTTTGTGGTCATGTGTACTCAGCCCCCACCTAGAAGAGGAAAAACTCATTACTGGTTATCATAAATTCTGTCTGATTTGGCATATCTCCTCAGACCACACAAATATTCCTTCTGGTCTCAGTTTCTCTCTCAAGGCACTATGAAGAATACAATTAAGCCCCTTAAGAGGAGGTATGTTGGTGTACAATGGACAAATGTTTCATTTGCAAATGACTTTAAATGACTTAGAAGACTACACTTAAACAAATGATGATACCTCACATTAAAAAAAAAAAAGATTTGTATTGATTCTTTTGCTTGGTTTTACATCATCTAGATTTCCCTTTATATTCCTTCCCCTTCCTCCTCTCAGAGAGTTTTATAACAGGGCTTCTTAAGCACTTTTGTGCCACAGACCCCTTTGACAGTCTGGTGAAATCTATGGACCTTTCTTAGAATATTTTTAAATACGTAGGACTGCAAAGAAAAACAATTATATTGAAATGCCCTTACCAAATTAAAAAAAAAATTATATAGGCCCCAGGTTAAGGATCTCTGTTTTATAACAAATACTATTTCAAAAAGGAAGAAGAGAAAAAATAAATTCAGAAAAATTGATCTATATATTTAAAAAACCTGACATCATATGCAATTTTTAGTACTTATGGTCTTTATCCCTCACATAAAATTTGTTACATATAAATAAACCTCACAATGGCCCTATGAGGTTTTCCATTAATTCTAGAAGCTTCTTGGTTCATCCTTTATAATCTGTCGTAAGTATATACACTTAGTCTGTCAATCAAGTAGATTATCCCCATCTCACAGACCAGGAAATGGAGGCCCTGATAGGTTAAGGAAGAAGTGAAAAGATCAATGTCTCTGGAGTAAAAGGACCTGGGTTCAAATCCTACCTCTGATACTACTTGTGAGATTTCAAATAATTTACTTTACCTCTATGGGACTCAATTTCTTCATCTGTAAAATGAGTTAGACCAGATGTCCTCTGAGGTTCCTTCAGATAAAGATCTATGAGCCCATGTCAGGGTCAGAGTTCAAATTCAGGTCTTCTAACTTCAAATTCAATGCTCCTCGTGCTGAGCTGAGTGGCCTCTAAAGGCATATTTTTAACTGCGCTCAGATTATTTGTCATGTTTCAGAGGCCATCCCCACCGTAGATATCCAAAACATGATGATAAGCATTATGTGTAACAGTTATAGATAGACTTAAAGCCAGCCCTCCAGGGTCTTTGAGTTAAAGGCACTCATACCAGTGCGGAAAGAGGCATTTTAGGTCATAACAAATTATGCCAAGCAACTGGGTAAATACCGAAAATTTCCAGTTACACAAATACGACTGTGAAAGGAGAACTGAAGCTAGAAGATGGAGGTTCACATCCTGGCTTTGCCACTTACCCAGTGACCCTGAACTCTTTTCTGAACTTCACTTAACTTATCTGTAAAATGTGGAGATTGGACTAATTGAACTCTAAGTTCCCTTCTGCTTTTACTTTTCTGTGACTCTATTTCCAAATATTTGGGAGTTATATCAACAGACTATGCAGGTGACAGATTTCAGCTTTCATCTGGATGAATGAAACACTATGTACCAAGCACTGTGCTAAGTCCTATGGGTTCAGCTACAAGGGAAAATCCTTCCCTTGGCCCTTACATGCTAATAAGATGTCTGTGAAGTTGAAGGTTTGATGAGGGGAAGCATAGGTGAAGAATCGTGGGACAATTGAGCAAACAGAATTAAATCTTTATACTAGGTACCCGACATTCCGCAGACCCGTCAAAAGCTATCCAATGCGTCTCCCCTTCCCTTTAGAGGGGTCGAAAGCCATTCAGAGATAGACACCTATATATAGCAGCATGACTTGATGGCATATCACTGGAATTAAAGAAGGATCCCGTGTCTACTGGAAAGAGAAAAAATAATTACATATCTAATTGTAACAGGGGAATTTTTAGTCTTTCATTTGTTCAACCAATATTTAGCATTTTAAAGAAGTTTTATTGATGTCTTTTGTTCTTATACCATAGTCATTTTCTGATCTATAACTTCCCAATGCTGTCACACTGAGCCTTCTATTGTAACAAAGAAAAACAATTAAGGAAAACTATCTGAATAACCAATCAGTAAACATCTATTAATCACCTACTAGTTGACAGGCACTATGCTACATGCTGGGGATACAAAATCGACAAAAAACAAACAGCCCAATTTCTGTCCTCAAGGAATTTACAATCTAATGGGGGAGATGATATGCAAACAAATATATACAAAGCAAGCTAAAAGATAAACAAGAGATGATTAATAGAGGGAAAGGGGTGGGGGAAGGCTGGGATTTTAGTTGGGACTTAAAGAAAGCCAGAGAGGTCAGTAGTTAGACTGAGGAGGGAGAGTGTTCCAGGCATTGGGAGATAGGTAGGGAAAAAGGCCTGGAGTGTCAAGAGCTGGAGAGTCTTGTTTGCAGAATATCTAGAAGGCTAGTGTTACTGGATCAAAGAGTATGTGCTGGGGAATAAGGTATAAGAAAACTGGAATGGTATATTAGAGAAAGCGAGGTAATACAGTGTGTAGATCACTGCACTTGGAGTCAGAAAGACCTGAGTACAAATCCAGCCTCAGTCACCCACTAATTGAGTGACCCTGGATAAGTCACTTAACTTCTATTTGATTTAATGCACTGGAGAAGGAAATGGCAAACCACTCCAATTTCTTTGCCAAGAAAATCTCATAAGGGGTCATGGAGAGTCAGATACTACTGAACAATAAGTTCACTCTTCCTAGCAGCAAAGGAAAAGAAAAAGAATCTGGTTTCAGCTGATTTATACATCAGTACTTCAAAGGATGCATGATCTCATTGGGAAAAGGAGCACACCCCTTTATGCTGCATCCTCTACAATTCTTGTCTTTGTCTTCCTGCAAAATAGTTTTCCTCTGGCTCTTTTTAGCATTTCTTGTATACCAGTGAAGCTCTCAGCCTACCTATCTCTTCTCCCTTTCTATTACTGCTTGAAGGAACCAACTCTTTCCTCCCTGTTTTAACTTTTCCAGGGTTTCTGGGGGAGATAATAATATTTCTTCCCTTAGAAAAAGTTAATACTAAGCTGGAGGCAGCTTAGTTAGATTGGTTAGATTGAATCAAGGGGTCTCCAAAGCTTTCTGCCTAGAGGTAGGAGCTATTCTACTCATACCACTTGGACAAGGATAAGTTTCTCCTTTTGTAGGGCTTGGAAGTTTGGAATACTGTGATCTTCCCTCTAAACTAATAGCTAATATTTACTCCACTCTTTAAAGATTGCAAAGTGCTTTACATATATTATCTCATTTTATCCTTATAACTACCCTGGGAGATAAGTGTGATTGTTGTTCAATTGTTCAGTTGTGTCTGACTCTTTGTGACCCCATGGACCATAACATGCCAGGCCCTTCTATCCTCCATTATCTCTCAAAGTCTGTCCAAGTTCATGTTGCTTTCATGACACTATTCTTCTCATTCACCACTGTCACCTTTAACTTTTACCTTCAATCTTTCCCAACATCTGGGTCTTTTCCAGTAAGGCTTATCTTTTCATTAGGCGGCCAAAATATTTAAACTTCAGCTTCAGTATTTGACTTTCCAGTGAATATCCTGAATTTATTTCTTTAAGTACTGATTGATTTGATCTCCTTGCTCTTCAAGGGACTCTCAAAAGTCTTCCCTAGTACCACAATTCAAAATATATATTCTGCAGTGCTTAGCTTTCATTATAGTCCAACTCTCACAGTCAAACTTTGCTATTGGAAAAACCATAGTTTTGACTATACAGACCTTTGTTGGTAAGGTGATGTCTCTGTTTTTGAGTATACTGTCCAGATTTTTCATATCTCTTTCCAAGGAGCAAATGTCTTTTAACTTCATGACTGCAGTCATGATTATAGTGATCTTTGAGTCCAAGAACATAAAATCTAACACTGCTTCCATTTCTTCTTCTATTTGCTGAGAAGTTTGAGCTCAGTTACCAGGATCTTAGGGTTTTTTTTATGATAAACTTCAAGTCAGCTTATACACTTTCCTCTTTCATCCTTTCAAGGAGCTTCTTAATTCTTCTTCACTTTCTGCCATCAGAGTGGTATCATCTGCATATCTGAGATTATTGATATTTCCCCTGGCAACCTTAATTCTGGCTTTTGATTCATCCAGCCTGGCTTTTTGCATAATGTAGTGTGTAAATAAGGTGACAATATGCAGTCTTGTCTTACTCCTTTCCCAATCTTAAACTAATCAGTTTTCCTATGTTCAGTTGCTTCTTGGCCTTCATACAGGTTCCTTATGAGACAAATAAGATGATCTGGTACTTCCATCTCTTTGTAGTCAATGAAGCAGAAGTAGATGTCTTTCTGGAACTGCCTTCCTTTCTCCATAATCCAGTGAATGTTGGCAATTTGGTCTCTCGCTCCTCTGCCTCTTAGAAAACCAGCCTGTCTTCTTCACAGATTGCTGAAGCTTCACTTGTAGAATCTTAAGCATAACCTTTCTGGCGTGTGAAATGAGTGCAATTCTTCAGCAACTCGAACATTCCTTGGTATTGTCCTTTTTTTAGTATTGAGATATAAACTGATATTTTCCCCAGTATCATCTGCATTTTATAGATGAGGAAACTGTAGCTGACAAAGGTTGTGACTTACCCAGAGTTATATAACTATAAGTAACTGAAGCAGCATTTGAATTCAGGTCCTGCTGACTCCAAGTCCAGTATATTTATCTACTGAGCTATCTAGCTGCCTCCTTGTACCCTCAGTCACACAGGTCTGGGGTTAGTGTCCCTTTCTGTCTGCTTTAATTCCCAGGTGCCGGAGGCAGCAATAATAATGGACATTTATCTAGTACATCAAGGTTTGCAAGGAGCTGTACACACAGGACCTCATTTGATTCTTTCCACAACCATGAGAAGTAGGTTCTATAGGTATTATTATCCTATTTGGTGGGTGCAGCTTCATAGGGAGCTTTCACTTTTCCTAGCGATCCTTTCCATGTCTCCCACAGATTTGGAGGCAGAGTTTCTGGGTTCAAATCCCATCTCTGTTACTACCTGTATGACCTTAGGCAATCACTTAATTTCCCTGGGCTTCGGTTTCCTCAACTGCAAAAGTGAAAGAATTGGACCAGACCACCCTCAAAGTCTCTTCCAGTTCTAAACCAGTCATTCTATGATCCTGTGGCCCCATTTTGCGGATGAGGCAATTGAAGATAAATGAAGTGACCAGAGTTATATAGCTAGTAAATGTCTGAAGTGGGATTTGAACTGCTTATATAGAGGCAACTCCAGTAGGACCTATGGTTTGAAGAATAGATGAGTTCTGAGTCCCTTGATTTTACAGGTTTGACTTTTGGTGTAGGGAATAAAGAGCTCATGGCAGTGGTTCTCAACCTTCCTAAAGCCACAACCTTTTAATACTCGAATGTGGGCGTATCTGCATGTGGGCAGATCCGCCTGGAGACGCATAGAGGAGCAGTGTCTCGGTTCCTAAGACAACTGGAAATATGTGTTTTCTGATGGTCTTAGGTGACCTCTGTGACTCCTGTGAAAGGGTCGTTCTACCCTCAAAGGAGTTGTGACCCACAGGTTGAGAACTGCTAGCTCATGGCTTAGGGGAAGATGAACTGGTTGAGTGAATCCTGAGACTAGTATTCCAGTGCTCTACTAATTAACTGTATAACCTCAGGCCTTTCTAGGTTTTCGTTTCCTCATCTTGTTAAATCTGGGCATTGGAATACATGTTCTTTGATATCTTTGATCCCTAAGTATTGCAAGGAAATTGCCCTACCTGGTTGGTCTCTTTAAGCCTCTGATAGCCCTTTGATATTCTGGTTGGTAACCAACTGTCCAGCTTAGAATGGATATAATATTTGGAGCTGAGCAAAATGGAAAAATGAAGCAAGAAGATAGCAATTTCAGTTAGGGAAATTGAACTTAATCAAATTTAAGCAAAGTAGAATAAGTGTAAATTCAAACTTCTGAGCATTTAGGTTCCCTTTTTATACTCTGGAAAGTTCTTCATGACCTACCCCTCCCTTACTTTTCCAGTCTTCTTATACCTCACTCTGCTCCAATCTAGAATCCAATGACACTGATTTCCTTGCTATTTCTCAAACAAGATACTCCATTTCCCAACTGTATCCATTTTTACTAGTTCTGTTCCATACCTGAAATTCTTTCTTTTCTCATCTTTACCTGCTGGCTTCATTCAAGTCCTGGCTAAAATCGGATCTTCGGTAAGAAGTCTTTCCTAGTCTTTCTTAATGCATTAGCATTAGAAATTCCTTTACTCTAAGGTTATCCCTACTTTACCCTATGTCTTGTTTGTATATACTTGTTTTCATGTCTCTCGCATTAAAATATAATTCCTTGAGAGCAGGAGTTTTTTCTTTCTTTCTTTGTATTCCCATCGCTTAGCATAGTCCCTGATACATAGTAGGCACTTTTTAAAAATGCTTGTTGTAGCAAAAAAAAAATGCTTGTTGAATTTGGTTACAGTGTCCCTGTGATGGGGGAAAAATAGCATTTTTGTAGGAAAGAAAATGAGTACTATAATGGAAAATGGGCTCTTGAAGGAATCCTAGGTCAAGTCTCTTCAGCCAAGGAAGTCTAATTTGGTGGGGAGCCTATCTGGGCCATGCTTTTGCCTCTCTAGGAGAACAATTACTAAGGGTCAGTTGGAGACTTCTTTTCCTTCTCTTCTCCCTCTAGCTGCCCCTTGCCAGAGGCCCTTGGACTTGGCTGGCCATCTCTTGTCAGGGTCACAACCTTTCCCAGAAAGAGAGAAGTTCCTGGAAAAGATAGAAGCCTGTTGAGAAACTGTGAGGGGGCAGATGGTGAGCCATTTCTGGGGCGGCCCTTGTGTCAGCCTGTTATTTGAAATCCCTGAGGATATCAGCATACAGGTAGCTGTGAGCTGGCAGTCAGCACTGTCCTTAGCACAGCCCTCAACTGGATTGAGAAACATTCAGTTAGCCAAGGGGCTTGAGCAGGACCCAGCTGTGTGGGGATGGGTGGCATGCTTGCTGTCACCAGGTTGAGATCAACCTTACATTGAACTGAGGTGATTTTTTTTTTTGCCCCACTAGCACACACACTTACCAGGCCTTTACCTCCCTCCCACCTCTCTCCCTCAACCTCTGTCCTCATCCCTTGCCCAGAGTGTCCCTTTCTCTTGTTTTCTTTTCTCTTAATTAAGGGGAACTCAAGATAAAGAAGTATGTTTACCTGGCCTAGAGGGCTGGGCTAGGTGCATTTGTCAGAGCTAGAGATGAAGTTCAAACAGGTCGGTGTCACAATGGTTTGTTTATCGCTCTTTGGAAGATTTCTTTTTTTTTTTTCCCCCAGCAAAGAACTGTATAAATAGATTTTATGAGCCTTGAGGCTGCTGTTTGCTTTCAGAGTTTAAAACAATTCTAGGGAATCTCAAAGAACCTTTGTCTTTAGGTATATTGTATATCTCACCTAAAGTGGGAGTTGGAAAAGGCAAAGAGAAAGAGGTTTCTTTTAGGGGGATGGTCCTTTTGGCATTAAGGACACTTTTGTTCTAGTCTGGAGGCTTGTAGTTTTGAATGTTGAGTGGAAATCACTTAAAATTAAAAAAAAACCCTTTTGCAATAATTTACATAATCTTTCATTTGTATAGTTGGTAGACTTAATACATACAAATAGAGGGGAAACACAGGGAGTTACATGGTCGGAAGGAGCTGTCTTCTCCAAACAAACTCTCATTTCATTTTCTTTTACCAGGGCTCCCTTGGGAGAGGGACAATTCACTTCTTCCACTAAGGGTCCATCAATCAATCTACAGATATTTATCCATCAATCAATCAACAAACATGAATTGAGTTGAACTATGCTGAATGCTATCAATAGAAAATAAGGCAAAAACAAATCAAGACAAGCTATCTCTATCTATCTATCTATCTATCTATCTATCTATCTATCTATCTATCTATCTGTCTGTCTGTCTGTCTGCCTATCTATCTCTCTATCTATCTCTCTGTCTGTCTATCTATGTATCTATCTATGTATCTATGTATCTATCTATCTATCTATCTATCTGTCAATCTATCTATCTATCTACCTACCTACCTATCTGTTACTATGTGTGTCAGGCACTGTCCTAAGAGTTAGGTATACAAAGAAAGGCAAAAAAAATTTGGCAACTAGTATTTATTATTATATATATTATGCTATGTGCCAGGAACTGTGCTAAGTGCTGGGGATATGAAAGGAAAAAAAGGAAAGAAAGGAAGGAAGGAAGGAAGGAAGAAGGGAGAAAAGAAAGGAAAAGAAAGAAAGAACAGTTCCTGTCGCTCATGGATCTTGAGTTCTAATGAGAGACAACAGGTAAATTACTAAGTATATAAAAGCTATAGACCATAAATGGAAGGTAACCTCAGAGAGAAGAAATTCCAATTGCTGAACTCTGAAAGGTATCCTGTAGAAGGTGAGATTTGATCTGAAGGAAGGATTTGAAGGAAGCTAGAGAATCTAAGGTCTGGAAGTGAGAAGGGAGAACATTCAAGGCATGGGGGACATCAACTAGAAAGGCCTGGGAGTCAGGGGATGGATCATCATGGTCATGGAACAACAAAGGAATCAGTATTACTGGATTTCAGAGTATATGGAGAGGAGTAAATTATAAGGAGAAAGGGTACAGGTTTCTGAACAGCTTTATGTTTCAAATAGAGGACTTGATATTTAATTCTGGAGATAATAAGGAGCCGCTGGAGTTTATTTAGTAAAGGGTGATGTGATCATACCTATTCTTTAAGGCAAATCACTTTGGCCAATGAGAAAGCTATGAGCAGAGGAAAGGAAAGAAGAGAAATTAAAAACAACCATTGGCGGATGAAGGAAAGGGAGTCTTGGGAAGGGGGGAAGAAGAAGAAGCAAGGAAAGAGAAGAAAAGCAGCAGAGACAAGATCTGAACCCAGGTGTTGTAACTCAAATTTCAGTGCTCTTTCCCCTATAACAAGAAGTTAGTGTGCCATATGAACATTGGTTGAAGGAGCTAGATATATTAACCCTGGAGAAGGGAAATCTGGGAGATACAGCAGTTGCTTTCATGTATCCAAAGGGCTAAAAGTGGAAGAAAGATGAGACTCAGGCTATTTGTTTCTAGATGGCAGAATTAGAATCAAGAGGTAGAAATTGCAAAAAGTTAGTTTTAAGTTGATGTAAAGAAAAACTTCCTACAAGTAGAGGTGTCCAAAAGTAGAACATTCTACCTTGGAAGAGAGTGAGTTACCCCTCACTAGGATTCTTCAGAGACACAGCATGTTTGTTAGGAATATTGTAGAGGGAATTGTTTTTCAGGAGTAGGTTGGTATTGATGGTTTGTGAAGTCCCTTCCAGCTCTGAAATTTTTTTTGACTTTGTGATTCTGAGAGAAGGCAAGAGGAAGAGACAAAGAAGGAAGAGAAAGAGAAGGATGAGAAAAAAGGAAGCAGCAAGTTTTTTGCAGGAGGAGTGTGGAGAAGATTAAGCAGTGGTTCTCAACCTTCCTAATGCCGTGACCCTTTAATACAGTTCCTCATGTTGTGGTGACCCCCAACCATAAAATTATTTTTGTTGTTACTTCATAACTGTAATTTTGCTACTGTTATGAATCGTAATGTAAATATCTGATATGCAGGATGTATTTTCATTGTCACAAATTGAACATAACCCACAGGTTGAGAACCACTGGATTCCTTCACCAATGAAGGAGTAAACTGTCTCTAATGCTTCTCACCCTTGTTTTATAGTTAGTGTTTCTCATTCTTATTTTGGACCCTCACTTGAAATCTTTTGACTGGGCATCAAAAAAAGAGAAACCTTCCTCTAGTCTTACACAGTATTTCCTGAAAATCATTTGCCTGTCAAACTTGGCACTGTCTCTAGCTCTGTGTCCCAGGGTTCTTTTGGCTTCTTGTCACCCCTACTGTCTCCCTCACCTCTCTGTATCACAAGACTGAAGGAATACAAGCATCTGGTTGCAGCACCTGCTTTTAGAGCTCCCAAGTGAGCAAAATTCCCTGAAAAACAAATGAGAAAAAGCAGATACAGAGAAGCTAAAGTTTCTTTTCTGCCTTATTCCCAGTTTTCTTTATATCATCCTGATTTTTTAAGGTTGTGAGCCTATTTACTTATTCACTCATTCATTTAACAAATATTTGTGCATTAAGAACTGTGTTATGTTGGGAGAGGAAGAGATACAAAAAAGTATAAAAGATCTTACCCCAGGGATGTACTGGAGTTAGCTGATGAGAGCTGATTGTTAAAATGTTCAGTGTTAGCATTTACACCTTGGAAATCAGCAAACACTATAAATCAGGCTTTATTTAATGTTTTGTTGATTGTCTAGACTTAAGAAAATGATGAAGAAAATTTAATGCAATTTATACTTGAAAGTTTGTACATTTTTCTGGTTGGAAATCTGGTTGTTAAACATTTACTGGAATATACCAGGGCTACCCTCAAAAAGCTTAGAATCTAGTAAAGAAGATTTTTTTTCCTTTTTTTGTGGTTGCCTTAATCTGAAGTCAAGTGGTTAATTGAGATTTTTTTTTTTAACACCTAGAAGTTCTAAGAAGGATTGCATGGACTTCCACTCTGGTTTCCTCTTACTGCTGATCATTACTGCATATTTGATAACGATTAGGACTCCAGTTAGACCTTTCTCATTAGAATCGAAAAGGGTTAAATGACTACAACAGGTCCTTGTTAGAAAAAAGTTCTCTGTATTTGCTTCTGGAAAGTGATATATAGTAGAAGTATGTTCCCCCCCCCCCCCATCCTTACTCTGCCTAGTGATGACCACAGTTTGTGAGTAGTGAATTCACACTTTGGGTTAACTACTTTCCCACTTTCAAACCCTAAGATCTCATCATTCATCCTTATTCATTCAGTTGGCTTCTCAAGAGTCTAAAATTCATATTACATCATAGATTTTGGTGGAAGAAACCTGAGGGATCATTGACCCCAACCCAGATGAGAAAACTGAGGCTAGATACTAGTTAAGTAACTTGTCTGACATCACTCAGGTAGCATTTAGCAAAGGGAGAACTTGAATCCATGTTGTCCAGCTAAAAATCCAGTATTTTTTCTACCTCATAATTCTGACATAAAATATTTATTTATAATAATAACATTAGCTAGCATTTATATAGTGCTTTTTTACCTTATTTACAAATTTTATCTCATTTAATCTTCAACCTCCCTCCCAAACCTATTATTATCCCCATTTTGCAAATGAGGAAAACGAGACCCAGAGGTAAAGCAACTCCCCCCCCCCCCCACTACATAGCTAGTAAATGTCAGAGGCAGAATTTGAACTCAGGTCTTCTTGACTCCAGATCTAGCACTGTATTCACTGCTGCCTACTTGTTCCTATGTGTCTCCCCTCTCCACCTCCTTGAGGGTAGGTAATGTGTCATCTTTGTCTCTGTAAGCCCAGGACGGTGCCAGACATTTTTCTTTTTCTTCCTTTGGTCCAAACTTGTCATTTTATCGGTACGTTCAGTAAATCCGACCAGTGAAGCAGCTTAGCAAATGCTCTATAATTTGCAGTTTTAGGATTGTCTAGCCTTGTGCATTTTAGGTGCATACTAGCTATCTGATGAATTGAATTTAACTTGCTGAGACTTTTTTTCCTCCCCTTTTCCCCCGTCTCACAACCCCAGACACACAGAAACATTTCCAGCCTTTGCAGGAGCTATTTACCTATTTTTCATTTACTTATCACTGTATGACTTGTTCCTCCTCCAAAGGAATATAAGCTCCTGGAGGGCACGGGATGTTCCTTTTTTGTGTGTGTGTGGTACTTGTATCCTCAGTGCCTAGCATATCGAGTGTTTAATAAATGTTTGTTGCCTGTTGAATGAACTTAACTGCAGGCTGCTGTAGTATCTTATGGGAGATAAGCGTTCCTACACAATTCAGGAGTCCGCCATCTTCCCTCCATTGTCATGGCTGCAGAGTGTTCAGTCCAGGAATCGTCCAGGACTGGATGCTACGGCATTTCTCTCCATTAGACAGTGAGGCTGGCTGTAACCCTGAGGTCTGACAAATGCTGACCTTGCACCTAAAAAGAATACAGTGTTTTCAAACACAGCTTCCTATTCCTGCCAGATAAACCCCC
>CM053586.1:273366299-273416911 GCA_028646515.1 Pseudochirops corinnae
TCAGTATTAGAAAGGTGGTCTTGGAATAAGGGTTTTTTGTTGTTGTTGTTGTTGTTTGGCCACAATTCATGAAGACCATATCTACTAACGTGAAGAAGTATAAATCTGTGTCAGTATGAGGAATGTCTACAATGCTAATTAATAATAGTAATAATAATTTATTTTTACATTACATTTTGAGATTTACAAATTATTTTCTTCACAAAGACTCTGAGAAATAAGCCATGTAAGTATAATTATTATCATTTTATAGATGATGAAGCAGAGGCTATGAAAACTGATATGACTCATCCATTTTCACATAGTTTTAAAACAACCAAAAAATGTGGAGAAATTGAGCTGTGGATCAGAGAGTAAGAAAATTGGGATGGTTAGGTGGTGCAGTGAATAGAGCAACGACCCTAGTAGAGTCAGGAGGACCTGAATTCAAATCCGACCTGACACTTAACACTTACTAGCTGTGTGACCTTGGGCAAGTCACTTAACCCCAATTACCCTGCCTTTCCCCTCCAAAAAACAAAAAAGAAAAAAAAAAAGAAAGAAAATGTTGACAATTAATGAGAGTACTAGCCTCTCTCCCCATCTAAAGTTGCCTGTGGCTAGTCTATAAAGAAAAAGTTAACCCAGATTCCTGGGCTAGTCTTTTTAAACTGGTTATCACATTGCTGTGAGGAGGGATAGCAAAAGAATCTAATGAGACCATAGGGTGGCAGAGTATTTTATCTCTGGTTAATTTTATTACATTCCCTTTGTATTGATAATAGTGTTCTCCTATGATATGGATACCCCTAGGAAGAATTTCATAGGTTGAACTATACTGAAAGTTGCTAGCAATTTTAAGACAGAATACACCAAAGGGCTTGGTTAGCACTAAAGACTGTGTGCAGTTCAGTGACAGCTGTGTCCTTGACAATTCCTTCTGAACTCTCTCTCTTTTCTCCTATGACTGTGCCAAAGGTTATAGTACTATGGCAGCCAGAGGCTATAGGATCCTGACATTTTGCTAGTATATTTGAGTCTGTATTTGAACCCAGGTCAAGGACTCTGGATCACACTGCCTCTCAAATACAGATAATGAAGCTGAAATAAAGGAACACAAAGGGCTCTCTCACAAGGCTACACAATTAGTAAAAGGTGGAACTGGTCTTAGAATCCAGATTTCCTAAGCCTTATTGCATTGCTCTTTACATTATACCATATTTACTTGTTATCAGCTGCTGCAAAGAAGCAGGTAAATACAAACAAGAATAGCAGAAATAAAGTGTAAAAATGTCTCTAGAGAAAACTTTTGTTTCAAAAGATGCACCTTAGCTGGGGATGGTATGGAAAGGCAACAGCAGACAAGAGAGCCTGAGTACTCAATGGACCAGGGGGCTTTTTTTGAGCAAACATTTCCAGCTGGTCACAAGCCCATGAGCAAGGGAGGCACCTAAGATCTGGGCTCTGAGTGTTGTAGTTGTCACAGACTAGAGAATATATGGAGGGTAGAAGGAACTTATCATGATGACCCATCTTTTCATCCATAACTATACATATGGAGAGTGATACATTCCTTCTTACACTCTGGTTCTCCCATAGCACTGAGCCTAGTAGCCACTCAACAAATGATTGTTGGTTGTATATATGATTGATAGTTCAAGGTGAGGTGAGTTTCTCTTGTAGTTCAGCCAGAGAGTTTACAGAGAGAGATATTAGAACATAGCTTTAGAGCTAGAAAGGACCTCAGAGATAATTTAACCCAACTTCTTCTTTTTAAGGATGAAGAAACTGAGGCCCAGAGAAGGAAATGAACTGGACCAAAGTCACAATGAAAGGAAGCAGTGGAGACAGGATTTGGACCCAGGGTTTCTTTGTGTCTGTTACTCTCTCTCTGTCTCTCTCTCTGTCTCTCTGTCTCTGTCTCTCTCTGTCTGTCTCTGTCTCTGTCTCTCTCTCTCTCCCTCCTTCCTTCCCTCCCTCTCTTTCTCTCTCTCTTTCTTTGTCTGTCTCTCTCTCTGTCTCTGTGTCTCTGTCTCTCTCTCCCTCTCTCTCTGTCTCTTTCTTCATCGCTGCCTCTTTGTACACAGATCACTCCTCAATAAATTTAAATTTCTCCTCCTTTTTATAACACTGGAGGTGGCAGCTAAATGCTAACTGTTTACAATGACCCATCAAGATTCCAAGCCCTGGCAGCAAATTGGAGAAGGTCTATTTTCTAATCCTCCAAAAACTCACGTTTCCAGTCTTGTTATGGGAAATGTTTGCCACAGTTACTGACATCTTAGCAAATTTAAATGTCTCCTCCAGGGAACAAACAGGAGAAAAACAGTTTCCTTTTACCAGGGAAGCAAAATTGTAGAATTCTCAGCTCATAGTGGTGGGTCTCCTCAGATTCAGTCAGAAAAAGGAGGCAATGTAACTCTGAGAACCTGGAGACCCTTGGGAGGGACATGATGCTTATTAAGTACCTGCATCACACAGTAATCACTAAGGTCTTTTCTAGCCCTCGTGTTTGCTGGTCCTTTCTGTGATTATGAGAAAATTGGGAATTGCTGATTTGGTAAATTCTCCAGAAGGAGGAGGGGAAGGTGATCACTCTCCCTGCAGTCAGAGAAGGGACTGGTATTGAATAAATCAAAACAAATATGTGATAGGTCTTGAGAATCCTATGAAAAATTAAAGACAAGAAAAAGTGAAGCAAGGGCTTCTCAGATGACTAGGCTGTTGGAAAGGTGGGGGAGGCCAGAAGGCTGGGGATTGGGAGGGGGAGGAGATGAGAGGGCAGGGATGGATTGAGCACTATGATATATGAGAAGGAAATCTCTTCTGCTGTGCAGAAACTGAGAGCTGACATATTTCCTCAGTCCAGATGGCATATTTTTAGAGTTTCAGTTGTGTTTTTAGATTGGCCCAGGATTATTAGAATGTGTTAAAACTCAGGATCCTCCTCTCCTATCTTTACTCTCCAGGGAAGTCTATTCAGGTGAGGAAAAAAACCAGAATATCTACTTCCTTTCTGATAGCATGAAGGAGGGAAAATCCCATAGCAGAAGGATCAGTTGTACATTTTCTCAATTTTCAAATAAGTCTTGAGCCAACAGAGGTGAGATTGACAAGGTAAAGCAGGGAGAATGACAGTCATTAACATTCATGTAGTGTCATCAAGGCAGGTAGAAAGGGGGGTAGGTTTTGGAGTCAGAGGACCAAGGTTCAAATTCTGATTCTACTACTTACTACCTGTGTGCCCTTGGGCAAGTTAATTTACCCTCTGGGACTCATTTTCTTCATCGGTCAAATAATGGAATTAAATTAGTTGACCTTCTGGCTCTAAATCTATGGGCATCTCTGGAGTGGAGCTGAGCACACTGAAATATGTCCAAAATTGAAGGGGGGGGGGCCGGGAATTGACAAGAAGACAATGAGGAATTGAAAATAAGGATAATGGTATTTCCTTCTGATTGGTCTCCCTATCTTAAATCTCTCCCAACTCCAGTCCCTTATTATTCATTCAGCTATCAAAATGATCTCCCTAAAGCTGGGATCTGGCCATGCTGCTCTCCCAATTCAATAAATTCCAATGGCTCCCTATTAACTACCACTTCCACTGTTTGGCTTTTAAGTCTCATCATAATCTGGCCCCTTCCTATTTTTTCTGGCTTCATACACCTTATTCCCTTCCACATACTCTGAAATACAATGATGCTGGTTTCCTAGCTATTCCTTATAGAAGATCCTCCCTTTCTTGACTCAGGGAATTTTCACTGACTTTTCTTTATGCCTAGAATTCTCTCCCTCCTTGTCTCCAATTTCTATCTCCCTTAAAGTCTCAGCTAAAATTCCACCTTCTTCAATAAATATTTCCTGATTTCACTTAATTTACTTAATGTTAATGTCTTCCTCTGCAATTATTTCCAATTTATCTGTATGTATCTTGTTTGTATATAGTTGTTTGCGTATCTCCCCTCATTAGACCCCTCAAAGTCCCTTGAGAGTAGGGTTGGTTTTTCTTTGTATTCTCAGTGTTTAACAAAGTCCTGATACATAGCAGGTGCTTGATAAAAAAATTGCTAATTTTATTGACTTTCCTTATGGGGCTTGTTATAAATGCTAATCTTCACCAAGGAAATAAATATAAATGTTCTTTGCTTTAAGAGAGCCTGGCACAAGGACATCCCAACTTATAAACCAACTAAATTATACCTTAGTTATTCTTATTACAAGAGAAATCTTCATTTTACAGAAGAATTGAGCACAGTTTGTTTAGAGATCATTTGCTATCTTATCAAGGAACTCAAGAATCTCATAAATTATCTCAGAACTTAATGGGAAAACAGAATTTGATTTGCAAGTAAATAATTTACATGCATCCTCAAGATGCATGTCCATTGGGCAAGTCAAGGCAAAGCCATGTCAAGAAAGAAATATCTTCCACTAGGATCTCATCTTATATTTCCCAGGTTTACCCCTAAATCTGATCCTTGGTAAAAGGAGAGAGAGAAAAGAAAAATCCTATACTTTATGTTATTTGTAAATGCAAAACTCCTAGGACCGTGCTTTCCATTTTGCTATTCAAGCCTAGACAATAATGAGAGAATTCAGAGAAGGTTTGGCCTAATATGACTTCAGGAGAAAGCTTTGTAGCTGAATGCATTCTGATTCAATGGCAGCTGCTCCAGCTGAGTCTGGTCACAGAGCATCTTTGGTGGCAAACTCAGACAATGAAGACTTGGGATTCTGTCCCTAAAGCATCCTGGATGGCAGATTCCACTGCTCTCTAGAATGGGAAAATCATATATAATAATAGATTTAGAGATAGAAAAGTTTCCTTAGAGGACATTCATTTCATTCTCCCATTTTACAGATGAGAAAACTGGGCACAAAGAGGTTAGGTGAATGTCTAAAGCAGAATTTGAAGATAAGTCTTCCTAACTCGAAATCCATTGATTACCCCCATAAGAATTTACTGTGATAGAAAAGAAAAAAATTCCTGAGCTGAGCTACCTTTAGGCAGTAGAGGCAAGATGCTATTGATGGAATACTCTGCATTCTGTTTGGGGTGGGGAAGGAGGGCACTTTGATTTTGTTTCAGGATATCTACAATGATATCTACTGAGATGCTGCTGATGAACATATGAATCATTCAAAGAACTTCCATAGCTTAGTATGATAACAAACTTAACAACTTAATATAAGAAATGTTGGATATAAGTTTTTCCCTTAAATACTTAGTCCCGCTCTCTTTCAAATCTATACTAGAGTAATCAAAGTCTACTGTACTGAAGATGGCTACCACAATGGTGAAGGGAATTAAACCAATGTGATATGAGAAGTGGTTGAAGTAACTGCAGGTGTTTAGCCTTTAAATATTTGAAAGCCTTTTTGGTAGAAGAGGTATTAGTTTTATTCAACTTAGCCTCACAAGACCCAACCAATGGGTCAAAGTGATATGAGGCATATTGTAGTTCAATGTAATGAAGAACTTTTTAATGATTAGATCGGAGCTCACATGGATTGATTTCTTTATATGGTAGTAAGTTCCCCATTATTGTAGATGTGAAAATGGAGGTGGGGTAACTGTTTATTGGGCTTTTGATAGGAGGGATTTGTGCTTAGTGGTGTACTAGATGACTGCTCCTTAGTGGACATTTCATGTCTAATTCTGAGATTCTATGATTCAATGTCCAATTCTATTATTACATTTAGAAAGGTAGTTGTATTCTTCTAAAAACAAGGGCACTTGCTTCAACATTGCCCACTAGGATAGTCTGTTCTTGTTTTTGTCAACATCATCATCGTCCCCTCATCACAATGAATTCACTGAATTGAATTCACATCATGGAGTCACTGAATAGCCCTGTACCAGGTGCTATGTATGGGAAATATACAGTAAATAAGAAGGAAGGTTGGTATTTATATAGCCCTTTAAGGGATGATTTCATCTAACCTTCATAACAACCCACCGAAGTAGTGCTATTATTACCCAAATTTTACAGGCCAGGAAACGGAGACCAAGAGTGCCTTGCCCAGGGTAATGATGTAAATAAGAGAGAAGATTCATGCTCAGGTCTTCTGAATTCCAGGGTTCTTACCCATCTTTAGTTCCTACCCCAACAGATTTACAGTCTAACTGCATTACTGTAAAGACTACCCTCTTTTGTTGAGATGTCCTGGACCATCAATGAAGTTAGGACCTTAGGTAGTCTTCAAGGAGACTGTAATGAGCCCAGGTACATTTTGATGATGGAGGCAGAGCTTCTGGTGCAAAGTCATTCTGCACCCTAGAGAATCCCTGTGGTTTCCTGGGCCGTTAACTTGAAACTCTACCCTTAGTGGAAAGCCAAGACAGTTGGAGATTCCGCAGAATCCTTTCTCACCTTGACACTGGAATCCAAGAAAAACCTTTCTAGAGTTGATGGGCTTGTCAGAGGGTACTGAAGATAGCAGGAGATGGCAGGGGGGTAGAGAACTGAGGGGGATAGATAGATAGATAGATAGATAGATAGATAGATAGATAGATACACACACACACACACACACACACACACACACACACATATATCCTCTCCTAAGTGGAGATATGATTTTTTTTTCTTAGCACTTTGCTCCCCACCCCCGCTATATTCAGGTTTTAATGTATCCCCCAGATTCCTTGTCCAGAAACGTCAGACTGTTAGTCCCTCCTGGTTTCAATTGTCATTATCTATTTTTAGTCATGGTCAAATGTGACCTCATCCATCAGGTTTTGCTAACTCAGCAAAGGGAAGCTAGGTTAGCTTGGGCACAGGAGATCTCCTGAATAAGACTCCAGATGCTGTGGCATATAGCGTCAGCCAGGGCTAGTTTTTCCTCTGGTGCCTCATCCTCATTCCTTTTTCAGCAGAACATTCTGGAGAGTCAGCTTTTTGGTGTAGCCATCTTAGGGCCAACATACTTTGGTATCTTATCTACCCAGCTGCTGTTTTAGGTAAGACTGGTGCTATAGAGCCCTGCTTGGTTCCCCAATCCAGTCCTTGTCACTTCCAAAGTCTTCTATAACTACCTTGGGGATTCTTAAAAAAAAAAGTGATATTGCATTTCCCTCTATGCTTACTTTGTATCTACTCTCTATGTATCTTGTAGGTGCTTATTATGTATTTGTTGTCTCCCTCACTGGAAGGTAAGCTCCTTGAGGGTAAGGATTGTTTTTACTTTTTCTTTGTAGCACTTAGCACAGTTGTCTTGTTTTTAGACAATTGCTATTTTCCCTTTCCTTCCCTTTCCACCCCTCACTGAACCATTCCTTATACCCAAAAACATTAGAACAAAAACACAATGAACCCTGTTTGCAAATTTACCCTACCCCCAATGTCTCAGTTGTGACTTCTTTCTAGAAAGGTAGAAGATGTGTTTCCTTATCAGGTCTCCAGGACAAAGAGTATTCATTATATTTTATTAGAGTCCAATTGCTTTTGAGCATCAATTTCATTTACATTATCATAGTTGTTGTGTATAATGTTTGCTTTGAATGGCACAATAATATTCCATTTATTCATATATCAAAAATACAAACAATTTTTTTTTCTGACAAACATAGGTAGATGTTTTAGTTCCAGTTCCCTGGAGTTCTTGACTCTTAGACTGAAAAATGCTTTTATTGATAGAACAAGATAGGACTCTAACCATTGTCCAGGTTCCAATGTGAACTTTTTTTTTTTGAGAGGGCGAAGGGATATAGGAACTCTTTATTCTTCATCAAAAAGGCTTTATTAACTGATTTTTTAGTTCTAAACAAGGCTAAGCCAATCATTCTACTCAGTCAGTTCAACAGGAAAAAAATCACACTAGTTTTTTTGATTATATGGTGGAATGGTGGACTAATTAATTGGTCTTTTCAGCCCCCAAAATTGAATATATAATTCTGGGTATAGTCAAAAGTAGACCCTTAAATATTCCAATTTCCCAGTTCCTTACTCTATTCTACTCTCGGGAGTCAGGAAGAGGAGTTCAAAATTGGCCTCAAACACTAGTTGTGCGACCCTGGGCAAGTCACTTAACCTCTCTCAGCTTCAGTCTCCTCATTTGTAAAATGGGGATGATAACAGCATCATTTCTGTAGTTCTGAGTATGAAAGAATCTTATAAATGCTTAGAAAACCTTAACTGGTTATGTAAATGTTAACTTCTTATATATCCTAACTTGTTCTTTATCCTTACTTGACTTACAATTCTTCTACCTCCTCATTTCCACCCCCGCTTACACTAGAATCACTACAAATGTATGTTATCTAATTTCAACTGAGCCTTCATTGTTTCAGTTCAATCATTTTATTTTTTCCTAATTGATTGTCTATCCTACTCACCATAGCTATTTCAAATCTCTTCTCAAGTTTTTTTTTTTTTTTTTGAGGCAATTGGGTTTAAGTGACTTGACTGGAGTCCCACAGTTAGTGTCTGAGACCAGATTTGAACTCAGGAAGAGTCCTTCTGCCTCCAGCTCTGGCACTCTATGCAATAACAATTGCCCCATTTACATATCTAGCCTTAGTCTACCTTCTTACCTCCAGACCTGCATCATAAACTGCCTATTAGATATTCCAGAATGGATATCTTTTAAGCATCTCAAACTTAACTTGTCCACATACATCTCATTGTATATCCTCTATAACCCACCCCTCTTCTGAAATCTCCTGTTACTGACAAGGGCACCACCATATTTCTAGTTATCTAAGTTTGCAATTCAGTGTCACCTTTGACTCAGTTTCACTCACTCTTCTTATCTAACCACTGCCGGACTTTGCCATTTCTGTCTCTACAGCATCTGTCTAATTCATCCCTCTCTGTCCATTTACAACCACCACCCTAGTTCAGGTCCTCATCTCTCTCCTGTACAGTTGCTATAACCTCATAATTGGCTGCCTTGCTTTAACTCTATCTGCATCCCAATTCGTCCTCCTCACAGCTGCCAAACTGTTTTTCCTAAACTTGGTGTAGGTCCGACCATGTCACGCCACGCCCCCCCCCCCCCCCAACTCAACATAGTCCAATGAATTCCTATCAACTCCTTGGTTTAGCACAGAAAGCTCTTTGCAACTTGGCCCCGTCCTATCTTTCCAATTTTATCACACAGTATTCACTTCCATTCTGTCTACAGTTGAGCAAAGCCAGCCTTCATTCTCTTCCTCTCACATGCCACTTCATCCTCCCCATCCCTGACCTTTGTACTAACTGGTCCCCATATCTTCCCGACATCCATTTTATGGAATCCTTGCTTTCAAGACTCATCTCAAAAGCCACCTTCTGCAAGAAGCCTTCCCCAGTCCCCTTCTCGTCCCAGTCTTTTCCCCACCAAGATTGCCTCGTTATCTATTTGCATGTGTTTTGTATAACTTTCTCTGTAATTTTCCCTATTAGAATATAAAGCTCCTGAATGCAAAGACTGTATCATTCTATTATTGTATCCCCCAGGCCTAGTACATTTGCTGGCACATAGTAGGTGTTATAGGGACTGATGAAGTATGATACCAGGCCCTGGACAAAGAGGGTTGCATAGTTACAGTCTTTGCCCTCCAAGAACTTAAACAAATACACTAACCATTATATCATAATTGAGAGGATATAAGAGCATCTATATCTAAGGATAGAATATGGATGTTCTTTACACAAATTTGGCACCCCAAGGAGTGTATTAGTTTTAATTCTGCCCCTATAACAAAGAGGTAAGTCAGAAAGGAACCTACTTCTAGGGTTTGTGTTTGAATCATGGTCTTACTGAATTGAGTTCAGAGGAAAAAAAGAAAAAGAAAAATAGGAGAGGGGAGGAAGAGAGAGACACAGAGAGAGAGAGAGAGAGAGATGGAGAAAGAAGAAGAGAAAGGGGAGAGAAAGAGAAAGTAATCATGCGGTAAGAAAACACCTACCACAACACAAATGTAGAAATTATTGTCCCCTTCCTCTCCCCCACCCCAAGAAATGCAACAAAAATAATAACTCATGTTTATATGTTGTTTTTGGAAGTTTGGAAATGATTGCCATAGATTGGTTAGAGGCTCTGTTCCCATGTGATTTAGAAACACTTTTCTGAAGATAGGCACTGGAAACTATTTAGCATAGTCACCAAACACTTCACTTGGAGGAAAGAAGACCTGAGTTCAAATCCTGCTTTAGATTTCTGTGGGTCTGAGCAAGTCACTTAACCACTCTGTATCTTAGTATTTCTCAACTTTAATGAGAATAATAATAGCACTTTTGGTACTTCCCAAGGTAGTCATGAGGGTCATATGAATTAATATATTAAATTCTTTGCAAACTTTAAACAGCTACATAAATGTTAGTTATTATTATTATTATTATTTGATTCTTACAACAACTTTGGAATAAGTTCTAACAACAACAAACAACAATTATGCCCATTTTATACATAAGGAACTGGAAGCTTCCTTAACATAAGGAAGTTAAAATACTTGCCCAGTGTCACAAAACTAGCAAAGGTCTTTAGGTGAGACTGTTCCCCTTGACTGTCCCCCTCCCTGGAACTGCTTTCTATCTACTCTACCAGGCTGCTGCCATCTGTCATCCTCTCCTGCCCAGCAAAAAGTCCAGCGTCTTCCCCGACTTTAAACTTGGTCATTAGAATAACAAGTTAAATCAGCAACCATTTGGTAAGTGCCTACTATGTGCATGCTTTTATTTATGTGGGCTTTTACAATGACCAAAAAATGAAATCTACCCTCACAATGTATATACAGTTCCACAGGCCATTGTGATTAGACATTGGCATGCTTTACCATACCTCTGACAAAAAAAAAATGGATTTCTCATGGAAAGACTAACAAACCTTTAATAGCACAATTGTTTGCTAATGCTTCTGCCTTACAAAGGGAAAAATGTCTTGGAAGCATGTTCTACAATGAACAATACTAGTATCTTAACACTTTCCACCCTACCCTCATTGATTTAATGCTCCCCATAGTTTCTTCTGCCTTCTACTTAATAAATAAAAAATTAATTAGAATTCTTGTTTTTACCTCTTTCATTTTTCCTTTCCTTAAACCCTCCTCACCTTTAATAAAAGACAAATACAGACAGTAGGGACAAGCAGAAAAACAATACATTCAATTCTCTATCACTGAACTCTTGTTAAAGGGGCACTCGTGATTTGAATTAGTCATAGCACATGTTTAATCCAAGGCTAACTACCCCTTTGTAAGCAGGGTTGTCTCCTCACTCTATTAGTCAATAAGTACTAAGGAAATTCAAATTTGTTTTCATGATAACCTAAACATAACTAGAAAAGTTAAGTCTCTTAGAAGAAAAGAAAGCAATCAATCCAATTTGATTCAATCTGAAAACATTTGTTGTCTACTGTTGCCAGATGTCTTGTTATATGCTGGGGATAAATCAACAAAACCAAAATAGTCCCTGTCCTCAAGGAACTTATATTCTATTATGGGGATATAGTATATGTTCAAGTAAATTATATTTATATATATATAAACATATTTATTTACTTAATATATAATATAATTTATATATCAATATATTACATATATAATATAAGATATAATATGATTTATATGTAATAATATAGTTTATAAAATTATATAATATTATATAAATATATATAAAATGAAATACAATGCAGTTTCAAGAAGGAAAATGGGTAGCTAGGTCATAGCTAGGTCACATAGTGGATATGAAACTAGAGCTGGAGTGAAGAAGACCTAGGTTCAATCCAGTCTCAGATACTTCCTAGCTATGTGACCCTGGGCAAGTCACTTAACCTCTGTTAACCTCAGTTTCCTTAGTTGTAAAATGGGGATAATAAAAGTCCCTACTTCACAGGTTTGTCTTTCAGATTAGGCACGGGCTGTCTTTTGTATCTTTTTGTATCCCCAGTGTTTGGCACAGTGCATGGCACATAGTAGGCACTGAATAAATGTTTGTAAATTGATTATTGTAAGGATTTTGAAGATCAAGTGAGATACTATTTTTGGAGGACTTAGTACAATGCTTGGCGCAGACTGGATGCTCAATGAATGGTTCTCTCCTTCCCTTCTCCTCTGTCCACCTCAGTGACTAGGGGATAAGGAAAGGCTGCATGTTGAAAACAATAACATGAACAAAGGTCTTATAATGTATTCTTCAGTTAAATAGAAATGAAGTTTATATTTTAGACTGACTTAGATTATATGCGCCTCTGGGGCTTCACTAGTGTGAATGGCTGAGGGTTATCTAGCTGTGGGCATTCCTGTAGAGTCATATTCTCTTAGAACAAGAAGCTTTCAACATCTAAAACCAGGAGGCTGATGGACAGGGAAGGAGAAGAGAGGAGTGATCAGGCAGATGAAACCACATTTTGTTCCTGCAACAAAATTAGACCAAATGACTTCCTGGTAGTGTCCTAAAAAACTACTTGGAAATACTAGGTGTTTTCTTTTATTTTGACTGCATCTATATACACATGCAAGTCAGATTTTAAAATACCCAACCCCACTAGCTGGATTCAGTCAGACAACAGTTTGGCAACTAATTCTACCATTTGTTTACAATATGAGCTTTTGTTTGATGATGTTTGAGGCAATTAGATGGCACAGTTGATAGAGTGCTAGATTTGGAGTCAGACAGACTTGACCTCAGACACTTAATAGCTAGTTGTCTGATGCTGGATAAGTCACTTAACCTCTATCTGCCTCAGTTCATCTGGAGAGTGCTTTTTAATAATAGCACCTACCTCCCAGGATGGTTGTGAGGACAAGATGAACTAATATTTGTAAAGTGTATGTAAACCTTAAAGCATTATAGAAATGGTAGTTATTGTTGTTGGTGGTGCTGTTAATGTGGCATGGTAGGAAGGGCCCTAGACTTGAGGTTGGACAATTGAGGTTAAAATCCTGATTTGGCTGCCTTCCATTGTGGTGCAGTTTTAAAGTTGAATCTAAAAACTCCACCTTGTAGTCCTGAGATATGAGTTCAAATTCTGACTCTTCCACTCACTGCCTGAGTGACCTTGAGTGAATCTAATCTCTCAGGGCATCAGTTTTCTTATTAGTAAAAAAAGGGGATTGTGCTCACTTCGGCAGCGCATATACTAAAATTGGAATGATACAGAGAAGATTAGCATGGCCCCTTTGCAAGGATGACACGCAAATTTGTGAAGCGTTCCATATTTAAAAAAAAAAGGAAAATAACGGGATTGGGCTAGATCTTCTCAGATCTCTTTTAAGATCTCAATTGATTATCCTATGACCCTTGAATAAGTCATTTCAATTGCTTTAGTCTATTTATTTCCTGTTCCTCCTCTTGTGAGGGTAAGAATGATTACATTTTTTTAATTATCAAGGTTGTAGAAAATAAAAAGATTTTTAAAAAAATTTAAATTCCTTTGTAAATGTGAACTAACACTGACTGTTTTAATTAATTACTCCTAGGATGATGTATGCCAGTAGGGACTGTATCTTCTGAAAATTTTCAGTAAAGCCTACCATTGAATCCACATTAGAATTGAAAGCTGTGATCTTTAAGAGCCAGCATGGGTTCATAAGGGCAGCTAGGTGGCACAGTGGATAGAGCACTGGGCTTGGGATCAGGAAGACTAATCTTCAGGAGTTCAAATCTGACCTCAGATACTTACTAATTGTGTGACTCTGGGCAAATAAAATAACCCTGTTTGTCTCAGTTTCTTATCTGTAAAATGAGCTGGAGAAGGAAATGGCAAACCACTCCAGTATCTTTGCTAAGAAATCCCCAAATAGGGTCACGAAAAGTCAGACATGACTGAAACAACCAAGCAACAGTAACAAAAATGTGCTCATAAAAAGGATCATGCCAGAACAAACTCATTTTCTTTTTGGGCATGGTTACTAGACTTTTAGACGAGGTGAATGTTTTAGACATGGTATGCCTAGATTTCTGAGTAGCATTTGACAAAAATCTTATGTAATATTTTGGTGGACAAGATGAAAAGATGAAAGCAAAATGAAATTAGGATTTTGTGGATTTAAAACTGGTTTGAATGATTGGACCTAAAGAGTATAACTTTTGTCAGACTGGAAGGAAATTTCAAATGGAGTAGCCCAAAGAGCTATCCTTGGTCATGTTCTATTTCCCATTTCTTTTAAACTTACATGAAAATACTCAAATGTATATCTGATTTCATTTAGTTCAAAAATTTCCTCCAATCATGTGAATCACAACCTATGCATCCTGTGTGACTCTTGACCATATTCTTTTATAAGTTCACTCCTCAGACTCACCAGATGTGTGGAGGACTTTCTGAGCCTTCTCCTGATGTTTTGAAGCTACTTGTGGGCCAAATTTAATTTAACCCACTTGCATTTCTCATCTCTCTCCTCTTCAGTGGGATTTCTGTGAACATATCTGGGACTGTTAAATTAGGTTCCAGGAACTGTAGTTCCACTATCCTGAATGATGGAAACAGTTTATTATACAGTAATCTGTGTAGACCTTTCCTACTTTTCTTATATTTGTTGTAATTCCATATGAGTTCTTAAGAGTCCTTGGGATGACTTTGCTTGCTTGAATCAGTTGCCAAGTTTGCTTTAAACCGATTTACCCTGCACTAATTCTTTCTGGTTCATGAGATGGTTCATTATCATAATAATCCATCACCCTTCTTCTTAAGATTTTGCAAGTGAGTATATGATCTACTAGTGTTACCTTTGGCAACTACTCTCTTTCTAGACAAGTAAGTCAAATGTTTACTGAATAAAATTCTTCCTCATGAAAGTCAATGTATTAAATTCATAGGGGACAGAAAGGAGATGGAGAGGAATTTGTTGGATGATAGAATTAGGATATATAAAGATATCAGTGGGATAGAGAAAGAGAAATTTTTTAGAAATGAAGTTGAATAGGAATAAGGAGCATGTTCTATACTTTGATTAAGAAGAATCAATTGCATAACTATAGGCATAGGGAAGGAATGGCTAGACAGCTATGATCCAACAAGATCCAGCAAGCTCAATGTGAATCATTAGTGTGACATGGCAGCCATATTGCTATATTGATATTAAACATGGTATCCAGAAGAAAGGAAACGATCAGACTACATTTTAAATACTTTGCTCAATTCTAGACATGACAATTTGGAAAAGTATTGACAAACTGATGTTGCATCCAGAAGAATGACACTAGAGTGGTAAGAAGAATGGTGACTAGACCATAGAAGAGTCTAGCTCTTGGAGGAGAGAAGACTTAGTGGTGATATAATAGTATTCTTTAAGTATTATCTTAAGATTATGTGGGAGAATTAGACTTTTTCTATTTGTCTATATATTGGACTCCAGTGAACAATGCGTGGAAATTTCAGAGGGGAAGATTCCAGTTTGCAATAAGGACAAATTTCCCAATCATTAGAACTGTGCAAAAGTAGAATGAAATGCCTGGGTAAGCAATGAATTCCTTCTCTACTGGAGGTCCAGCAGGGACCAGATAACTGTTTATCAAGGAGAGGATTCTTGTTTAGGTATAACTGAGTTAATTGGTCTAAGTTATCATGTGGGCTAAATCAGATTAAAATGTAATTGCAAAAAGGTAACAAAATAAATAGAAATACAACAAAACATGGATAATGCTAATAGGTGGTTTTCTAAGTCAATGTGTAGCATACCAAGATCTTTATGTATAATTTACTTGAATTTCTAGATGATCTTGGACATCCTTGTAACTCTGATACACTACAACTCAGTTATACTTCTGTAGCTGTTTAACTTCTTTCCCATAAGATAAACATGTTCATATTTTTAGTCACATGAGCCCATTTGCTTCTATAGACATTGATGATGAAACTCTAGGGTGTCTTTGTTTTGTTTGCATTGGTGTGTGTGTGTGTGTGTGTGTGTGTTTGTGGAAGGGGGAGGGGAGAAACAGAGAGAGAAAAGAGAGAGAGAGAGAGAGAGAGAGAAAGAGAAAGAGAGAGAGAGAGAGAGATGTTTTTGTTAAACATATAAGTAGCAGTAGGACCATTATGTTTCCATTCTTGTATTTTTGTAAGTAGGAAACATTTATTAAACACCCATGATGTATTAGATGCTAGATATATAAGGATAAGAATGGCATTGTCCTTGTTCTCAAGTAATTTACATTCTTCTGCTAGATCAGTTGTTCTTAAAATGTTGTTTGTGTATCCCTGAGGGTCCTCTGGACCCTTTCAAGAGGTTGGTGGGGGAAAACCTATTTTTGTAATACTAAAGCACCCAAATTTCTAATTTGGTAAATAGTAGATAGATATACCCCATTAATAAAGTTCTTTGAGGTAGGGTCTTCAATAATTTTTAAGAATATAAAAGGACCCTGAGACCAAAAATAAATTGAGAACCTCTGTGCTAGAAGGGTCTAACTTTCCTATAGCTAAGGAGAGTTCTAGACAAAGTGCTCGGGGAAAATTTGAGGCAAGACAGAGCACTTTCAGACGGGGGAATCGGGGAATGCTTAAGGGAGGAAATGGCGTCTGAACTGAAAAGACTTTTTTTTAATCCTAAAGACTAAGGGGGAGCCATTAAAATTTGGAGGGCAGGGGAGTGATGTGGCCAGATCTGTGTCTTGGTAAGATTATCGTGTCAACCTTGGTGAGGGTAGATTGGATCTGGAGGATGCTTGAGATTTATAGTCTTATGAGGAGGGTATTTAAATAGGTCAAGTGAAAGTCGATGAGAATCTGAACTCACTCAGATAGCAAGACTTTGTGAAGGGTAGATAAGAAGGATCCGGATATGGGAGTTGTGGATACAGAATGGACAGATTTTGGCAAATGATTGGATATGAGGGATGAGGGAGAGTGAAGATCCAAAAATGATTTCAAAGCTACAATAATAATCATCTTGAAAGAATGATCCTGTTGACTGTACTGTTACTATCATTCAATTGATACTCTATTATTAAGTGGTAACAACATTTTTATAAGCAAATAAAGAGAAAAAAAAAAGACAAATGCAGAGAGGGGCAAAGGAGAAATGGGAGACAATATAAGGAAAACATCTCCAAACTCTTGATTAAAGTGTCAGGTAGCATCAAGTTCTCTGAATTATTATTTTCGTGGAATTAATCTTGTTAAACTCTATCATCAACATTTAAACTATTTTTTTTACTTTACCTAAACCAACTCTAAATGGGAGGATAGGAACAGGTTGATTACCTTTAAAAGTTATTCAATGGGTGGCTAGGTGGCCCAGAGAATAGAGCACCAGCCCTGGAGTCAGGAGGATCTGAGTTCAAATCCAGCCTCAGACACATAACACTTACTAGCCATGTGACCTTAGGCAAGTCACTTAACCCCAATTGCCCTGCCCTCCCCCTTCCAAAAAAGCAAAAATAAAGTTACTCAAAATTAAATAGCCAAATAGAAGACAAATTATTTCTGTATTGGAATTTATCATAAGAAGTAGTAAGGGCTGTTTCTTCCTGCCTCCTTTTCTTGATACCTTATTCATTCATTTAACATTTATTAAGGGTCACTGTGTGCAGTGAGTTATACTAAACATAGGGGAGATATGAAGATAAACAGAGCTGTTACTAGCAATTCTAAAGCTCAGGACAAGTAGCTCAAAATGTGCCCTCAGATCTACTTTGTAATTCATGATAGTAAATAATACAAGAAGCAATTAAGACAAATTCATTTAAGCACTAGGGGGAATTAGTTATCATATTGACTTCCACAATGTTGAAGGAGTTTTTGTTTTTGTCTTTGCACCCTCTGAATGTTGGTGCTTTGGGGCAAAGCTTCATTTGCCCTGCCTAGTTATGGCTCAGAAGATCAATAAGACCCTATCTTTGTCCTCAAGGAACTTATCAGCTAGTAGGGGAGATATGACATGCATATAAATAACTATAACACAAAATTGAATACAAATGCATTAGAGGAGTGCAAAGTACCATTTCATCAGATGAGAAATTTCCACGCTTTAGAATTTGCATTCATTCTTTATGCTCCGAACCTAATAACCTTCAAAGAGGGGTAACACCTGTTCAGCCCAACACACCCTTTCTGACAAGTTATTGGAAATATACAGCTGTAACTTAAAAAGAAAATGTTTCCAAAATAAACCCTGTGCTCACAGCAACACATGTGGACACACACACATTTTCAAAGGTTAAGCTTCCTCTGTCCTCCAGTGTCTGTGTTATGTCCTAATAGCCTCCATCACACGCTCTCCAGACTCTTTCCCCTCTTCTGGATAATCTGATCAAGCTTTCTCATGCCCCCATTGCCATTCTGCCTATATTCAGAGACTTGAACGCCCACTGCCTCCTCTTTCCCCTGCTTGGAACCGGCAACCTCCCGTTAGGGCTCTGTCTGCCAGTGCAATACTGTACTTCATTAGGCAGCTCTAGTTAATGGTTTCAACAAAAGCCATCATTTTAGCCCAACTGCCTTGACTAAATTAAAATTTCCAATCTCTGTTTTAGTGTTCTGCAACTGATGTATACACAAGCAAAACTGGTCAACATCTGCCAGTGGGTTGGCCAAAAGTTCTGTAAAGATGTACTTCACATTTTTGAAGCATGTGCAAAGTAACAGCGCCCTTATCCTCCTGAGGGCTCTCAGGATTTTACTTCACCATTTGTTCAAACACACTTTAGCCTCGTAGAAGCCATCCAGTTGATTCTCCCCTTGGTTGCTGTTTTATCGGTAGTGTCATTTTGAGTAATTGGGGTATGGTAGCTGATCAACTTACAGGTTTCTCATTGGCAGAAAGGGACTGTGTTGGCACCAAGAAAGAATATGATGGGTCCTCTCGGTGCACAAGCAAGTGTCCCTCTCTTGCAGTTGGCTACCCAAGGCCATTAGGAAATAAGCTTAATAAAGCCACGAAGTGTATACCTCTTCACTCTTCCCAGGCAGGGGGAGGCACCTATAGAAGAGGCATTTTGAACCAACGTGGAAAGATGGTCAATGTACGTATTTAGGCAGTGATCTGTGAAAGTTTTTGAATTAGTTTTTAAAGCTTTGTTAAGACCAGAACGCACAGATGTTGAAAACAAGTTCAGATGTAGCGACAGATGGTATTTGATTATGAAGCAGACTGTTCATATAATACAAAGATGCTGCTTCTGCCATACACAAGTAACTGCAGAGAGTGCAGTAGAAATTTTGGAAGGCAGACCGTTCGAGAGGGTCTTTGTGCAGCAATAACTTTGCCATTTTCCAGCAGTGTGAGAATTGGGATAATTTTCTTCTTTTCTTTTCCATCACTGCTATCTCCCTGTCCTTCCATGCCCCCTTCCCTCTCTCCACCCTCTCTCAAACTCCTCACCCCAGACAGTGACTCATCTTATAGGGCTATTGGAGCTTCCACAAAAGCAGAAGTAGCACCCACCAGCTCACATTTTCTGCTTATTGAGCAGTTTCATTAGAAGTTGTTCTCATACCTGGACTTAGTGAAACATACGTTGGGCTAGAATGATCTCTAAGGTTCTTTCTTGCTCTGAGATCCTATAATGTTTGATAATAGTCAGTGAGTGGCTCTAAAGGAAAGAATTCCTTATCATTTAAATGGAGTTTTTCCCCGAGGCTTTGGAGAATTGGGAATATAGTCCTGATTGTGCTACTAACTTGTAATGTGACTATTCCTCTGGGCCTTAGTTTCCTCATCTGTGAAATGGGAATGAAATTTATCCAAATTAACTCATGTCATTATCATGAAGATCAAATGAAACTATTGGGGTTGAGTTCAAGCCAATTCAACAGACATTTATTAAGCACTGTGCTAGGTGCTGGGAATGCAGTAACAAAAATGAAACACTATTCTCAAAGAAGCATGAAGAAACTGATAAATCAGAGAGGTTGAGTGATGTTCTAGTAGGAAAAAAAAAAGCCAGAAGATACCAGAGGCAGGGTTTGAACCCTGGTCCTCCTAACTCCTTGTCTAGAACTCTCTTCCTCCATAATATGCCACCTTATTAAATATTTTGGAAAATATATGTATAAAATTGGGGAATATTACTATAATTACTTTTTATTAAATTTATTGTTCTTCAGCCATTTTCTGGTCATGTCTCTTTTTGGAGTTTTCTTGGCAAAGATACTGGAGTGGTTTGCCATTTCCTTCTCCAACTCATTTTATAGAAGTGGAAACTAAGGCAAACAGGGTAAAGTGATTTTCCCAGGGTCAACATAACTAGTAAGTGTCTGAGGCCAGATTTGAACTCAGGAAGATGAATTTTCCTCACTGCAGGCCCCACGTTCTATGCACTAAGCCACCTAGCTGCTCATACCTCTTTTTAAATTAAATAGCTTTATCATTTTCATTTCCAACTAGACATAAGAATGGGAAAGTATAGGAATTCTGTACCAAAAAGAGGGGAAAAAAATGCCCAACTCACTGTGGGTATTTCTTTACATGCTAGAAATAAGATATAGAGCTGGAGGGGCCTTAAAAGGGCATGACATCCACATTAGGAGACTGAGGCTCTGTCTGTGTTACACAGCTGAATCAATGTCTACAGCAGGTTTAGAAATTTAGGTCTTCCTGACTTAGGTTCCCTCCACATATAATATCCTGCCATATCAGTGGCAGGTAATACAGATATCCTATACATATGTGCATATGCATATAGATGTATATGTGCATATATGCTTGTATATATATATATATTCACATACATATATGTCTCATTACATATCAGAACTCCAAAGTTTTAGGGATCAACCAGCCTCAACTTCCCTGTGGTTGGCATTCACTTGTTTTTCACCATAAAGAATAAATTAGGAGGCCAGAATGAGTATTCAAGGCTTATAAATGTGTCTATCTTTCTCCTACCTCTCTCCATTCCTAGGAAACCATCCTCCTGTTCCCACTTTAGGGGTAGAAGGAATGGATGGTAGCGGAGAGAGAAAGAGAGAGAAACAGAGAAAGGGCAGAAGCACTTCAGCATTACCCCCCATCAAATCAGGTTCTCTCAGTGGTCAGTGAAGTTCCCAAAAGCTCCCCCAAGGCTCTTGGTTTGGAAAATCTTATTATGAACCAAATGATATTCACTTTTCTGTTTGGCATTTAAGGCCCTTCCTAATCTGGCTCCAACTTACCTTTTCAGCTCTAGTCTATATTACTTCCCCTTTGTGCACTAGGGCTCAGTCGAACTGGCCTTCTTTCTGGCCTTCTCTTCTAATAACTCTATTTCTGTCTATATGACTTGGCATGGGCTTGCCCCCAATGCTAGGAATGCCCTATCTTCTTAGCTGTGCTGTTTAGAATTCCCCAAAGCTTCATCTGAATGCCACCTCCTACGTGTGGTTCTTTCTGATCCCCTGGCTCACAGTACCTCATTAGTAACCCCAGTTACCTTGTTCCTATTGTGTAAATATTTATTTGACATATATTAATATGTATACATTATCTCTCCTCCATAACAGAACTCCTTGAAGGCAGGGACCATTTCATCTTTTGCTTCCTCTTCCCAGTGCCTAACGCATGATAGAGACTTAGTAAGTGCTTGATGGTTGATTCTTTCATACCATTCCGAAAGTTTGTGATTTCATTGGTAAAAGGAGTACTCAGTCAGAAGGTAACTCTTCCCTTCATGGTGGTTTCTGAGCTTCTAAGGCCAAACAAAATTTATCTCTTGGTGGTCCACATTTCAGAGAGGAGCAAAGGCTCCATGTGGACTAGGCTGGCCCTCAGGCAGGAGAGACAGAGCCCATCCTGAGTCCTATACCTGGAGGCCAAGTTTTCTGTCTGGTTAGGTCTTCTGGAACTTGCCTCATCTGTCATAGCCTTTGAGCAGCCCTGCTACATCATGATAGATTGTGGAAGGAGGACTTTTGTGGAGAGAATTATATTGAAGAACTATATAGGAACGTCAGGAAATAAAGAGAAAGGGGGCTAGGAAACCACCACACTGGGTTGGTGGGCACTCAGGGAAGAATACTGGAAGAAAACTGTGGTATCAAGTCAAAAGCAGTAGGTTTGGAGTCTGAGGAACTGGATTAGAATCCTAGCTTCACACTTTACTGTCCAAGTGACTTTGATTAAGTCCTTTAACCTCTATGGGCCTTATTCTCCTTATCTGTAAAATAGGGAGTTTGGGCTAGAGTCCCAGGGGTGGGGAACCTGTGGAGTCCACCTGTGACCTTCTAGGTCCTTGGATGCTGCCTTTTGCCCGAGTCCAAGTTTTACAGAACAAATCCTTTTATTAAAGGGATTTGTTCTGTGAAGTTTGGATTCAGTTGAAGGGCTCACTTGAGGATCTAGAGGCCCCCTGAAATCTGCAGATTCCCTTTCTGCTCTAAATTCTGTGATCCCACAGTCCTGAATATGGAACAGTATGAAAGTGTAAATAGGGGATGGGGAGGGGGAAAGGGAATGCATTTGAACAGGGCGTTTAGAGTCTTTAAATTCTTGCTAAGGAAAGAGAACCACCTTTAAGAAGAGCCACTCTTTGCAGTTCCTCCCATGTATTCTTTGTTATTTTTAACTTTGGTGATATTCCATGGCTCAAAATAATTAGCTTCGTCCTATTGACCTTAGAGTTAATCCAAGCAATTCCAAATCATAACAGGTAGTGGGACTGGAGGGCAGGGTAGGATTTTAAAAAAGGAGTTCAATTCTCTTTTCAGAGATTTGCACGTGAATACTTGAGTTCTACATTTATTAAGTTGGTGGAAGGGCAGAGCAGCACACCTCATTTGGTGTTCTTTGCACCCCAAAGGTCCTATGGTATTTAAGGTTTGTGGCTCAACTTTGTTTTTCTCCTAGGAGACTGTTGTCATAATGGGAATGATGCTGGTATGGGAAATGCATTGAAAACTTAGGTTCTAGGCCTACCTCCTCTACTGTGGGGCCTTGGACAAGTCATTTCATTTTTCAGGGCCTCATTTTTCTTATCTGCAAATCAGGAATAATAATAGAGAGGGCATGGGACTTGGAATCAGCAAAGAGGGGAAATATTTCTAGTTACCTAGAGCCTGGATGAATGGCTTTTAAATGAAAGTAACTGAACCCTTAGAGTATTCACAGAGCACCCATTCATATTGACACTGGCCAGGAAAATAGCTGCTGAAGAGCCTGGGTTTAACCTGTCAGAATTAGAGATACCATTAATGAACTTAATGATGTATAGAACTAATGTTTGCCTGTTGATGAATCAGTACTCATCTCCTGCTATTTTAATAGGATTCCATTAGAAAGCCAAGCCCACAACCCCAAATCACAGGGCCAGAGCAGGGAGAGAACCCTTCAGACAGCAGGCTCCTCAGCCTCCTTTTCTGATTCAGAGCTGGAGCCACTGAATCTCTGTCAACCTCTCTTGATGTAAATCTGTAAGTGATCCAGTTACCACCCCACCCCCACCAGAGGAATGAGGGCCAGTGTCTCCAAGGGAAGAGTTTCTGTCATCATATCAAGGTGGCAAGATGGGAACAGCATCCTCTTTGTGAGGGAGTGGGAAGAGAGGGGGGGCTTCTCTACCTGCTTTCTGCAAGGTAGGCACCCCACCCCCAGTTCCAATTATATGCTCACAGTTTATATCTGGCTACACTTTCCAGTTCATTGGTCCATTAGATGTTTTGGGTTGCTAACATATCAAGTTCCTGCTGTCATGTCTTGTGTTTTCCCTGACTTGTTTTTTTTATAGAAATTTTTAGAAATCCAGGCATACAGTGGGAGAATTAGCCTTAGGTATGAAATCTAGAATGGACTTCATGTCCGGTCTAATGGATGTGGAGAGAGTTTCCTTTCTAAAATGTAGGCCACCAGGAGATGAATATTTGCCTTAACAACTGGGAACTGACAGTAAGGGTAAACTCAATAAATTCTTATTGATTTCTATGAACAGAAGTTCCCACGTAGGCACCACATGCAAAGTATCTGTCTATATGAAATAACTCTAGCTATCCTCAGACCTGAGTCCCTAAAGATAATCACTGTGCCAATTATATCTAAATGCTCATGGACTAGGGATACTTTATATGTTTATTTATCTTATCTGGTTCATTTGCTTGCAATGAAACTGGGAACTCCTAAAGATACTTAGGTCTAGATATTCAGTTATCTACCATACCACCAGTATCAAAGCAAAAGAGATTTTTGAAATTTAAATAAATAAGAATCAGGACTGAAATGAATATAGAAGGCAGAATGGCACATCAGAAGGAGCACAGGATCTGATATTAGACAAACTGGTTCAAATTTCACATCTGATTCCAGGAACTCCCACCTCCTGATGCTAGCCTAATCTCTGGCCTCAAGTGATAAGAGGAACACTTCTGACACACCTTCCAACTCCAGCTGCATGTAAAGTCAACTTTTCATCTGTGCCCTCACAAGGCAGCTTCTGCCTCCTGCTGCCAGGTTGACCTCGCAACCTCAATGTGGAGAACCTCTGGTACAAAGAGGAACAACCTTCCCTTAGACCTCAAGTCTTATGTTTCTTGCTGCACCAGATCCTTGAGGGAAGAGAAAGAGGAAAGATGGTGTGTAGTGGGAATTCCATCTCTTGCTTTGCTGATTTGATCTCTATCACCTGCTACCTCTATCACCTGCCTAATCTCCTCATTAGGAAGAAGAGTATTGAAATGGGGCAACTAACCATCTGACTTGTGTGCCTTCCATTTTACACTTCACTTGTCTCCAGCCTGATCTCCAATCTTCTCTGAGAAGAGGAGTGATGTCTTCCACTCAATGATGAACATTCTTAAGCCTGGTCATATCTTACACATCCTTGTAGGTCCTCGTCTAACCACCTTTCCCCACCCCCCACCACCTGAGTGCTTATTCCCATTTTTATTCCACTCAACTCTCCCTCTCCAAAGTCCCAACCAAAGGCCACCCACTTTGTCAACCATTATGATTGGGTTCACTATAAATTTATGTTACAAAACTTCAACTAGTCCTCACTGCTGCTAAGTAAGCCTACCATTCTTTCCTTATCGATGTAAAACCCTGTAATAGTGATAGAAATTTGAAGACCTTCCCTGCCCCTTAATAAGTCTAAGTTGAATTTGAGAACCTTTCCTGATTTGAAAATATACTCTACCCCCAATAGGCTGCATTTGCTCACCTGGAGCCTGTGGTGGGAGGTTTGTTTTTTAGGAAGGCACAACTTTTGTTACTTTGTAGTCAAGTGGGTCATGAGGATTGTGATGTTCTCTGACCCTGGAGAGGGCTATATATCTATATCTATGTCTATATCTATATCTATATCTGTATCTGTATCTGTATCTGTATCTATATCCATGTCAATATCTATATCTATCTATCTATCTTTCTATCTATCTATCTATCTATCTATCTTTCTATCTGAGGCAAGGTTTTTGCTTTGGGATCACTTTGGGAAGAGTTGTGTGATTTGGCCAGATGACACTCTGGGCAGCTGTTGAGCCCCCCAACTTTGAAAACCCAGATGTTGGTGCATCTCTCTCAGGTGACTAACTAGGTATGGATGTAATGGTCAGACAGCTAGAAGCCCTGTCTGCTGAATTGTGTTATTTTCTCTTGTAACTTCTGTTTGTAGTCTCTCAAGTTCAGGGTGCTGACTTTTCCCCCTGAACTAGGTAAATTATATATGTTCGGTTGATTAAAGTAAGATTGTTAACCCTTTTTGAGTTGCTTTCCTTTAGAAAAGCAGATCAAATAATCTGTGCTAGCAGCCATCCTGGGTATGCTAGGGTGCTTGCTGCTACAAACCCCAATCTCCATAACTTCTGTTCTAAACTTTTTCATTCCTCTTGAACCTCTCATGGCTTCTCCTGCCCTGAACTTCTCAGTTGAGAACATTTCCTCATATTTTACAAGAAAAAATTGAGGCCATATATCACAAGTTTCCTCTTTTCCTATCACTCATATACCTTCTGACACTATCTTCTTCTTTACCTTTACCCCACATGAAGAGGTGGCCTTCTTCCTTATCAAGGCTACTAACTCTTCTGCCTGCATAAGTAATCCCATTCCCTTCCATTTCCTTTAATAGATTGCCTTCTCCATCATCTCCACTTTATCCTCAGTCTTTCCCTGTCTACTGATTCCTTTCCTACTGCCTACAAACATATCCATGTCTCCACAATCCTCAAAAAATCCCTCACCACATCCTTCCATCCTTGCAAATTATTGTCCTATGTTTCTTCTGCCCTTTGTGGCTAAACTCCTTTAAAAGGATGTCTGTGGTAGGTGCCTCTAATTTTTCTCCTCTTATTCTCTTCTTAACTCCTTACAATCTGGCTTCTGTCCTCATCATTCCCCCAAAACTGCTCACTCCAAAGTTGCCAGTGATCTTTTAATTGCCAGATCCAATGACCTTTTCTTAATTCTCATTCTCTTCAATCTCTCTGTAGCCTTTGTCACCACTGATCACCATTTTCTTTTTGATAGGTTGTTCTCTCTAGGTTTTTGGGATACCGTTCTCTTTTTTGTTTTCCTCCTACCTATCAGACTGCTCCTTCCCATTTCTTTTGCTGGATCTTCATCCAAATCATGCCCTCCAACCGGAGATATCCCACAGGATTTTATATTCAACCTGCTTCTCTTCTCCTTCTATACTAATTCACTTGTTGATCTCCTCAGTTTCCATGGATTTTAATTACTTTCTCTGTGCTGATAATCCTCAAGTCTACTTATCCTGCCCTAACCTCTATGCTGATCTCTGATCTCATGTCTTCAACTGCTATACAGACATATTGAACTGAGGGGCAGAGCCAAGAGGACAGAGAAATGGCAGGTACTTGCCTGAGCTCTCCCCAATTCCCATTGGAACAACTTTACCTAATAACTCAAAACAAATTCTGAAGTGGCAGAACCCACAAAATTTCTAGCCCAAGACAACTTAGAAGGTCATCAGAAAAGGTCTGTTGCATAAGAGTGAGAACAGTGCACAGTCCAGTACACTGGTACAGGTCGTTCCCCAGCAAGCCAGCAATAGGCCTTGGGTGGGGGGAGGAGGTGTGAATGAATCAGCAAAGGCAATTGTGACTTCAGGAGCTCTTAGTACACAGATGGTAAGAGGGTCAGACAACTGGCCAAAGGAGTTTACAGGATCCCTTTGTTGGATCTGGGTACAGGACTCTGATGCACTGTTCATACACAGATCTGGGTTGCAGTCCTGGGTCACAGTCCAAGTACAAAGAAGAGTACTAGCAAGCCAGAGTTTGAGCCACATTGGAGTGGGGACCCTTGCCAAAGTTCCAAAGAAGAAAATAGTGTCTGTGATCACTCACAGACTAGAACATAGGCCAAGAGAGTAGTAAATATACTACCTTGGAAGAATTTAATACTTAAAGACCCCCAGAACTAGCTTTGAAAATAGCTGCCAAAAAAAAAAAACAAAACACCAAACCTGAAGCTTGGGACAGTGTTCTCTCCACCCAGGGAGCAGAGTCCAACTTTAAAGTAAAGTTAAAAGTCAAGAAATAGACTGGGAAAATGAGCAAACAACCAAAAAAAATATGCTGATCGTACAGTTTCTACAATGACAGGGAATATCAGAACACAACCTAAGAAGAAGAAAATAAAGGTGAAACTGTTACATCCAAAGCCTCAAAGAAAAATATGAATTGGTCTCAGGACCCAAAAGAATTCCTTGAAGAACTCAAGGATTTCAAAAGTCAAATAAGAGAGGTAGAGGAAAAATCAGACATCTTGAACAGGATGTCTAATAGACATCTTAAACTTAACATATCCAAAACTGAACTTATTATCTCTCCTTCTAAACCCTTTCTCTCTCTAAATTTCCCTATTACTGTATAGGGACCTACCAGTCCCTAAGGCTTGCAACCTAGGTGTGTCATCCTTGATTCCTCACTATATCTCACTCTTCTTATCCAATCTGTTTCCAAAACCTGTTGATTTCACCTTTGTAGCATTTCCTGATTATGCCCCCTTCTTTTCTCTAACACAACCACCACACTAGTGCAGGATCCTTTCACTTGGACTATTGAGGTAGCCGGCTGGTAGATCCATGTGCCTCAAGTCCTTATCACTCCAGTCCATCGTCCATTCAGCCATCAAAACAATTTCCTAAAGCATAGATCTGACCATGTCATTTCCCATTCTCCTCAGTAAACTCTGACTCCTTATTGCTCCCAGATTCAAATACAAATCTTTTGTTTGGTGCTCAAAGCTCTTTATGACCTCGAATTTGCCTTCCACTTTCCAGCTTTCTTGCACCTTACTACCTACAACTTATTCTTCTGTCTACTGACACTGGCCTCTTTGCTGTTTCATTAAGAAAACACTTCATCTCTTGCCTGTAGTCATTTTCTTTGGCTGTCTCTCATGCCTGGAATGCTCTCCACCCTCATCTTCATCTCCTGCCTTCCCTGCCTTCCTTTAAATCCCAACTAAAATCTTTTCTGTGAAGCCTTTCTCAATTCTTAATTCTCATGGCTTCCCTTTCTCATTTACTTCTTATTTATTCTGTACCTAGCTCGTGTGTTTGAGCATTGTCTTCCCCATTTGTGAACTCTTTGAAGGAATAGACTATCTTTTGCCTCTTTTTGTATCCTCAAGCACTTCACACAGAGCCTAGCTTATAGTAGATACACACTACCTGTGTGACCTTCAAAAAGCCATTTAGTCTCCCTTTGCCCAGGTTTGCTTAATTAGGGAGAGCCGTAGCTCTAGTGAGCCCTGCTGAGGAATTTCTGGGCTGGAAGCTTTGGAATGACTTTTTCTTTGAGTACTTCAATCCATTCCTCCAACATATATCAAGTGCATAGTTACAGTCACAGCAGATTGGGCAAGAGGAAGATGAATGGTGATAAAGTGATCCCTGCTTTGGTGAAACAAATGTTAGGTAGGTCAGAGGGGGGTTGAAATGGCCCCTAACCAACCTTGGGTTTGGATAAAGGATTTATTACAACAGCATTACACCATCTTGAGGATTTTTACCCCATTCTAACTCTCAAGCCAGATTGTACAGTGTGTGCCCTTGAACTCAGTCAATATTTGCCAACAGTGAAGGGGATCCAGACCAGCAGGAGGGAGAGATAAATCTAAGATACTCTGGCATCACTATTTTTTCCCTCCTCTGTAGGCACACAAGCCCCTGTTTGTTGACCTCTAGGACACCTAGCAATGGCGAATGTGCTGCTCATCGGACAGAGGGTTTTATTTGCTATGCTGTAGGCTGTGTTTTTTCCCTCCTAAATTCCAGTTAATTAATAATATGTGGCTTTATCTTGGTCGTTGCTCCTAGATTTCCTCTCAAGAAGAACTGGGCTTATTTCAACTAATTTATTGAATGTTTAGTACTCTGGATGGATCACATTCTATCCCTGTAGTCATTTGCTTTGAGAGCACATTGATTTTCCCTTTTCTGAAGTTTCAGAGTGAGTGGTCAAAGGTCAGGAGGCTAACTGGGTCATTCTCTCTAATCTTCCAGCTTCCTTCTCTTCATCCATGTTCTTTTCACCCAACCCATCTATATCCCATGGATTCCTCTGGGAAACACAATTGTGTATTTCTGGGCTAGGTTTAGCATGCCCTTTACTCCTACCCCCCCCAGATTTAGAGAATTTATCCATGGACAAGGAAATCAGGTAGGGTAAGACACTCTACTCTTCTATCAACTCCCCAAATTATCCCAATAAATGTATATCTTACATATGGAAAATGTTTTTACAGCTGATGAATACTGTCATAAACATCTCCCTCAATCCTCACAACCACTCTGTGAGGTAGTTAAGATAGTTGTTATTATCTCCATTTTTTTAGTTAAGGAAATGGATACTTAGAGCAATGAAATGACTCATTCTTTGTCACAAAGCCAGAAAAATGGCAGAGCTAGGATCTTCTGCTACCTAAACCTAGTGCTCTTCTCACTGTGCAACACTTCCTCTAGTGCTAAATACTTGGGAACTGCTCTGCACTGCTCCTAGGACTGCACTCAGAGATTGCCTGTCTCGTTATATCTTGTCTCCTACCACCCTCTTTTTCATATCTCTTGGCCTTTCAGAAAAGAGGAATGGGCCAGATCTTTCTGTGAATGTGGTCATTCACTACCATACAACAAGAACTTGGAAATGTGATTGTCATGGGAGAGAAGCAACTATTTTCAGTAATATTTCTTTGGTAAAAAACTCTCCTGACCTGTGTTTGTAAATGGTTGTATCACTATTTAGTTTTTCCTCTGCAGTGGTAGTTTACTTAAAATTCATATTTGATAGCACTTTGTGGTTTACAAAGGACTTTCTTTTTTAAATTTAAATTTTATTTTTATTATGAACTTAAACATCAACAAACATGAATATTTAAATATCAGAAGAACAAAAAAGATTGCATATTGTATTAACTTAGGATTTGGATAATTTGCTTTATAATGAAGTATGCATTAAATATAACTTGGTAGTAATAAAACTGCCCTGCTAATCCATGCATGTCCCTCTTGGATAGATAGCTAGATGGATTAAAATTGATTAAATACTTACTATGTGCCCTGAAAATACAAATATAATCAGACATGCAAAAAAGCCTTTACTCTCAGAATTGTAAAGGTCTGAAGAATCAAGAATAAAAATAGGAGAAAAGTAAGCATGTGTGTATGTGTGTGTGTGCATGTGTATGTTGTGTGTCTGCAATAATTGCATGGCATAATCCGGACAGCATCCATTTTTCATCCAGTTGGTTTTTCTTGTATGATGGTTAGAATGCTTAGGAGCAGTTTTGGCTCTCTTCCAGGAGTTTCTGTAATGTTCTGGGGATTTATGTAATTAATGCAACATCATTTATAAGCAAGAACACTTGGAGGACCTTACTATCTATTGGCAGTTTCTCTTCAATTTGCATTCTGAATTGGATCTTCCTATGACAGCGTCAAACAACTTTAGTGAGTGTGTTTCATCAAATATTTATGATCAAAGAGAGTCACCAAATAATATTTTATATCTTTCCAGTTATATTGGATACTTTCAATGTATGGATGGTACATGTCTTATTGAATGAAATTCTTTAAGGTGTTTTGTTCTAACAGTACTTAAATAGTGAATAAACACTGTGGGATTTGGTATTTTCTATATTTTTCAGTCACTTGCATGTATGTGATGGTAAGGATGGGATCTGCTGTAAAATATTTTTTGCAAAAGTTTGACTATTTCCTATAAGTGTTCTCATCATGGATGCCCTTGAAGAATATGTAAATTATTCTCATAGCATTTTTATAAATAGATGTGAAAGTAGGTATATAGATCAGTAATTGTTAAGGTGCTTTCATTCACTTATTTTTTTCAACATAGAATTCAAATTTTTTCCCACATAACTGATATCTTTATCTTCCTTAGGGATCTTGTGAATCAGCTCTCCATATATCCTCTCAATCATGTTGCCTTCAGCATAGATCTCCTGTGTCTTATCCAGCTGCTTTTCCCATTTTTGTTTCCTTTGGTGCAATTTCTATGCACTCCTTAAACACATCCAGGAATGTTCAAGTGAAATGGTTCTACTGACTTTAATGATAAAAAAAAATTTTGTTACAATTTTTTTTAACAGATTTTTTCCATTTTCTTCTATTTGGTGTTCTTTCATTTTCATCATGTTCTCTTGGTATGATCCAACTTAGGTCTCTTGTCAAACTTTATTTAAACTTGGTTTACGTGCTATTACTTCTCTCTGCTATACGAGATAACATTTTTATTAATAACCCATCATTTGCCCCAAGATTTTACAAATGAGTATCTTTTCAACCAGTATTTCCATTGGTTGTCATTTTTCTCTGCATGGAAAATAAGTCAACTATTTTCAGACTAAGGAATTTTATGCTTTCCCCCTTTTTAAAGGCAATTGATTTACATCAGGTAATTCCTTTATGAAATTATTATCTTTTTATTTCCTTTTCTTTGCCCATATTCCATTTTTATCACCAATGCCTTATTTGTATAAGTTAGAGATGATCTTTTTTAATTGCATGCCATTACTTTTTCTCATTTTTATTCTTTCTTCTATCTTTGTACTAAATTTGCCTTAGATTCTGTGTAGTCTATAACTATTTAACCTCTCTCATTTTTTATTTTTATTCCATACTTCTCAATAATTTTCTCACCATTCTCACTTACTCATAATTTTGCTTTGAAGTCACTAAATGAGTAATTTATGTTGATTTAATGTTGAGAGTATTATCAAGTTCTCCACATAATTTCTCTACCCCTTCATTCTTTGCAATAGCTATTTCATTGATTGCAATTATTTTCATATTTCTCCCTTTGTATATATATATTATCATGAGCACTGAAAAATGAAATGACCAAATACCCCATGAAAAATATGACTTGTTGCTTTGGTTGCGCACTAAAACCAATCCAATGAACTCCTTTCTTTGTTTCTCCAAGAATCCATGAGCCATGCTTGGATGTAACTGTAACTTCCTCCTTTATATCTGGATTCATTTGTAGGATGAATGTTAAGATTGATATGACTCATTTCCTTTAGAAATATGTCCACTCCTTGGTCATTGAACAAGTATAAAACATTGTGTGTGAGCATATTGGAGAATATGGGAAAAATAAATAAACCATTAATTTTATGACTGACAGCAAGTTAGGGTTTGTAAATTTTATCTCCTAAGAGAAATATAAGTGCTGGACACCAGGAGGTTCTGATTCTAGCCATTAGAAGCAGTAAAGAAGCAAGTATGAAAGAAGTTAAGAAGATAACAGGATTCATTAAGATGGCAGCAGGAGCTGAGTGAGAAGATACTAGCAGGAAGAGTCAGCTAATAGGTAGACTTCAGCTTCCATATTTGGAAACCTGATAATTGGAAGAGAATTGCTTTGTAGATTGGCTGAAGGAAAGATTGGGTAGTCTTTTGATTGGAAGAGATTTGAATTCTACTACAGTCATTGCTATTCAGTGCCAGTGAGGTGTGAGAGAGCTTTATAGTACCTTTCAAATAATACCTCATTGTTCTCTGGTTTAAGAGGAAAAAGCAGAGGTGAAAAGAGACTTTGTAGTTGCTTTGCTATGAATCTAGCTTATTGGAGGATGTATCTTTCTGCTGAATGAAGAGATGCTTAGGCTTGTTTGCAAACAGTGCTCCTATGAGCTCTGCTTTACTATAATAAGATGCTGAGAGCGGATTGGATGATACAGAATCCAGTAAAGAGCAGGTTGGGATAGTCTGCATTGCGCAAAGAACCAGACATAGGAATTATATAGTTCTCTGACATAAAGAAACTGCTTGTCACTATGGTAGTGTAATACTTTCTCAGAATCTTTTTAAAAAATCATTGTGAGTTAAAGGAGCTTATCACTGATTTATTTTGAGAACTGAGGATGAGTAAATTTTCCTAGTAGTAAAGTAGTAAAAACCCAAAGAAGCATAGTTAACAGAAAAGTGACTTAATATGATTTCTGAGGGGACCAAGGGCATCAAGGCCTGAATTTCAGAGTTTTGAATTGCCCCCTAAACATAGATTTTTCCCATCATATGTCTCCTTTCTATATTTCTGCAAGTGTGTGCCCACTATTACCATGGACACTCTGTGTATCAGTTGGAATAGCATGAATCAAGTTTATGTGTGGACTGTGAAGTGTTATTACTGCATTTTCTGTATATTGAGTGACTGTGATGTTATAATTATTCTTGTTTTTGCCTTATTGTTAATATATGTTTTATGTTTAAGAGTTAATGGTGTCATGGTAACTGATTTTGTATAAATGGAATAACATTAGTGGAAGATGATGCACTAAAATGGTGAATAGTATGAGTGTATCACACCCTCCCTTATAAAATGGTTGCCCCCAGGACCCTGAAAGAGGTTGAATCATAGCAGAATGTCGGTGAGACTTGTTTAGGAAACCAAGACTTATAAGTATAAGGACAGTTTGGAAAACAGGAGCCATCCTATGGATGATGTACTTCTTTGTACTTAATTAGACCAGTGCTTGGAAAGCAGATTAATCTGTTTCTGGGACTATAGCAAGCATTTATGAAATGCCTATTATGTGGACACTTTGCTAAGAGCTGGAGATACAAAGAAAGGCAAAAATAAATTCCCGCCCTCAAGGAGTTTGTACTCTGATGGTGAAAAAAAAACATGCGAACAATTACATATATACATGAAATACACTAAGTAAATTGGAAACAAACTCAGAGGAAAGGCATTAGCATTGAAAGGGGATTAGGAAAGGTCTTTTGCAGAAGCCAGGATTTCAGTTGAAACATGAATGAAACTATAGAAACTAAGAGGCAAAGGGGAGGAGGGAGAACACTTCAGATTTGGGGGACAGCCAATGAGAAGGGGATATATGAGAAATGGAAAGGAGACCAGTGTCTATGAATTGAAGAAAGTGGAGAGAGTAAAGTATAAGTTGACTGGAAAAGTAGGAAAGGCCCTTCACAAAAGGTTATGAAAGATTTTAAAAGCCAAATAGAAGATTTTAAGTAGAAGGTGACATCTGACCTGTGCTATAGGAGAAACAATTAGATAGTTGAATGGAAAATGGACTGGAATGGGGAGAGATTTGAGACAGACCAACTAGTAGTGTAGATATGAAATGATGATAGCCTGAAACAGAGGTATGGTGAGGTCAAAAGAAAGAAGGGGGGCATAGCAGAGATATGTTGTCAAGGTAAAATTGGCAAGATGTGGCAACAAATTGAATATGAGATATGGGTAGGAGTGTGTGTGTGTGTGTGTGTGTGTGTGAGTGTGTGTGTGTGTGTGTGTGTGTGTGTGTATGAAAGAGAAAGAGAAAGAGAGAGGAAGAGGGAGAGAGAGGGAGGGAGAAGGAGGAGAGAGAGAGAGAGAGAGAGAGAGAGAGAAAGAGAGAGGGAGAGAGAGGGAGAGAGAGAGAGAGAGAGAGAGAGAGAGAGAGAGAGAAAGAGAGAGAGAGGAATCAAAGATAACATATAGGTTATGAACTTGGTTGACTGAGAGGATGGTGATGAACTCAAAAGTAATAGGAAATTTAGGAAGGAGGGTGCCGTTTGGGGGGAGGTAGTACCTTCAATTGTGGATTTATTGAGTTTAAGAGATCTACAGGTTATCCACTTAAGAGGTTCAGTAAGCAGTCAGAGATGTGAGTGGGGCTTAGGAGTGGTTAGGGCTGGATAAATAGATCTGGTCATCATCAGGATAGAGAGGATCGTTGAACTCATCTATGGGAGCTGACGAGATCACCAAGTGAAACAGTATAGAAAGAGAAGAAAATAGAGCCCAGGATAGAGCCCAAGGGTCTATTCACAACTATCCTGTGACTTGGATGAAGAGCCAGCAAATGAGACTGAGAAGAGTTCAGAGAGGAAGGAGAACAACCAGGAGATAGTGATGTCACAGAAAGTTAGAGAGAAGAGCATATCTAAGAAAAGGGAATGATGAATAATATCTAACGTTGCAGAGAGGTCAAGAAGGATGAGATTTGAGAATAGGTTATTAGATTTGGCAATTAGGAGAGCACTGGTAACTTTGGAGAAAGCAGTCTCAGTTCAATAAATAAGTTGGGAGCAAGACTGCAGAAAGTCCAAAAGTGAGTGAGAAGAAAGGAAGTGGAGGCATAAACAAATTCAGCCTTGAAAGGGAAGAGAGATATAGGAGGGCAGTTAGTGGAGATGGACAAATTAAGTGAGGGGTTTTTTGAGAATGGTACAGACATGAGCATGTTTGTAGGTAGTATGGAAGTTGCTAGTAGATAAAGAATAATTGAAGATGAATTTTATAGCGGGGATAATAGAGGGGATTATCTACTATAGAAGACAGAATGGGACAAGATCACTTGGACATGTAGAAGAATTTGTCTTGGCAAAGGGAAGGGCCATCTTGTTTGAGAGACAGGAGAAAGGGGAGATAGTAGCCTGAGTAATCTAGGTAATATGAAATGAGGACATAGGGAAAAGAGAGAACTCTCAGGGAATGAACTCAGTTTTTTTCAGTGAAATATGCAGCAAGGTTCTCAGCTTAGGGAATGGGGAAAGGGCAACCATGGGAGATTTGAGGAGATATGATAAGGTTGAGAAAAGCTTCTTCACTGAGTGGAATGGTGAATTAGCTAATGAGGTATGAAAGAATTACCATACCATAGTGAAGACCCAGTTGAGATTATGTAACATAAATTTCTAGTGGGCACAGCTTTCTTTTCAGCAGCCTATGATTAGAAGCAAAGTCAGTAGATGGTGGAAATAATCCAAGGATGAGACTTGGCAAGAGAAGATCAGAGATAGGGTATAGAGGCAAAGGACTTGAGAGAAGAGAATAGTATAGGGTCAAGCTGGTGCATCAAGGGATCAAGATGGGGAAGAATGGAGAGTGTAGCTAGTGCGTGTGTGTGTGTGTGTGTGTGTGTGTGTGTGTGTGAGAGAGAGAGAGAGAGAGAGAGAGATGTAGTTTGGGACAGAAGGGTGGAGGGACTGAAAGTCATTATGCAGACAAAGGACAAAGGTAAAGGAGAAATAGAATGATAACAGATTGTGATCAAATAAGAGATTTCAGAATTCATGAACATGTAAGTGGTACATTTGTGGGTGATAGAAAATGAAGGATACAATCTGTGTGACCCTGGGCTAATCCCTTGACTTCTCTGTGCCTCATGTGTGAAATGATGAGGAAATGGGACTCAATGGCCTCTCTCCAGCTTTAAATCTATGAGCCTAGAAAGGCATGCCTAGCAATTATTAGCACCATGACTGACATATAATAAATAAGTGATTCATACGTGCTTGTGGTTTGATAACAGTTCTAGACATGGTCCAGGGCTGCTCACACTGAGGAGATTTGTGTACCAGCAAAGCCCAGAACAATTGCACAAATTGGAGAGAACCCAGTGCTATCAAGACAGGTACAGATGCAGGCGTATTTTCCTGGGTGGAAGCCAAATAGTTCACTCTTTCTGTTTAGTGAGCGCTTGCGTTAAATAACCACATTGATTCACCCAGAGTAGATGCTGCCTAGATTACTTCATAACTTAATCCACCTATATCACTCCATTCCTGAACACTAGGCTGTAGAAGAGAGGGAATGGATGGGTGACAGATTAAGGACTGAATGTAGTGGGTAAAGAAAAGGGAGATGGGGGGAAAAGAGCTTTAAAATGATTGAGATTTTTTTTTTGTTCTGAACTACAAAGACAATGTAGAATAATGCAAAGAGCTTTGGATTTGAAGTTAGAAGAGTTGACTCTACCATGTGGGTAATGAGCAGGTCATAAGATTTAGAGTTACAAGCAACCCTAGTGATCAGAGTAAGGTAGCTAGGTGGTACAGTGGATAGAGCCTTGAGTCTGGCAGACCTGAGTTCAAATGTGACCTCAGACACTTACTAGCTGGATGACCTTCAGATGGTCCCCTAACCCCTTTGAGCCTCAGTTTCCTCATTTGTAAAATGATTAGTATTAGACTAATAAGAGTGCCTATCTCCCAGGGTTTTTATGATGATCAAATGAGATCATATTTACAAAAAGTTTTAAAAACCTTAAAATGCTACGTAAATGAATTACATATTATTACTTAATTACTCAGGGTCCTAGTTGCCTCATCATAAAATGAGAACCATATAAGTAAAGATTTTCAGTGATGGAAAGGACTCCAGTTGCCACCTAGTCCATTTCATAGGCCCCATAATGGGTCTGACAAGTGGTTATTTAGGCTTTGTCTGAAAATCTCCAGTGACTGAGAAGCTATTTCCCTTCTGAGGCAGTGTCATCCCCTTTTGGGAAACTCTGATAGGAAATTTTCCCTGACATTAACCTCAGTTTCCCTCCTTGTTCTTCATACCTGCCATTCCTAGTTCCACCCTATGGGGCCTAACAGAACAGAAGTGGTCCCTCTTCCACACAACAGTCCCTCAAGTACTTGAAGATAGTTATCACATCCCTCCATGTCTTCTTTTCCATACCAAACATTCCTGTTTCTTTCAACCTATGCTTATTTGGCCCTCCATGATTCTGTTGTCTTCCTCTGGACATTGTCCAGCTCAACAATATCTTCCTTAAATTGTGGTGCCCAGAACTGAACTCTACCAGGGCAGAGTAGAAGAGGCCTATCACCTCCTTGTAACAACAATTGTGTGACCTTTTTTCTAGAGTTTCTAGGCAGCTGAAATCATGATTCTTGCAAATGAGCTCTGTATCTGTAAAATACTATGAAAAATATAATGTATTTTAGTTGTAGTTCTAGTTCTGAGAGAGGCAACATGGCATAAAGGACTGGCTTTGGGGTCAGAAGACCTAGGTTCAAATCTTACCTCTGACACATATTGACTGTGTGACCCTGGGCAAGTTACTTAACCTCTTAACTGACTCTGAGAATAAGTTGTAGAAAAGAAATGCTTCTCTACATTGGTAGAGGGAGTTCATTCATGTTTTTCCTGTACTAATCAAACTATGGATGCAGTTCCTGTCCTTATTCTAATTGTAATTAAGATGTCACTAAAAGCTGGAAGAGAGGCTGAGGGACTCAACTTAATTCCCTTTCTCTTGCCCTTGGAGCCCCAGGCTCTGTATCATTGAGGTCCTTTCCTCTGTCCTCACATCGCTCAGGAGCGAGGCTGGGTAGGGTAGATTAAGGAATGAGGTTTTCTAGGTTGCTTCTATCCTGAGTTTCCCTCAGTCTTGTCAGGAACTCTAACCCTTCCCCTAAATCTTAGTTATCTCTAAAGCAAACAGACCTCCAGGAGATATGGGAGCACCCTTATCTGTTAGTCCACCTACACAGACAGGGGCTGCTTGGGAGGTCTTTCTATGCTTTTGGTTGGGACCCAGATCTTGGAGATTGAGGGATGGCCTACAAAGCCTGGGTACTCAAAATTCTGCTCTAAATTCCGAAGTCACTGAATCTTGTCTCTGACTTATGGCTCATTCATAGCAAAACAAGGTTTAGAAATCAATGAGGTAGTTTTATATTCCAGAGAGGAAGTTGCTTAAATACTGTGAGGTAAGGGCTTCCAGAAAAGCCTCCTTACGACCTAATTTTGCATCTGGTGCTATGCTTAAAGTTTTACCATTAGAGATTCATTCCTTTGAGTTAAGTAATGTTTGATGCTTTGTGGCCCTCTACTAAAATAATGTGACCCTGAGAATAGTAACATTCCGAGTAATTAACATTCTAGCATGACTCTGTTGGGTGCTTTTCTCTGTGACAAGAAGGTTGGTACAGAATGAGATCATTGTATAATTGGACAGAAGGGACTAAAATATGGAAAAAGAAGACAAAGAGAAAGAAAGTTGGTCACTCCATAGTTTTTCTAAGTACTAGTCTTGCAATCCCAAGTTACTTTCCTTATAGGAAATGAAAGAAAGATCAGTGAATAATCTTACTATACTACATTCAGTCTTCTTAGCCAGAGTTTGAATGGAAGCTAGAAAGGCAATAATCATCTCATTTTGTTTTTACAATAAGGTAGTGAATCAGTTAGGGAAGGTGTTATTCATCCCATTTTATAGATGTGAAAACTAAAGCTCAAAAAGGAACTTGACCAAAGCATACAACAAACAAATTGCAATGCCAGGACTCAAACTCAGGCATTTCAACATTAGTCTACAAGGTAGAATGATGGATGGTGGAGGATTGCACACATACACATAGATAAGCATAAGATGAGGGAAGTGAATGGGGCAAAGGAGAAATCAAAGTATCCTAGGAACATTTGGGGGTTTTGAGGGGAAAGACATGAGAACGAAGTACAAACAACTTTTGAGGTTAGTCCAGTACTCCTTTCACCATTTATCCATTATTATTATTATTTTTAATTTTTAATTATTTTTAATTATTTTAATTATTTTTAATCTTCCCTTCCCTCTCCTCCCCTCTCTGCCCCACCATGGCAGCATACAATAAAATATAGGATCTACAAATACCTTTACATTAAACACTAGTCAAGTTGTAAAGAAGTTATCCAATATTTTAAAAAATATTTTTTATAACTACTAACTTGATGACTATCAACAAACATGAACATTTCCAAACACAAAGGAAGGCAGAAAAAAAAAGTATTGCCAAGAAACCATGAATCAAACATGTACAGCTATTTTTAAAAGTTTATATCAATTTTAATATAGTAGTATGTTGGCACTACTTAAACTGGGGAAATATTTAACCCCTTACTCTTCAGTGGTCTTTAAGCAAAAGCTGGATGCCCAAGCATTAGATATCCGACACTGGGAATCCTTGAGGAAGGTCAGAAGCTAAGAAGGTTGAATGTTGTATAGTAAGATCATTTGCTGCTGGTTTTTTTTTTTTTGTTCTTGTTGAGTCATTTCTGTCATGTCTGATTCTTCATGACCTCATTTGGGATTTTCTTGACACATACTGGAGTGGTTTTCCGTTTTCTTCGCTAGCTCATTTTACAGATGAGGAAACTGAGGCAAACAGGATTAAGTGATTTGACCAGGGTCACACAGCCAGTGTCTGAGGTCATATTTGAACTCAAGGCTTTCTGACTCCAGGCTTGGTGCTCTATTCACTGTACCACCTAGCTGTCCACTATTATTTACTAATCTTTCGTTTATTTCCTATAAGTAAGGAAAGTAACTTGGGGTTGCAAGACCAACACTCAGCAAGTTGGTCCTATAAGCACCAGCCAACTTGCCTCTCTTCTATCATGAACTTAACTTGCTTTTCTTTTGTATATTTTTAGATGCTTCATTAATACTCTCTTCTTCCTTCCTTTCCCTTTTCTTCTCCTTCCCTCCCCTTTCCTCCCTTTCACTCCTCTCCCTTTTCTTCCCTTCTGATCTCCTTCCCTCTTCTTCTCTCCCTTTCACTCCTTTCCCTTCCTTCTCTTCTCATCTCCTTTTCTTTTTTTATTTTTGTATCACTGTCACTATCCCATATACCTCAACACCCCAGTTTCTTAATAAAAGCTCTCCCTTCTAACAAATCAATATAATTGAGTCAAGTAAATTGATGTTTTTCCCTTTACTTTAACATCTCTGGTCACACATACATTTTTGGACATGCCATTGTTTTGTATGCTTATGCTAAATTATTCCCAGAAAGGGTTTCAGACAATTTAGGAAACCTGAAGTGGTGAAAGGGGCTAGTGAAAGTAATGCAAATAAATAAATGAAAGAGCATTAAAGATGCTTTTAAAATGCCCAGAAGAGAACAAGAAGAGGCTCAGGGGACATAGTAATAACTAACAGCTATTATATAAAATACCTTTAAGTTTTATATAGCACTTTATGATTTGCAAAGTGGATTTTTTCCCCAAAGTCGATAAAACAATACTGTGAGGTAGGTGCTGTAATTATACCCTTTTTACAGATGGAGAAACTAAGGCTGAAAGTAGTTAAGTGATGTGTCCAGGGTTGTATAGCTAGTAAGAATCTGAGTAGAATTCAAACTCATGTTTTACTGACTCACTCCACTATACCACCTAGCTACACAGATAGGCAGACAGCTATAAGAATGAACGTACTGAATTTAGTACACACTTTAAAAACCAAAATCTACATGTAATGAGATTCATAGTTTCATATTCAGGACACTTCTATTCTTTGTATAATAAAAATGTTTATGTTTATCAGTGTTTGTAAAGTTTAGAATGACAAGAACAATTTTTTAAAAATGGCTAGTCACAGTCTCATGAAATATTATATTGGAAAGGGACTTCAGAAGCCATGTAGTCTGACCTGTACCTGACAAAGGATCCCCTTTGTCAGATACCTGATGTGTGGGCATTTAGATTTTGCTTAAAGACCACTGAGGAATAAAGGGTTAAATATTTTCCCAGGTTGATAGTGAAATAATTTACTGTTTAAAATCTAGGGATAATTTGAAAAAAAAACACATGGTCTTCACAAACTTTATATTTAAATATAGTATTTTCTTTGGAAACTATTATCTTTCATGATTTAGAATGAATTAGGAAGGAAGATTACCTGTGCCATTTTAAAACAGACCATTAGATGGCCATTAGGAAGAGGTACTCATATGTCCCCAGCAGCCTTTGTGATGCTTATGAGGGCCTGCACAGGTAGAAGAATCTCCTTTCCCAAAGTCCAAAGTAATGACTCCTTGATCATGGTATTTTGGAGGGAGTGCATCTTAGACTCCTGGAATTTGAGCTACTGCCCTTGGAGATACAAAGGATTAGAAACAAGCATGTGGCTATGTCACTCTTCCACTGATTTTCAAGCACTCTCTGTCAAAAGGAAGAAATGGACAAAATACGAAACATTTAGCATTCAGGCAAAGGAAGAAATGACTGAGATCTAAGAGTTTAGAACTGGACCTACCATCATTTACTAAAGCAAATGACTGTACTTGATACCTCATTAGTAACTTTCCAATGTACTTATCATATATTGTCTTGTACTGAAATTATCTGAGTTGGTATCTTGTGTGCATGCTAGAACATAAACTCTGTGAGGTCAGGGACTGTGACTTAAATTTTGAATCTCTCTATAATGGCCAGCACAATGCTTTGCATATAGTTGTTGCCTAATAAATGCTTCAGTGTTAAATTTAATTAGATGAAGTTCATAAAATAGACAGTATCCTAGAGGAAGAAAACAGTGAAATTGAAAGATCACTGAATTTTGAGTCAAAGGGTCAGAGGGCTTGAACCTGTGTGATTATGAGCATGTTATGGAATTTATATCTGGTAGAGATATTAGATATCATTTAATCCAATAAAACTGAAACCTAGAGAGAGGAACTAAGGTAATAGCTTACTCTCAAGAATACCAGGGTCAAGGACACAAATTTGAATCTTGACTCATCCACTTTCTATTTGTGTGGCCTTAAATAGGGTCCCTCTCTGGGCCTTGGCTTATTTATCAGTAAAATAGCTATTGTACTATTTGATTTCTCAGATCACTTCCATCTCTAAGCCCTACAATCATAGCTCATTCCTCTGGTTGCCAATTCAAGAAGGAAGTTTACGTTAAATAAAAGCAAATGAAAGAGAGGGAACAAGTATTTATATAGTGTCAACTCTGTGCCTTTTACAATATTATCTCATTCATTCCTCACGACAGCCCTGCAAGGGGGGGGGGATGCTATTATTATCTCTATTTTTACAGTTGAGGAAATGGAAGCAAACAGAGGTCAGATATGAATTCAGGTCCCTCTGATTTCCAAGCCCTATACTCTTATTCATTACACCACCAGCTTTCTCTAGGTGACAAATGGAAGCAAAGACAGTTTTTCTTCCTAAAGCCAAACTACGAATGCTCACTACTCTGGGAAGTTTGGCTAGAGGAGACTACTCCAAACCCATTTATTAAAGTCAAGAGTAACTCTTCAGTTTTTAAATTTGCCAGAATAGAAGTCATAAAAGCTTTAGGTCCTCCTGGAACAGTTTACAAAAGAACAGTTAACATTTCCATTACTCTTTCAGGGTTTCCAAGATATTTCCTTAATACAACCCCTTGAGGGAAGCAATGTATATATGCAAGTAGCCTCATTTTGCAGATGAAGAAACTAAGGCTCCAAGATGAAATTAATGCCTCGGCCAGGGTCATATAATTTGGAAGTGTCAGGGCTAAACTTGAAGCTTCTGTGTCTCATTCTACCTTTTCCATTCTACCATGCCTCCCATCCTAGGCTGCCTCTTTTTATTCTATGATTTTAGCAAGTGGGTGAAATGTGGTCATGTTTACGTCTTCTTCTGACTCATCTGGGACTAGAAACTGTGGGAAGAAAATTATAACAGGAGTTTGACCCAACCTGGCTTTATGTTCTTCCTCATAAGGGATAAACAAAGGTAAATTTGTCCTTGGAATCAACCTTGTGGCAATAGGAGGTTACCTGGAAACCCTGAAATCTGGATGAATCAAACTGCCCAGGTAACAAAAGGCATTTGTATCATCAGTGCTCAGGGCCTAGTTGTCAGGCTTTACTATCCAAAATATTAGGGAATAAACACCATAACTGTCATTCTAATTGCATCATAGTCTGTTGTTCTGGGTGGGCCTTGACCCTGCATTTAATCCCCTAAAAGATATTTTCAGAAAAAAAATCCAAAGCACATCAATGAGCTTGTAATTTATATTTATTTTGCACAAGCTTGCATATATACTGCACATACATTCAGTTTAAGAGAAGATGGAAGGCACACAAGGCAATTGAACTACTGTATCCTTTAAGTGGTACAAAGCAAAAAGGTCAAAGTTTGGAGAGTATACAAAAGCTTAAAACACACAAAATAAAACCCCATTCCCACCCTACCCCCAAACAACGTCTTTTTTTTTTCTGTTTTAAAATTTAGTAGCTGCCAAACTAAAATGTTCACTTTGACTTTAAAATCAATTGTCTACTGCACCTTTTAAAAATTTATTTAATATGGACAGGGAATCTCATTTTTTTAATCATATCATCAATTAATATTACAGTACATCCTTGGTAATACAAAATTGTACACCTTCATCAAATAAATTAGGATAAATTAAACCAATAAATTATGCAAAGTCTTTAGAACAATAGACAACAACAACAAAAAAATTCCACAGTTGAAATTGCCTCTAGCTAAAACAAAACAAAACAAACTCAAAAATTGACTTTATCAGTTCAGTTATTGTACTATTTTCAAATTAAAGGGTCTTTATTACAAAAAAAAAGAGCTTAATGCTATTTACAACATATTGCTAAATAATATAAAGGCAGTGTCTTGTCACGTTTTGTAACTATATACAAATGAGTAATGACTGGGATGATACCAGTGTGAACTTTAACCTTTGACTCTTCTAGGGAGCTTTCAGTCCAACTCAATATGTTTTTCACTCACTCTGATTTCTGATTTTATAGGGGGCAATTCAAACACACTTGTCCCCCTGTGGGGAGGACCTATGTTTTCCCAAAATACAGAATGAATAAATTCTCCCATGAGAGGGCTAGCCCAAGAAATGTATGTCTCCTGGTTGCTTCTCCCTCTCAGATAGATGGCATTTTACTGGAAGTCAGATTTGGGAGAAGGAATTGTAGTTTAGGTAAAAAGACTGTGAAGAGTTCAGATGCCATCAAATCCCACACAAAGAGTGTTTCTAAGAAGACCCGAAGGCTAAAAAATACCAGTTTTTAATCCCAGCTTTGAATGAGCCTTTCTTAGCTTCAATTTATAGATGGTTTACAACCAACAGTTCTACAGAAAACAAAATTGCATTTCCTTCAACATAACAGTTAAGTGCAATACAGTAACTGATACTCATATAAACCAGTTACATTCTTTTAAGGGGAGCCTTTTGAAAACAATGCCTCTTGGAATATTCAAACACAGAGTTGGTACCAGAAGGAAACATTTGCACTAGTCACACCAATGAATACTCTATAATACACATGGCAAATCAGTTTTGCTCTAACTTCTCATGTACAATGCTTATTCTGGGGGAGCTGTAAACCACTCTTCATTTTACAAATTTGTTAATGCTGCTGGTGAAAATCCTAGTTTTAAAGCCACAAATATCTTCACCTTTATATCTTAACATTAACCTATGGAAAAGAAATTTTTGTTTTACGTATTAAATGACTTCATGTACATAGAAAAAAATCTGTAATTTTTACAGAAACTGTATCACCCTTGTCCTTGACATCTGATGAAAGAGACTGTTATCTTTTAAAAGGAGAGAGGCTGGATTTTGAAGAATGCTTTCAACTATCTATACAGTTACTGAAGTGTTCCTAATAAATCCAACAGATGTTTTGAGAACGTCGTTATTAAAATCTATGTATTATGCAAGAACAGCCATAAGGTTAAATATTTACATTGCTTTATAAAAGTTCCCCTCTTGGTTTTGTTTTGTTTTATTTTTTATTTTTATGTTTTTGTATTTTTTTCAAAGATATTCACCCACTTCCCTGGTACAGTAACAAAGATTCTGCAAACTTAAAACACTTTTAATTAAATAATACTCAGAGGCACAAAGCAAACCTCAGGAATATATATGGGTGAACATTTCCTTAAATAATGCCTACATTCTAACATATTCCACTTGTTATACCATTTAATGTGAAACGTTCTCATTAAACAACCAGAGATATAGTAAGAATTAAATGTTTTGCAGTTGCAAATAGAACATTCTTTTCACAAAACATAACAGATGTCTAAAATAGGATCTTAAATCTAGATAGGAAAAAGGTAAGCTTTTCACTTCACACGCATATATATATTTATATATAGATAGATTCTGTGTGTGTCTATTCACATGTATACTTATGCATACACATGTATAGCACAGCATATGAAATATTGCTTCTATACTACTTTTCTTTAGGCTAAGAAAACACAAGATTTGCACCACAGTTACAAAAAATTGGCTTCTACAAGAATTTTCAAAACTTGAATGCTGCTCAAACAATTGAGGAAAAAAATAATTTGCGTTATCAAACTGTTCTAAAAATTCTCTTCTTCAAAAACGTAGTCTGCCGCTTTGTTTTTTTTAAAAAGACACAAAATATGCATAGCTATCAACATTATGTCAAACAGCCAGAAAAAAAATCTAGTGTTTATTGCAGCTGTAGTAATTGGAAATAAAGTCTAAAAGATGAAATTGAAAGCCACAGAAGGCACAAGAACAATTGTACTTGTGGGAAAAAAACTGGTATTTTGAAGGATTTTTTTTTTTAATCCTTCCGCTGGTGCATTTAAGGTCTAGGCACAGACTATAACCTCAAGTGTATACGCAGAAAGAAATCAGAATTAGCAGAAAATGAATGGCAATGTGGTCATTTCAACATGGACTTTAAATTCTTTTCTCTGTCTAAACTCTCCCCCACCATGAAAAATTAGCCATCTCCAACCTAGTCAAATTTCATTTAGAAGACTAGTTATACCATCTGCAAGATAGTAATTTGCACTTTCAATTTTGTCACCCAGATTTTTGTCATTTTCAATGGACTGAGAGGCATAAGATAATATGGCTGCACTGGGTGGGGAACTCCCCTGCTCCAAAAGCAAAGTGACCAAGCAATGAAATATTTCCTTCAGATTCAGTTTCCACTCTGAAATAATTTCTATGCCTCAGTGAAGCTCGAAAGTCTATTACTCTCTTTAGATAAATGCAACGGCATCTAGGTGTTAGTCTAGAGTTTTCCTCAATTCACTTAATTAAATTAGGTGGAGGGGAAGGGTGGAGAGTGTGTATCTGGAGGAGGTGGGGGCAGAATTGTAATTTAAAAATCAACTCATGTTGATTTTTGAAGGATCAGTTCCATTCCAGATCAGGAAAGTACATAGCAATTCTTCCACAGAGTCTGTATAAAGTATGGCTTTGCCTTTTCCCATTGTCAATGGTAATGCAATATTGTAACACCACATCAGTGACATTTTAACAGCCAAGGACTGACTTGATCCTAATTTGGGCCTGCAGATCACCTTCTCCTGTGGGTAGCAATACCCCAAAGAGGGGACTACCACCAGTTGATCATCTCTTTACATAGTGCAGATCGGATTGTAGACATATTAAATGCCATAGTTGCCAAATCATACTTTATTTTTTTAAGGAAAAAAAAAAGATGCATATCCTGTTGATGTGCCCATCCTTTAAGAAAAGCGCACTGGAAAAGATGTGTTTTGTGTTTGACTCATTTTGAAACTGCTGGCACTTCATCCCATGTTATTGTTTTCATTGTCTATACGGCAGGGATCCTGCCTGTGCTTGGGAATAATGACAGGGCATCATAGGATTGGGCTGTTTAATTTGAAGTCAGCAGGTTTTTAAGGCTTTGTGCTGACAATAATAGCTTTCATACATTTCTGTCTATCAGCAGTATTTATAAATGAAGTGAAATTGCAGTGATCAGGTCAGCTCTTTAGTCACATGGGTAAACTTTCACTCTCCAAAGTCAAATGCAGTTTTGGAATAGAAAAAAAAAGTGAAGGAAATGCCGTATTTATGTTCCCTATGATCTAAATACCAGATTTGTTAATGAGTCATTTAGTGAAAAGTGTTTTAACCAAATTACGTGATGAAGGGGGAAGGGATGGAAAACATTAGTGAACAATAAATTCTTACTGCATCTGTTCAAAAAGAAATCAGAAAAAGAAGTATAAATGCCATCAGATGTGTTTTTAAAGTAAATATTGGACAGTAAACACTGGAAATTTTGAAAATAATAAAAAAAAAAGGAGAACCATTGAAGAAAGCACAAAGAACTAGCAGCTAGCTTTCTTATATTATGCTGAAATCGTGTCACTTAGGTTAATCCCAAACTTTACTATACTGTACACTCACTCTACTCATATTTTGGTCAACACTAGCTTCTGTATTAGAAGAGACTGGTAGCACATTATTCATTTTTAAAAGCTGCACAGAAAAGCAAGGAAAAACTGTTAGGTTGTCATCACTTTGCATATCCATCAAGACAGTAGGGAATTGTTTCTATGACTTAATTTTATCACATTGTAGGTGCTTAACAAATGCTTGTGAATTTGAAAAATCATCTTTTTTGGGGGGGGAGGGTCATTCTTATATGTGTTCCTCTGACAAGATGAAGTCCAAGCAAATTTATTTGTTATTAAAAAGCTTCCAGCATAACCAGGAATTGAAAGTCCAGGATGGGATTATTTTTCTCTTCCTGTATAAAGGTAATTCAGAAAATAATATGGGGGGAGGGAATAAATACAAATGGAGAGAGTTATCCTTTTTATACAACTTTGAGCAAAGTTGAGCAAAGAATAGGTTTGAAACTTGTGTGCCTTTTAGTATCTGAAGCAAGATGAGGGTAAATAGAAAAGATTTAGGTTTTACTTGTGGAGAATGAAATATGTTCTGTTTTTTAACAAGAGGACCATACTGTAAAATGAGAGAAGTGGCTAGACCATCATGCATGAGTTGCCAGTCTCAACCTGAAAGGGCCAATCTTGTGCAAAATTGGTTTGCCTCAATAAGAAACTGGCAGCTAAGTCATTAATTTGGGAGTGGGGATAGTCATCATTCCTATCAGGAAAAGGTTGATAGCTTTTTGTTGTTTTGTTATGTTTGGAAATCTGGTCTTCTGGGAGTATCACTTTAGGCAATGAGCTGCTAAAAATGTCATTAGCTGTTTTTAGAGATGAAAGCAAAAGCAACATAATTAGCTAAATAAAATAAAACTAAACTTAAATAGTGATTCCATAGAGTTTCAGACCTTTTTTAGCAGTAAAAACAAGAGGAAACTTCATTGTCTACAGTAATGTGCCATGATGCTGGTTTCCCTCGGCCAAAATGCCACATAGCAGCAAGCCATGTATCTGACAGAGGCATCCCATACATGATGCCCTACCTTGCTAAGACAGGCTTTACCCACTTCAAAATTCTTCTCCCTGAAAATGAACCCCATTTAAGTCTCCAAATGTTAAGGGCCTTGGGCAAAAAGTAAACTGAAGGCAGAAGGACAATTCAGTATCCCCTTGCAACAGAACAACAGAAAAGAAAAAAAGAGAGAGTGTTCATGAGGAGGAGGCAGAATTACCAGCTGATTTCATAAACATATCTATGCCTCTCATACACATGTATATGAAATCAAAATTTAGATACACATAACTTGGGCATCCAAAGGGGACTGCTACTTTTCATACATTCAGAAAGAGTTGTTGAAAATTTCTATTCATGAAGAAGCTCTTGTAGGCAGTTCGGGGATTTGAAAATCTCAGGGACTTCACTATCCAGCTTGCAGATGACCTTGTATATGGCCTTCTTCCAGGAAGGATCAACATCTTTGCCTGCGATAATGGCATTGAAAAACTCTCGTAATGTGATCTGTGCGACTTCCAGGAATCTCTCTGGAACCTGCTGATACAAGGAGACAATGGCATTAATAAAGTTTTCAGTTTCAAGTCTCCAGTTCTTCAAAGGAAATTGAGCTAAGTTCTTTCTTTCAGAAAGAGGCTTATATGGCACCTGCATTTTCTAAAAATGGCAGTCCTGTATTCTTTTATGTAAAGTTGTTATATATAGTAGCACAAGAACACAGGATGGACAGTTCAGTGGAGTTTTAGCAATAGAATCCTACTCCTCCTAGGAAAGTCCTGAGGTCTATTGAAACAACAAACTCCTGAGTTCTAGAGTGGTTGTTTGGGGATGGAGGTTGGGAAGAGAAGAGATGACTCAAGTCTATTACAAAACAGTTATGATCCTGAACAAAAGTTTTAAAAGTGAAATTTCCAACAACTAAATCATATTTCTCCAATTATTCCCACTATAAATTCCAGGGATTTTCACACAGAAAAACATTTGGGCTCCAAAATAGACAAAAATGATAATTTAGAAAACAAAAAAGGAAAGCCAAAAAAGAAAACAATCATATTTAAAAGAAGTCACAAAATACATAGAAATTTAAACTATCACACCAGACCACAGGAACGTACATAGAGTTGCAGGGGATCAACTCAAGTCAGGTAGTCCAACTCCTTCATTTTACAGATGAGGAAATTAAGGCCCCAGGGAGTTAACTGATTTGCCCAAGGTCACATAGGTAATAAAATGACAGAGCCAGAATTCAAATTCAGATCATCCCACTAAAACCAGTCCTTTTTCTTACGGCACCCTATTGCCTCTCAGCATTTAGTACTTGGATGATAGGCATATGGTTCTATTAAATACCCCAATTCTGATACTTTCCAGTTTGATAAGACTTGACAGATCATTCAATCTGTCATAATGTTTGAGATGTCACAGCCATCCCAATATAATTTGTATGATTTTTAAAAAATGCTGTTCTATTGGCCATTTTAAACCATCTTTCTCTTGCAGTTGGATCCACATGAAGAAACATGTCCTATGGATTGACAAACCTTTAGTTTGCCTAGTTTTTTAAGCTTAATCTCTGTCTGAAGATAAGTATTTCCCTTTTAAGTTATCAAATTTT
>CM053586.1:273417411-273437411 GCA_028646515.1 Pseudochirops corinnae
CCCCCCCCCCCCCCCCCCCGCTTCTAATATAAGAAAAGGAAAAGAAATAATGTTTTCATTTTACTTCAATCCAATAGCTCTAAAATCGTGGAAAGACACAGCTTTTTTCTTTCGAAAGAACTGTGTGATCAGGGCTGCCCAGTTTGAAACTTTCTTTATGCCAACCTTCAATAGCTCAAAGCAATCTAGTCTGTTAATTTGCGTTTATTTCCTCTCTTGTACCTCCTTCCCCCTTCTTCCGAAGTTGTCAAGGCAAAACACTTGAAAGTTCAGCTCTTCCTAAGACCTTGTCCAAAATATTTAACCTGGCCCAGAGTTTAAAAAGGAACAACATACTAAGTTTTCCAAAAGTTAACTTGCGTCATGAGCTGTCCCAAGATGTGAACAATATGTTTAATCCTACAGCAAGGTCATTCTCTGAAGATGATTTCTAAGTGTCTCTAGAGGAGTACAAAAAAAAAAAAAAGAAGAAGAAGAAAGAAAGAAAGAAAGAAAGAAAGAAAGAAAGAAAGGAAGGAAGGAAGGAAGAAAGGAAGAAAGAAAAGAAGGAAAAAAACACCCTTCAAAAAAAAGATATCCTAGGAAAGAGAAAAAAAAAAAACAGTTAAAGTACTTTACCGAGCATTCATTCACCCTGGTGTGCACATGATTCCTCTAAACAAACTCCCCTACCCCTGCTGTTTGTTAAGTAAATATTGATCAAGGAGAGACATATCTCCTGACAGCAGTGGCACAAGCTAGGGACTTACCCTGCAGACAGAGTGGACTTAAATGGATAAACTCAGATGCTGTAGTAACTCCACATAGAGATTATCAGATAAAAAGGCAAGAACAGATATGTCAATGCTGAATCTCTCCATCATGGGGGCCCCCTCCCCAGACTCCTGCATGAAACCCCAACTTATTTTACCCACATGAACTACTTTTCTGGAAGCAGAGAAGGCTCTATACCCACCACAAATCCTCTTTACAAATGGGAATTCATGGAGATATGAAACTGAGTAGTAAGTGAACACAACTGAGGGTCTTCCTTGACAGTCAGTCTCCATTTATTCTGTACACACAGTAGTGAGAAAGTGGCGGTGCTCAGAGAAGGAGCAGGATGGGATGCTATGAAGAGTGAAATGTGTGTGATTTCCTATTTCAGTTTGTAAGAATAAGATTCAAGGACCTGATAATTGTTGTGAAAGTATGAAGTGTTACATGAATATTATTATTGTCCTACTTTGAAAGAGCAAAAAGATCTCTGATTCCTGGTAAATCTTTCATTTTGTCTACGCATCAAGGGAAAGCATCCTCTGGGAGAACTAACCATGGTAGGTATCTTTGCTTAAGCTCAGGCAACAGAGTTGCTCCGCCCACTTTGATAAATTTAAATTTGGTCCTATTTCGACATTGGGACTCAAATCTCTCTTTCTTAAACTGTCAAAAGCTGAAAGGAACACCATACTAAGTCAACACATGTGCTTCCTCCAGGAAGGTGAGATATTGAAATTATTTCTGAAAATAAATCTGTGTATAAGACACCCAGAGATCTGTGGGTGAGGATCAAAACATTTTGTTTAGGGTTCCGAAGACACATGTAAATGGCACTTTAATTTTGATAGGAATTCTGCCCCCCTTGTACCTATGATTATAAAGAACAGGACTGCAACACCAGCAATGGAGATACTTTCAAAGTGCTTGCTGTGTCATGACAGGATAATGAAGATTCTGCAGTAACTGCTGGGTTTTATACCTAAGTTCTTTCTGTCTTAATATTACAGATGGTATTAAAAACTTAAAAAAAAAAATCTAGACCTAAGGTTTCATCTGTGTTAGAAGTCCAATGTAGATGAACAATTCTCCTATTTAAATTCAAATCCACCCTCACTTACTAGTTGTTTGAGCCTGTGCAAGTCAGTGTCTCTGCCTCAGTATCTTCATCTGTAAAGTTGTGATAGTACTAGTACCTACCATTCAGGACTGAATTAGATGGAATGGAATAAGCCCATAAATGATCACTTGAGGGCAGGGGAAAGGGAGTAAGAACTGATAAATAAAAGTTTCAGGAAAGGCTCCCTGTAGGAGATGGTACAAGAGCTGGGATTCTATGAGGAAGAAGTACAATTTAACATGGGTACAGTTTGTGCAGTGCACAGAGACTGGAGGGCAAGGGCTGAATTTGAGGAAAAGAAAATAGGCTAGTTTGGTGGGTGTGTAGAACGTGTGAATTCAGATCAATCCAAATTCAACAAACATTTATTAAGCACTGTGCTGGGTGCAAAGTATGCACAGAAAAAAACTCAATCAACCCCCCTGCCCTCAAGGACCTTACATTCTACTTAGGAGAAAAAATGTGCACAAAAACCTGGCAAGGTAGGCTGGAGCCAAATTATAGAGGGTTGTAAATGTCAAAGTGAGAAGCATATAGTTTATCCTAGAGACAAAAGTCACATTTTTTTTTTAAAGCTCAGAGGCAATAAAGAACCATTGAACATTTTTAAGCTGTCCAAAATTAAGTAACTTGTGGTCAAACACTTGATTTGTATCAAAGGTGGGTCTTGAACTCAGGTCTTTCCAACTCCAAGGCTGTAACTCAATTCACTTGCTTATGTTGCTTCTTTGTTAAAACTTAAAGGACCTTAGAACCATGAGGACAGTCCAAAAAATTGTCCAGAATCACCCTAATTGTGAACCACAGCTCAGTCATGTGTCATGCTACTAATATCATAAGAGTAAACACATTTGGAGGAAGTGAATATAGTCACAGTTCAAGGCTACCCTTGGAGGGGGTAGCGGGGGAGTTGGGGCGTGGGTAGGGGGGAAGGAAGAGTTTCCCTTGTATTAGCAAAAGAACACATGGCAAAAACAGTATTGTGGTCTTTTTTTTTTTAAAGCCAAGCTTCAAAAGAACAATGTTCTGTTGAGCAAAATTCAGTAGCATTCTGTAAACATTAATTTAAGGAGATCAATAGACTCAGTGAGCTAAAGCCATATTGCAAGATAAACTGGCCAGAGTACCACTTTGTCAAATAGATTTTAGTTTTCTCGGCTAGATAAAGATGGTTTCAAAATGGGGCAACGTGTTGCAACCAAGGTTCGGAAAGTATGTGGCCTTCAAACAGTCTGCCTGTTCCTACTACAAAGCTGGATAAACATACTTTAAAAATGATAAGATTGGTTCAGGATTGATTTTGCTTTCAAATTAAATATAAAGTAGAATTCTTGGGCGTCTCATTGTGGGAACAAAAAGCAATGAGCCATCATGCATGTAGATAAGGATATAAGTATTAGAGAAGGGGCTAAATCATCTCAGGAGAAGCTTTCAGGCAGTTGTCATGAATGTTTGCCTCTTATTTAAAAAAAATATCTTTATTCAAGTTGATCTGGTGGGCAAGAAAACTTGTCAGAATCCAAACAGATCTCTCACTATGTGGGATTAGAAGTTTGGGCTAGTGAAGGCTGCTCATGCTGTAATGCTTTCTGTGCATGTGAGATCATGTTAATGGGGGTCAGGGTGAAGGATGGAGGGAAGCACAGACAGAGAAGAGGACATAGGGTCGAGAAGTAAGAAAATGAGTGTGTTCCTCATATGTGACCTGCACAACCACTCCAGAACTTCTCTTAGACAAAGTTAAGGTGTCAGGAGTTTTGACCATCATCACAGATAGCAAACACAAGCCAATTTTCCTGGCGTTGGGGATATACATGGTACATATGGCAGGCCCTATGTTGAGGTTAAACAGCTTTAAGTCTGAACATACAGAACTCAACAATAGAAGCAGGGGTAGGTAGCAACCAGACACGATTCAGGAGAAATGATTCCTGGGAGGAAATGTAATTTTAAAAACCTCATAAACACTCACTCAGAGACTATCTGTAAGTCAAGTTAAGGATCTGACATAAATGAACACTGAAATGCCATGTAAAAGGCCTGGTACATTTTGGGTTGGGGGTATTATTCTTGTGGTGTGGGGAAAAGACTTTGTGGCACAGACTGATACAGTGATACCTCTGGCTTTTCTTGGCATGGAACAAGATGCACCAAGGACATAAGCATCTCCTGAACATGGCCTTAGTTTTCCAACTTGGAATCAAGCATTTTTATCTTACTGAAAGCTTAAGTTTTAATATAGATTATAATTGTAGTCTCCCAGAATAGATTTTGGAGGAAGGCCTGAGAGTTTCAGAGATTAAAATGATTATTCTGGGTCAAATCCTGAGAAGAAAAACCCCTGAAGATTAAAATGTGGTTGTGCTGAATATGTTACATCAATGACTTGTTCTTGAACATTATGGTTCTATGTAGGTTTTACTATTTTGGTGTTTGGTGATGTGTTTTTACTAGATTTAATGTTTCCTCCTTCCTGTGTCTGCGTGCTCCTTAGTTAGGGAGAGGCTCCATTTTCATAAAAATATCTATTCAAACCAACTCCTCTCATTTGACCTATGAGAAAGCTGAAATTTCAAGAGGATAAATGACTTGCCTGGCCCACAGAGAGTTAGTATGAAAAATGTAAATATAACTTAGTTCTGCTAACTCCGTAATAGAGTGATCTTTCTACTCTATTGGGAAATTTGTTTTAAGTCTATGAGATTAAAAAATAATAATTAGTTAATATTTACATAGAGCTTTAAGCTTTATAATTTCTCATTTTCTCCTCACAATAACCCTGTGAGATGAATGCTTTTATTCCCCCCATTTTTCAGATGAGAAAACTGAAACAGGGAGAGGTGAAGTGATTTGCCCAAAATCCTAGACCTAGTAAGAGTCTGACACAGACTTTGAGCTCAGATCTCTCTGATTCCAGGTTCAGCAATCTATCCACTGTGTTTCCAAATTTCAAGATAAATAACTATAGAAAATCTGTTGCTTTTTTTTTTTCCCCACTTGTATAACTACTTGATGAGAGGCAATATCAAATCCTGTCTCTTGATATATATACTGGTTGTCTGACCCCAGGCAAGTCACTGAACCTCCCAGTGACCTAGGCAGTTCTCTAAGACCATAAGCTGAAGGGGTAAAGGGAGTTTTCTCATTCAGGGATTCTTTATACCAATGGCATGACGGATCTTATCCCCATTTCTACACTCTCATCTGAGTATAAAGCATTTTAAATCTAATCTATATGTAGAAATTTTTTTCACAAAGAACCACTAGAATTGCAAATATCCATTCAGTTTCATACCTAGCAGGCAGGTGGTTTTTGGCCAGTAAATACCAAGACGATGCTAAACTAAGCAATCTGTCTATGCTCCATGACTAGAGGCAAGGTTTGAAAATTGTGTCTCTCTGCTGGGCAACTTGGATTCTTAAGTGTAACAATACAGCTTGACTTATCACAAAATAAACACCTATATGCCATTAAATTTATGGTATTTAGAACGTTAATATTGTGGGGAAAAAAGGAAAAGAAAGAGGTAGTATAGCACAGTGGATATTCAGCCTCTGAGTCGGACCTGAGTTCAAGTACTGACTGATTCATAATGGTTACATGACTCTGGTTAAGTAATTTCAACTTAGGGCTCCCAGGTAACTCTCTAAATTACAAAACAGTTGTACGTCTATGTTAGTGGAGGGAGCTTCCTCATCTCACATTGCTAAAATCACTGTTCTGAAGGAAGGAAGGAGGAAAGAAAGAAGGAGAAAGGAAGAAAAGAAAAAGAGAAAAGAAAGAACAAGCAAAAAAGAAACTAAGAAAGGAAGGAAGGAAAGAGAAAGAGAAATGGATAATGGTTAGGTAAATAAATGAAAAGCAACATTTATAAATGCTCTTATTACACCTCATATCCTGTCCACAACATGTTATGCCTTATTGTGCATTTTTGCCTATTGCCAGATAAACAGAATAATGGTAACAAAATCTGGCTGATGGATTAAAAAAACAAAAAAAACCTGGTGTTGGAACAGTGTTCTGTTCATATTAGGGTGTTCTACCTCATTTAAAGTTTGCAAGGGAAATTGTATACCTCCTGTGCTGGTGGTATTATACACCACCTCTTAGAGCCTTGGGAAGTAGATAATATTCCAATATTATTTTTCTTACCTTGTGTATGATTACCATCTAAAATGGCAAGCTAAGAAGCATCAGCCTCAGTTCCTACTTGGATATTTTTAACTAACAACGGATACTGATCTCTTTTTTTTTTTTAATTTTTAAAAAAATTTTATTATGGTTTGCATCATTGATTTCCACAAGATTTTGAGTTACATATTTTCTCCCCGTCTTTCCCCCACCCACCGCCTCAAAACAGCCATCCCAGTGTGTCCCCCTCCCCCAGTCTATTCTCTCCTATGTCACTTTTTGGTAGGGCAGGATGGATCTCCCAACTGCAGTGCCTGTGTAACAGATACTGATCTCTTGATTGACCTTCATATTCATTAAAGTTAATAGTAGCCCAGATAATCCCAAGTTATTTCTATTTGGTGTTGGAATGTATTACACTGTTATCTTTTCTAGCAGATCTATCTTTCTAATTTTACCTTGCTTATGTTAGTAAAATATTCAACTGAGTCTGTATTCCCTCTTCAGGAAGTATGGGTGAAGACATCTGGACACATGTAGGATACTGAGAAACTGAGAGTCCAGTAATTGAGTAAATGATATCTCCAAATGATGGAAGGGGCAGAAATTTTTACTGTCAGGTTGGCAATTCTCCTGTGCAAATAGTGCTCTAGAGAGTATTTTAAGGCTTGAGATATCGCCTCTAAGCTAGAAGATGAAGTGACTTCTTGTGATATCCAAGATCCATGAGTCACTGTAGAGGAGACAAGAGTAACCTGCATCCTAATACGTGGTTTTGATTGACAACTCCTTCAACTAGAGACGATCTGTTTTTGTACACTTTCCTCCCCCTTTCTTAAATAGGAAGCCCATTGCTGCTAGGATCAGCAACTCAGAAAACACTTTATCATGGACTAAGGGATGACTGTATTTCAGAAGTTCCAACCTTCCCTCTAAGGTCATGTCACATAAAGGTTTGTAAAAAGCTTTGAGATCCCTGGGAGATGCAAGGCAAACAATTTTGAAAGGAAGAGCAGAATTGCTGGAATGAGCTTCAAGGCTAAGGCCTTGAGCTTTAAAAGTACTTGAGAGGATGTTTGAGACAGAAATCTTATTGCCATATTGAAATGGCAATTTTCCAATTTTTTTCCAAGAGGGAAAAAAACAAAATAAATTCCATATCACTAATTCATTTGAAAAATCATGCCTTCATCTTGGACTGATTTTTGTCTTACAATTACTAAAAAGATGGACTTTAGTTTTCCTTTATCTAATTTTTCTGCCTGTCATCCCACCCCTCCCCCATATGTGTTCTCGGTTAGCAAATACAACTTTGCCCAAAGCTATTTAAAACTACCAGATCTTTATTTGATAACTTCCTAACACTCCCTCTGCACTCTAAGAGACCCAGCAACAATCAACACCAGAGCTGATCACTTATGACCAATATATGGGAGACGTGGTTTCTGAACATTTGTTGGCTACTGAGAGGCAGCATGGTAGAGGGGATAGATGGCTGGCCTTAGAATCAGGACAAATCACTTAACATCTCAGTGTCCTAAGGAACTCTCTTTAAAGATGAAGTTATAGTCTGTGTTGCTGATCTACATTTGTACAGAGCATCTCCGCACTGAGAATTCCCCACCACAATGAAGTTACAGGTCCAACTCCAAGTTTGTATAGACTCACAATAAGGGAGACTCTTAAGGTCACTTTTTGTAACCTTATGCTGTTGACATTTAGGGGAAGGAAGAGGGAGATGGGGAAGGGGAGGGAAGAAAGGAGAGAGGGAAGGAGGAACAGAGACAAAAACAGGGACAGAAAGAGAGGGAGAGATAGAAACAAAGACATTTGTAAGCCTTTTAAAGTGAGGAACAGAGGAAAGAGAGATAGTATGTGGAAAACAGTTTTATCTAATGAGAGAACTTGTACTGGAAAAGAGTGAGCTTAGTACACTAATATCCAGTGGTTTAAGGCACTGGAGGTTGGATCCGATGGTGTGTGTGATGCCCAGTATGTCAGTTCTTTCTTATTTTTCCCAGTTTGATGTTCTGGTATGGAGAACACTTATGAGGATTCAGTAGTCACCAAAGTCACCTACAAAGTGCTCACAAAATCTAGCTTGTACTTATTTGTACTCCTTGGTAACAATCAGTGCTATTCCAGGCAGTAAAGGGCTTATGCTGAAAAATTAAATCTCTGTATTCCCAGCAGGTCAGTTATCAGGCCCCCAAGGGCATGGCAGATATTCAGATAGACCCAGTGGGGGCCTCTGTAAAGTCTCAGATTGGGTCCCTGGAGATTTTGACAGAGATAATTAACCTGCAGAGATGGCACAGAAGAATGAGGGCCTCTGAATGGAACTCTTCTGACTTGTAAGGACTGTCACTACAACCTCTTAAAGCTTTGCAAAATGCCTAGAATTATTTTACTCTCGCTAGTGATGTAATAGACCTTGTTTTGTGAGAAATCATATTTGGAATCTTACAAAGTTAGAGCTGGAAAGACCCCAAGAGGCCATCTAGTCCAACCTCTCTATTTTACAGATGAGGAAAACCAGATCGAGAGAGGCTAATTGATTTTCCAAAGGTTACAATGTCAGTGGCAGAATCAGAATTTGAACTCAGGTCTCCTGATTCTCTGTGCAGATCTCTTTCCATTATACTACCTGAGTCAGATTAGAATACTTGAAAGGAACCTGTTGTTTGTTCTTTGGGGAAAGCTACTTTTGAACACTTAGAAGGGGGGAACTGGTAGGGAGGGGGAATTGTAACAGGGCTGCAATGGAAGCAAGAGTCAGCTTCTATTCTTAAAACCCTTTTTACACTAACTAGTTATCAGTACCATGAGAAGAAGAGGGGAAAAACCCAGAAAGCTCCAATTTTCTCTATTTGAGTGATGCAACAGGAGGGATACAAACAAAGCCTGCTCTGCTTAAGCAGTAAAGCCAAAGCAATCTAGATCACTGGGTGGAGGGGCTGGGGTTGCAGTGGATAAAGTGTTAGGCTTGCGGCCAGAAAGATCTGAGTTCAAATCCAGCCCCAGACCCTTACTAGTTTTGTGACCCTGGATAAGTCACTTAACCTCTCTCAGACTCTGTATCCTCATCTGTAAAATAGAGATAATAATAGTATGGATCTCACAAGGTTATGGTTGAGTTTCAAATGAGATAATGTATATACATACATATATATATTCATATATATAATGTATGTATACATATATGTATATGCTTTTCAAACCTAAAAGTACTACACAACTGTTAACTGTTATTATTACTTTTAATTATTTGTGATGATGCCTCTTTGCTAATGAACATTTCAGGAGTTAAAGTGCCTCTTGAGGATAACACTGAGGTAATTAATAGGTAGGGCCTGGAATTATCCTGATGTGATTAATATTCTTGGTGATAACACCAAGTCCACACTAGGCTGATGGCAACTGTCTTCACTGGATGTTTTCTGGATGCAAACTAAGATATACAAGATATTTTATCTATAAAAAAAATTAAAAATATTGAGATAAAAGGGCTGATTTCTTCCTTTTCATCCAGATGACTGATGTCATGTAGACATAGTCATATTTGCCATGGTTACTGAGAATCAAATACTCTGTTCCTGCAGCAGCTGAAAGATAATCCCAATAAAGGAGTGCTATAAGACACTCATCCCCAAATCATACTGCGTCAGAGGCTGAATAGCTATTGTGACAATGGAAAAAAAGTCCCTACTCACCTGGGTTATATAAGTCAAGTGTGATGGGTTAAAGGCAGGCATGATGGCCTAATCATCGGACATACCATGGACAATTCTAGTCTATACCCCTCTGGAAAAACACATTGGAGCTGCCAAAGGTTCAGAGAAGGGCAATTTAAATGATTGAGAGGATAAAGCCGTTTCTGCATGAGATTAGACAACCGGAGTTAAGATTCCATTCTAGAGAGAGGAAGGCTGAGGGGAGATAAGATTTAAGTCTATTAACTCAGGAAGGACATGGCCAGGCTAGTACAGACGCATGTGGTGTTCTAAAACAGAATGCTTAAGATGGAGTCAGGAAGACTTGAGTCAAAATCCCACTTTGGACACTCTGAGTAAGTCTTACCATCTCACACCCTCAGTTGCCTCATCTGTAAAATGGGCACCATTAAAGTACCTACTCCATCCAGCGGGGAGGATCAAATGAAATAATATAGTTCAAGTGCTTCGCAAGTGCTAAAGTCCTGTACAAACACGGGCTGTTATTGCTACTGTTACTCTGGAGTGTTATAACTAGGAAGCACCTATTGGATTTCAGAGAACATAGTTTTTGGGCAAAGGAAAAAGTGTCATTTTTTTTTTTCTCATCTAGTTGCAAATTTATGGGGCTCGGCTTTGAGAAGTGATGCATTCTGGAAAATAAGATTTATTTTACAAAAAGATTAATTTATAGTTTTATGCATACGTATGTTTTTCCCATGGAAAATTAGAGATAATATCATAATTAAAAGGGACCTTGGTGATCATCTGATTCAACCTGTATCTGAATAGAAATGCTTTCTATATTATACCTGACAAGCAATCATTCAGAACCTGCTTGAAGACTCCCAGAGAGGAAGACCTCCATCTCTAGAGAGTTCAAATTGCTAGGAAACATGTCCTTATTTTGAACCAAAAGTTGACTCTCTTCAACTTCTACCCAAAGGCCCTCTCCCACAAAACATTCTTTTGTGCCACTGTCAGAGACCGACGTTTAGCCTGGACGGTCCACAGCTATAATCCAGGGTGGCATTTCTGCGGTTGTTAAATGTCAAAGTACGGCATAGTAGAAAGAATGATGAATGGGGATTCAAGAGATATGGATTCTACTCAGATCTACCACTGAATGTTTTTCTGGTCCAGTCACTTCCCTTCTCTGTGGTTCAGCTTTCTTGCCTGTAAAAATGAAGTTGGACTTTTTCCTCTAAGGTTAGATTATCTCTGAGGCTCCTTCTCACTATAGAAATTTATGACTCTACTTACATATCAACAGAACAATTCTCCACACTAGGGTCTGGCTCAGTGATCTCGAGGGGATGGAGATCAGAGAGGTCAGTGATCTGGTACAATGTGACAACTCTGAGTCTACCAAGAAACAATTGCTTCCCTTGGGGAAAATTGTTTTTTAACCCATGCCAAGGTCTTTGTCCTATAGTCTTGATTAAAATTCACTGGAAGTAACATGGCCATAACCTTCCAGAACATGTGCCACTCACACTGAAGCATCTTCTCAAATCTGAATGGGCTTTAATCAAAGACGAAAATAAATTTTAAAAAATCTTCTATTGTGGTAGAGAGTAATGATGAGTGTTATAGTGGGGAGAAGTGGAAGAAATAAATCTGATGAAAGCACTTCCTGGAGGAGCTGTCTGTAATATATTAACATAGTTCAATTAATTTACATTAAGAAAAACAAAGAAACTATAGAGCATATCCTTATCACTAATCACTGCTTAAGATAGTAAGCTTTAAGTCTCTGCTAGTTATTAGAGAAACTAACACATATTAATGAAAGAAACAGGACTGACTCTGTAGTACTATCTCTGGAAGGTTAACAAAATGTTTAGGTAATGAAATAATTTTTGGTTTTTGAAAGGGCCAAGTGTTAACCATTCCAAATATTTAATAGTAGGTCAATGAGCTGGAGGGGAGACGAAGGAAGGCAAGGGGTGTGTGTGTGTGTGTGTGTGTGTGTGTGTGTGTGTGTGTGTGTGGTTTCCATTCAGAGAAAAGAAGACTTCAATCCAGTACAACCTGCATAGTGAGGCATGAAGAAAATTTCCTGTGCTCACATTCAAAGCATCTTTTTGAAAACCCTTTGGTAAAATGTTGCACTGTGTGGAAAAAAATAAAAGAACCAGGGAAAACGAATGGGGGTAGGGTGAAGGGAGTGGGATAAAGCAAGCATACAATAAGCAATATCTAATAACCCTTGAATCTGTCTCTGCCAGCCATCATAAACTGTAAGCAACTACTCGGTACCTTTTAAAATTGCAAGTTAGAAAATGTTAACTGTCATTGTGGGGGGCCTATTCAAAGTCACTATTCATTTGAGAAGTGAAAAAGTAGAAGAGGTCATGAGGGGTCAGATGGCTTAGGAAGGGTGAAGAGTCACCTTGTTTCTCATTGTGGACTTTGGAGTGATTTGGGCAAAAAAAACCCAGGACATCTGGAGTTCAAAAGTCTAGGAAAATGGGGAAGAACCATGAAGATGAATAGATGATCATCAACAACACAAAAGAATGAAGCAAAAAAGAAGGCTGGATTTGGGCCCTCACGTCTGGCAAGGAGGCAGGCAGTAAGGCTAATGAAGCATTTGCGATATGGGACGTATGCCAGCGTAACAAAGAAGATGTGCATCAGCTCTGCAGATGTGCCAAAGCCCCCAGAGCAAAATAATGACATAATCACCATCAGTGTCACAGACCAGACTGTACACAAGGTGACATGGGAGAGAATAAATAAGACTCTTTAGAGGCCTGTGATAAACACACAGGAAAGATGAACCATCTCTCATGACTTCTGCCACCGAGTCCTGAGATACTGGGGCAACTGGGTGCAGTGAGATTCCCCACCCTTGAACCCTAAGGTGATGGCTCTTGGAAAAATGGATGTTTTTTTTCTCCTCCCTTAGAAGTCTTTATTCTATTCCTCCTGTTCTTGTTGAAGATAGTTTGAAGTGGCAACAGAAATCCGAAAGGCTTGAGAAGGATTTGTTTGATTGGAAAGAACTGAGAAGAGAGGAACAAGACCACACAGAAGACAAGGAGAATTTGGTATCCCAAACTTCTGTCAACTTCAAATATAACAAACTCTATGAGAGTTGACTTGGTAAATGCTGGAAAGATTTTTTGGGGGTGGGGTGGGGTGGAGACTCCCATTGGAATGGAGTCTGATAAATTATCAATAATATGGCAACCTAAAGTTAGTATTAAAAAAAAGAGGAGGTATTGGTACAAGAAAAACAAACAATCAAGCCTTATTTCAAGCAATGTCTCTAAGTATCTCTAATCACTTGGCAGTGGCTCTCTTGGTAAGATAGGTATTTGTGTTAGTACAGCTATCTGGCTTTTAGGTGACTTTTGTCAGGTTTAAAGTGAAAGTCTGTTTGGGGACTGAAAGAACAATGATAAGCAAACCCCAAGAAGAGCTTCTCACACAAAGGACTTGGCTATACCAATGTCCCTTTTCATTGCTTCTAATGAAAGATTCATAAGAATAATTTGAATTTTTTATGACTCCCTTTTTGGTGTGACTTTATGAGTTGTGTCTACTTCACATACAAGTTCTCCTTAAATACAGGAAAGTCTATGGTGAAACAACCTGAAGAGTAACTTAACTGAGACAAAAAAAAAATGGCCATGCTTCAGATCTCCTTCCACTGAAAAGAAAATTCCAGGAAACAGATATTTATATTTAATTTTTTTAAAAAATGCTCTGACTGCTCTCTCTAGTCCTGAAGTAGAATATGGTTTAAAAAACAAAACAAAACAACTTATACCTCTCTAATTTACTAGTTCAACTGTACCACAGAAGAATGATTCTGCTTGTTTTCCTTGGTTTCACCCTATTTAGCAGGAACTGTAACATAATGATCACTAATAGACAGTCTTTTTCCTACATTTCTCAAATGTGCTGCACATCTTTGTTTGGTGTTTCAGCCAAAAAGAAAAAAGAAGAAGAAGAAGAAGAAGAAGAAGAAGAAGAAGAAGAAGAAGAAGAAGAAGAAGAAGAAGAAGATGATGATGAAGCTAGTGTTGGTTTTGTTTTATGTCATGTTTAAAAAAAAAAATTAGTGGTAAAGATTGCCTGAAACCATTCACTGAAGGTGAAACAAAAGGATTCTCTACCATAATAATCTGTTTTCAGAAATCGTAGCTTCCATGTGAAATAGACAATATTTGCTAAAATGAAGGCTGCTTTTCAAAGTTTGTAGAACGTGTTGGAGAGAAATGAATATATGTTCATTAACCTTTCTGCCATATGCCTCACAAAAGAAAGTTATGGTTAAAAAAAGCAAGAAAGAGAAGGCTGATGAAAAAAATTTTTTTCTGCCATCTGAAGGAAAAAAATGCCAGCTTTGAACAGGTTTTAGTTAGCTAAACAATTCTGTTTAATCTAGATGAAATAAACATGCAAGTCTGAGAAAAGGCTGTTAGAAGTTTCCATTTAATCCATAGATGGGCTGAGTACAATGATAACGTCCCACTGAAAGCTACAACCACCACCAGCAGCTGTTATAGAAGAGAGCTTGCTCTCTTGCTCCTATTGATAACCCTTTGTGGAACGAAGAGAAAGAGCCGAGGGAAGGAGAGCTGAATGTCAGACAATAGACCGCTACACACACTGTCTCTGAACTTTCCTCATCTCTGAAGGACAATTAATTATGAAGGCCTTAGGGGTAGGTCGAAGCAAGGGAAAAACCTACTGCTGTCCCAGCACTCCAGTCGCTATCTTCGTGTTTGTTAAATGGCTTTGCCTGTTGGGGTACAGCCACCAAAATAGCCAATAGACCATTTGGGGTGGGATAGGGGGAGGGAGGTAAGGGGGAGAGCAAAAGATTTTTTTGTGTGTGTGCGCCTGTCCTTGTATAATTCTATTCTCACTGTGAAATTATCCATACACAAAACACAAGGACAATTTTTTTTTTTAAAGAGAGCAGAGCCACAGGGTAGGTTACAGTCAGAAACGGCCTCTCAGTGGTGTGTTAAAAAGGATGGTCTTTTCACCAAATCATTTCACAGAGGCAAAACAGACAAACACAAAGAGTTGAGACTTTTTCTCCTACATTAAATAGAGTAACTGATAAGGTCAGACATATGATACCTAAAGACATGAATCTGTGAACTCTTGAAGTCAAAGGACTTCTCTGTGCAGAGGAACAATCTTTCAAAGGAAATAGATCATAGAACTCCACTGAATCCCCTTTAAACTTTATGAAGCAGGAGGAGAAAAAGCTCTAAGTAGGAAAGCTTGACAGAAGAGCCTTGAACTATTTTCTGAAGGAAAGATGAGACCCTCCCCAGGCTGCCACAAAACAGCTTTTTTTTTCTAAAGGCTCTTCTGAACTTTGATATGTGCCAAGACACTGCTATTGAAAGCTGTATAATTATGTGCTATAGCCACTGTCGAAAATGCTTTGTTCACCCCAACAAAGAACAATAAGCAAAGCAAGGCGACATTACACTCTATCTTTTTCTTTAAGAATGTTGAGAAAGGTCGTGGAATGCTATAACTAATAAAGCTGTTGAGTAAGGAGGTTTCAAAGTTGGTCTTTACTGTGCTTGAATATAACCCAATGACAAAAAGACACAGGGAGCTAAAAATGTAATGACATTACCAAATAGATGATAAATCAATGGGCCTACTTCATTATATTGATGAACACCTTGAATACTGAAAGGACAGAAATGTAAAAAACGAGGCCTCATTTAGAAGCTGAATGTCTCCTTGCCCCCTCCCAACTCAGAACTTGGTCCCTTTAGAGTGTTCTCCTTCTAATTTCAGGAAGCCATTCCGCAAAAGAAGTATATCCCTCGAGAGCGATGCACACAGATGCACACACATACATGTGTGATACATATATGTATATAGACATACACATATTCACATACATGTATGTAATGGGGGGAAGGGAAACAGAAAAGGAGGGGGAGGAGAGATTTGTTCCCAAGAACCAGGTTTGTCACTAGTAGAACAGGAAGAGAAAAAAAGGAAAGGACATCTTCTCTTCCTTGCTACACACTACACATGGATTGTGATTGCTCAAATGAGTTGATAGCTTCTAGGCCAAAAGACTAAGTCTGTTTGCAGTAAAAGTATATCCATGCACCAGCTGTCCAAATGATAATTCACATGAAGCATGTCTTTGGAGAGGAGAGGTGCTCTTCCCAAACCCACCTGTCCTCATTTTTCTTTAAAGAGATGATGATATGGGTGAAAGTTTTCCAAATGCACTTGCCATTCTCCCAAATGGCAAACATCAATTTGGTTTGGTTTGGTTTTGCTTGGGGGTGGTGGAGTGATAAGATAGGGGGAGTTACTTTTTGAAAATTCCCTCTCGACGAATCACATGAAGTCAGCCCTGGATAAGACCAAATGAGAGGCAGGAAAATGTTCAACAATCTGTGGAGATAACCTGCTTGCCAACAGTCCCCCAGAAAAATGTCAAATGTACGGGTGGCCATGGCTGAACATCTAAAGGGTGAGACAGTGGCATGGAGGAAGTGGCATTTGAAAGCTTACTGATCAATGGGTTAAATCCTCCTTCTCTTTCATGCCCATGGCTCCCACCCAAAACACTGTGGTCTACGGTGAACAAGGGCAGAGATGGCTATTTGCTCAGACTCAGCAGCTCCAAGAGCTACAGACTTACATGAAGACAAATGATTGGTTTGCTGATGGGGCTGGAAGGCCCATGAGCTGAACTCTTCCTTTCTACTCTAAGCCTTGTCACTAGTCATTAAGGCCTTGCCACAGACCCTACAATGAGGGAAAATCCTTAAGTTACCATAATGGAAATATCCATTGTCTTCATTCCCCACAATTTATGTCTGTTGAATCTTAAATCATTTGATGATGGGTTAGTCATACCTTCTCTAAACTCTCACTCAGCACACCAAACTTTCAAAATTTACCATAGTGGTATGAAAAAAATAGGCAGGATGGTGAAAAGAGGAAGCATAATGCAAGAGAAAGAGTTCTAAATGAATGTGCTAGAGGATCTGATCCCAGTTCTGCTACTCACTACTCTGGTGACCTTGGGTTAGTCACTAAACCTCTCTGGGTCTTGGTTGTTGCATCTGTAAAATAAGGGTGTTAGACTAGATAATCTCCAAAGTCCCTCCCAGTTCTAGATCTATAATCCTAGAGCCCTGAGGAATGGATCATCTCCTTCCGTAAATGGTAAAATTTGCATTCATTTCAGTAAGGAAATCCTATTGGATTCACAAATCAGTTAAATTGAGTCCCTTGTGATATACACAAAGGAACCTTCATACAGATCTGGTAGCCATGATGGCTTTAGGTTTACAGAATAGGAAAAAAAGAACCCAAACCAAACCTAGATGAAGTGGTAAGTAAAACTCAGCAGCAGATATAATTCTTAAAACCAGCAGTCATAGGTTTTGAAAGGAATTTCAAACTTCCTTTTTTGCCCCGTCCCATGAAAAATTTCCAGAAGCCCTTCAATACGGAATGAGTACAAAACAAGTGTCAACCATAGCACCTAGAGAAGCTAATTTGTTGTGGGTAGAAGAAGAACATTTATATCTTGTTGCTAAATACTGCTCTGTTGTATCCTTCTCCCCATATGAATGAGGCAATATTTTCCCTTCTTTGGTGAAATAAATCTCATTCTATCTTTCCTTTTAGGATCTTCTGCCATTGCCCCTTGAGTCTCTTCTCCAGCCCTCATCATCCTAATTCTGAAGCTGTGCCAAGAACCCTTGACAAATTTGTAAGCTGATATAAGCTTCTGTGCCACTTCGGTATCTCAGCGTTACATGGGCCTTGAAACATCCAAGTCAGCCAATCTTCCTTTTTGCTTGTCACAAAACTTCTCCTTCTGTTCTCTTTTCCCTTAGGTCAGGAGTCAGAAACCTCTCTTGCTCTTGTGGTCACCACAGTTGAGGGTTAGAGTGACTATGAGCACTATTGGCAAATGTAAGAGATATGCATGGACAAAGAAAAAAGGAGAGGAAATGCAAGAATGGAAGAAGAGAAAAGAAACAGTGCATCTTATGGGAAGATGGTAGTAGATTTGAATGGGAATAGTACAAAAGAAAATCATGCATCTGATGGAGAAAGGTAGAAAATAAAACGGTAGATCTCATGGAGAAAGACAGAACTGTCACAAACTGCCCTCAGGGGATTTCTCATGAGCCCTTGCAACTAGTTTTGCCTGATGGTATGTTTACATAATGTCAGAACAAGCAGTTGAGAAAAGAAGATTTTAGTGCTGAAGAGATTTCCTTTTAGTGTCTGTGGAGACAACAAATAATGGATTGTGGGGATGTTTTATTTAATATTATTTGACTTGATTGGCTATTTTGGAGTCATGCAGCGATGGTCCAAAAGGCATTATACTACCTCTAATCAAGAAAATAAAAGAGAAAATATGGATAATTCTTTCCCCACTTGTCACCCGTTTCCCCTAGTTCTACTCAAAGTAATTTGCCCCATTTCAGTTGGCCTTAAGGGAGGAAACAGAAATATGGAAACAAATCAGCACATAAAAATGTTAGTCATTGTATTCAGCTAGAGGTGCTATATTCATTGTTGGCTCCCAGCCACAAGGCCATACTGGTAAAGCTAAAATGATAAGGCTGGTGGCTTGTTAAGGATCTTACTTAAGCACAGACATCTATGCACAAAGGCATGGAAAGAAGGGATAACCTTATCTGAGTCTTTTATTAGTACATGCCAAGAACTTGACTCAAAAGTACTGAATATGATTCAAATTGTTCAGGACTAGGGGAGGGGGTGGGGTGAATCCATGCTCCTGCTTCAGAACTATGCTATAAGCCCTCTTCCTCCAAGGTGCTTTTTCATTGATTCTCATATGTAAAATGAAAATACTTCTAGGGGGAGGAGGAGGAAGAACAGGCACTTAGAGATTTGATAATTTGCCCACATTCAAATAGTAAGTAACAAAATTCCTACCCAAGTCCCATGCTTTATGCACTTAATCCCTCAAAAAAATAGACACATTCCACATTGAATCAAAGAAAGAAAAGATAGCTAAGGGAGCAGTAGATGGGACCAACTCATGAAAAAGAGAAAAATATCAGGCTTCAAACATGTTAAAAGATCAACATAGATCAGTAAGAGGGGACGGAACTTGGATAGTGTTGAATAGGACAAATGTTCAGGTCACTGGATACCATTCTCACTGTAATCTACTCTGATTTTCTTGGCCTCTTGAATTATAAGTAGAAATTGAACACTAGTCAGGTAAGGTTTAGACTATACTGTAAACTTTCGGATATCATTTAATGATATGCTCATTTAAGTATGTCACACAAAAAATTCAGAAGTCACCACATGGGTTCTGGGCAAGTCTTTTCTAAAACTTGACAGATGCTGCTGGTAGAATACCTCACGCAACATTAACTGAAAATCATGATTGTAACACCAAAGAGAACCATACACCTCTTTAGGCAGAGGAAAATGGAGTAATTAGAGAAGAGACAAAAAATGAACAGTATCATCAGGTTGGAGCTATCCAAGTTCATCAGGTTGGAGCTGAGTTCAGTTTTGTTTTTTTTTTAATGCAGTTACAATAATAGGTGATTTATTTTTATAACTGATGACTTCAAAATGCAGCATCTCATAATTAAAACAGTAGAATAAAGGTAGCCCTGTTAGAATGAATACTTTAAACATTACCTTGGCTATTAGGTTTTTTTTTTCTTAAGCTTTCTTCTTTATTAGGAAAAAGGTCCATTAGTATCACACTTGGCTACAATGAAACCAGTTGAAATGGAAACTTTAAGACAGTATTATACGATTGGAAAGGTCCTTATTTTTAATGAGCTCAGCAAATGAAAAAGTTCATTTACACTGCATTTGGCATGAAAATATATTTATCTTGGATAGCAAATACAAACTGGAGGTTTACAGTGTAACTATTCTATCTTTCAAGGAAAAAAGAATAACTTCCCGACTCTGAGACTTCCACATTCTGTTCTTTATAATACACCACGTCACCTTGGTCCATAAGTAATCAATTCCTGCCAAAAATGTTAGGAGGAAGGCCAGGGGAAGAGGGAGGCAGGGAGGGTAGACTGAATCAAATGCCGTTACTGCTAGGCCTTGATTCGGTTGTCCCTTTCTCTTCTAAAGTTAAGAGCTCCTCTAGGCATTAATGGTGTCTATCTGCATGGGAATATGAACATCAAGTTATGGAATGTGGCCCAAAAAAGAACACTCTTGCCCTCAGGGTAACATGGCATCTAGCCAAGAGTCACAGGCTAGTCCTGTCCACACTATCCCCTCT
>CM053586.1:273442411-273508080 GCA_028646515.1 Pseudochirops corinnae
TCCAGTAGCTTCCAGAATGCTGACCTAAATGAAAAATTTGTTTTTTCATTTGTTGATAAAACCCTTAGCTATCTCAACCTTGCAAATATGTACATAAACTTACCAGCCCATGCGTGTGGGTCTATGTGTGCACGTAAAATACAAATGTATGGATATACTTATATGTGTACCTAAATAAATACATGTAATTTATGTATATGCACAGAGAGACACACATATATGGACACACACATATGCATATGTTTACATAGTCAAAACTCAGTGAACTACGTGAAGATGATCCAATTTATGGATCATCCCCAGAATTTTTTTTAAATCCCAGATTGGTTCTCTTCTCCTGTTTAGAAAGTTTCTAGATCACTTTACCAGACTTTTCCTCCCCCTATTGTCTATGTTATGTTTAGGGAATAGAAAATAATTTTAATATTAACAAAACAAAACATAATCAAGGAAAATTTTGAAAATCATTACAACTATTCCAAAATAAAATATAAATGACCATCTGAATGATCATTGCATTGAGTTATCTGTTCCACTTCTCCCCTTCTCTCAGAATGAGTAATCGTAAGTAAACTATACGAAAATATAACTCTTTTCCCTCCTCAGAAGAGGTACAGAAATTGCCTAGAGTGGGATTTAAAAAAAAATCATCCAGTGGTTAAATGATGGTTTACCCAATGCAAGTGGCTATTGACAAGGCTGAATTGACACAGGTATACTGAGGGAAAGTTTCTTATCAGTTATAGACATAGTACTTATAAAGCTATAGAACAACAATTTCCCCCACCCCAACCCCCCAAGAAAACATGAATGTTTCTAATATTTACATCTACTGTTGTGTAGTGTTGCTGGCTCAAAATGGCTGCCGCTTTCCACCCTCCAGGTGGCTGCATTTCAGTGGTACGTGAGTGATCCCTATGTATGCAGTTTGTAAAGCGCTTTGGGATCCTTCTGGATGAAAGGTGCTATATAAATAATATAAGGTATTGTCATTATTATATCACAACACTAGAGATCACTGCACTCAGAAGGACGAAGGGAGCAACATGGGCAAAAGACTAGGATCAGTCACCCATCTGTGAGACATTTGCACGTGCACACACACGCACCCGCGCCCACACGCACACGCATGCAGGCTCGCTCACTCCACCTTTTCCCACTCTCCTTCCCCACCCCACCCCCAACTCCATAAGGTTGACTGTGACAGTCTGCCCTTAGTGATGGGGAGAGGCCACAAAAGCCTATCCTGATTCCCAGGAGGAGGATGCTGCCAATGCTACACTTGGCTCCAGTGGCTTGCTGGTTCACAGCCGTTTGACAGGCTTCCTCAGATTTTTCTATTCCAGGTGGAAGCACTCGAAGCACAAACCCCTTTCTTGGCCCGCTGTGTGACTCCCAGCCTTTTTTTGTGTGCTTAATGATTCTTGACCAGTCATTTAGGTTAGTGAGTGCTGAAATCGCTTATTCTGCCATGCCCATCTTTCCCAGTGTGCAGCACTGAATGAGGAGAGAGCTGTGGCCTTCCACGCAAGGAGGACCGCCAGGGAAAGGGGAAAATAAAAGGCTTAAGTTGATACACATTTGAAAAGCAAACAGAAGGAAAAACAGAACTTCTTAGAAATAAACAGCAGTGAAGGAAGCTGAAATGAGTTTGGCCCCAAAAACAGAGCCAGCAAAATAAGTTGGGCACCAAGTTTCGAAAACAACTTGGTGGAGGAGAGGGGGAGGGGCCATTTTGGCAATTCGTGGAGTTCTTGATGGGGAAAATGAGGATCTGTACACATCGCTGGGGGTGTGGGGCGGAAGGGGGGGGGGTGGGCTGAAAGAAAAAGAACAGCCCTAACAAACTATTCTAAGCTAATGTAATGTTTATCAAGTTACTTGGATAATGATAGCATGTGTGCCATTATCATCATCAAAACCCAATCTATGTTTTAAAAAGTTACAGATGATTAACACAACATCAAGTTGATGCAAACAATTACTTAACACACACACTAACACACACATGCGCGTGCACCCCGCCCCCCCCCCCCCCCCCATACACACACAGAGAGAACCAGGAGGGCCCTAATATTCTGTAGAATGAGGGAGGCTGCAGCTGTATGCAGACAGCTTTCATATCCTCATTTGAATAATGTGTCCTGGATCTGTCACTTTATTCATGCTCCTTATGCTCAGTGTACTCGACATCAACAACAAATTAAGTTGTAAATAAGAGACAATCATCACTTTTGTTTTTAAGCAGCTACTGCACAGAGAATTTCAATGTACGGTTCCTTTCTGACAGGGGGAAAAAAAGGAGATGCTAGAGTTTGCTTACATAAGCACAAATATGGGGAAAACCAACAGAAATGAAAACAATTAGAAACACTTTACAGTTGCTGAGGGGGGGAAGTATTCTCTAAAGCACATCATAGATTACCAGCTGAAATTTCCTCTGAGAAGATACTTAAATATATAAAAAACCAGAGGCTGAATCTCCCAAATGGCCCTCCAACTTATTTCACTTTTTGACAACAGACCCACTGTCATGAAACACGAGGTCCATCCTTGCCTGGCACACCTCTGCTCAGAAGGACAAGGGCATGCGATTCCACTATAACACAGGTGTCTTTACTAATGAACTTACTGCACATTCATCTCAATTAACTTCCAAGGGGTGAAAAAGTACCACCACATACATAGATAGGTGACTACAAAGCAAAGGGGTGGGGTTGGGGGGTGATGAGACAAGGACCTGAATAAAAATTTAAAAATTGTGCGTACCTTCACATCTGAGAAGTAGGTCTTCAGCATGTTGGAGCTGGGATAACGGGTATAAAAGAACATGAGCTTTGCTTTTTTCAAGTGATTCGGTGACAGTCCTTCCTGCATGTAGGATTCAAGTAGTCAAGGAAAACATCTCAATAAGCAGTAACAACAACAACCATTACCCAGAGAAACCTGAGAGCTCGCAATGGGAGGCAAGTGCCAGGCACAGGGCATCTCACCCATCACTCATTTGCTGCTTTGCCCAAGGTGACCATTACCTATATAAAATCGCTAAATATAAAGAACTTAAATGTGGAATATTGTCTTTTTCTTGGCAAAAACAAATCTCTTCCATTTACAGGTTTTTGTGCTGGATGTATGTTCACTTGTTGCTACGGAGACAAATGGACCCACATGTGCTGCACAAACTCTCATCCCAAGATTTTTTTTTTCCTTGCTTTTTAGTAATTATAATTCTCTTTTTTTTCCTCTCCATGTTATGGAGTTCATAGTCAATTATTATATTAATGTGAACAAAAACACAAAATGCCTTCTTTTGAACATTTTGCCTTTGAATACTAATCTAATTAAGTATCTCAAGTCGCCTTGTTCCTATCATATTATTGCCTGGTCTTAACTGCTCACTTTTCGATGACAATCAAAACTCGAAGGGGAGGGAGGCATTGACATAGAAGAAATCGAAAACGAAATATACAAGTCCAGTTCTCATTTAAAAGGAGACCAAACAAACAAATCAAACAACACTGGACAAAAACCCTTGCCACTTCCTATCTGTAGTGGTTAACTCCTCTGAGAGTGACAGAGTATTGGGGGCTAACAAATCAATACATGTGGGTGAGCAGATCAATAAATGGCCATTTACCCTAAATAAGGCGGCCTATTTATCTGGAAACATCATTACCTTTTAGATCCATAAACAGCAGCAACTAAAACAGTTCCCAAGAGAATGTGAGGCTAACCATAACAATCTAGGCTTCCTGAGTCTCCCCCAGATTCTTGGCACTCTTCAGCGAGCTCTGTGTTAGGATGGCTTTGGTCACATCTGTGCCGCAGGCTGGCCCTGCCATTTCCTCAGCAAATTAATGGCTTTATAATTTATCAGAAATGAAGATGCACGTGGAGAAAATCAATGTGGTCCCCCACAAGGTCAATTAAGGGTCCTTCCTAGAAGCTTCTCTAAGGACTGTCTCTAAAAGGAAAGTCTGGGAAAAAAAAAACAAAAAAACAAAAAACAAAACAAAAACAAAAGCTCACACACAACCCTACTCTAACATTCAACCAAAAATTCACACCTTGTGAAAAAAGGTCGAACCATTTTTTTTTTTCATATTCTGGAGCCTGTTCCAATGACCTTCACTAAACTTGCATTACCAGTCTTGGAAGGAAATGTTTAAAAGTTCCTAATTCTAGCAACTAACCAAGGAGACCTAATCAAATTAATATTGATAAGCTCTCAACTATTTATAATGAGTATTTAACAGTACGTTTTGAGGCAAATTTAGTGAATTAGCATGGCTTTTGGCTATCCTTTGGTTTTTTTTTTAAATGGAGAAACTTAATTTTACATAGAAAATAAACGTATCAAGGGGAATTTCTTAGCCCCTTAAAGCAAAAGAACCCACAAATGTTTGATTTTGTGTCAGTAAACTGAAAAAGCAGCTCTGTCTAAACTTATGTTTTGTTTGAGATACTTAATGATTACAAAGGAGATAATTTATGACTGACATACTTCTTGTGCCAAGGAAAGAGCTAAGAGAACCTCAATGGCCACCTCCATTAGACCGATAGAGAGGCCTAAAGGAGTACTATATTCTCTTCAGTGCCATCTGTCAAAATGGGTAAGTGAAATAACAGTTGCAAGCTGTCACCTATTGCTTAGTGATAAGAGTTTTAGGCAAGTCAAAACTTTTGTGGATATAGACCTCAGATCCCTCTACCCTTATCTTTACTTTCATAAAACCATCCAAAAATCAACCCTCCACACTGGACAGGGTTGTGGGTGTGGGTGTGTATGGGGGGGACGGTCGGTAATCCCAAACTATTTAATTTAGAATGTGTGCAAAAGAGGCAACATTTTTGTTGTGTAAATCAAACGAGTTAATATTTTCATTTGAATTTTCCAGAGCTCTTACTATGGGAAAAAGCATCTTGATCCTGTCCATGGTCAGATTAAAAAAGAAAAAATCTTGTTCTGATCCCAATACAGAAGCTAGATCTTTCATTAAAAAGCATACCATGTTTCAGTCTCTCAAAGTCAACTTTTGGTTAAAAATGTTTCCTGCTAGCAATACTTGGAATTGTTCAGTTGAAATCTGGCCTGGAATAAATCTTTATCTCTCACTCATCGTGTTATTGGGATTAAACTGCCATGAAAGATGTGTTTCTAATAAACTATTAAAAATAGCTAATGAAACATTTAAAAACCCACAGTGGGATAATCCATGGTTTTTTTTTTTTAAATAAAATAAAATTGAACTGACCAATTGGTTAATTTCCCTTTTAAGTGCTTGTGCTGAAAAGCAAGTGTTCTTCCAAGAAAGCACTGGCTGTTTCCAGGATACTTACACACGCACAATGAGTCATGATGGAATAGATTCAGTAAACATACAGCTGTACTGAACACGAGCTAAGCTCCATTCAAGGCCAGGAAAGAAAATGAGCACAAATAAATATTAAGGAGGTAAAGGGGGGTGGGGGGGATGGAACGCAAACAAGATCTGTCCCGGCAGCTCATGTGGCTTTGCCTCAATTCTCTCAGCCATAGCTTTGTGAAGACAGATGACATTCAATTCTATGTGTAATGCAAAATAGACAATAACTGCTGAAACTTGAGACAGCTGCCAGGTGTAAAAAAAAGAGGGGGGGAAAGAAAAGATGATAAATCCATAAATTAATGAAAGACATCTGCTCGGGAACATAAAAGATCAGAGAAACAGTGTAGTGCAGCTGAACCTAAAGCAGTGTTCAAACAACCTGAGAATCTGAGTGTTGTCTGTTTACCAAGTACAATATAACCTTACCTAAACAACGGCAGTAAAAAGGCTCATGGAAGAATGATGGGCACAGAAGTGCGGGGTGGGGAGGGTTGGAGGAAGAAGCTGCACAAGTCGCCATTTTTACCAACCCAATACTGGTTTGTGGCTCGAGGAATTATTCATTTGCAGTTCTCAGCAAATGGATTGAGTCTATTTAACAAAAAACATCTTAGTAAAAATGGCCATTTCAAAAGAATTCTCCCTTTTTTCTGATTTTCTGTTTGGTTATCTTCCTAATAAGTTTCCTCCCTATGATACCTGCAGGAAGAAAAGAAATGGACTCATGGAACACAAACTATTTCACATAATGTTAGTAAGTAATCAAGTGGTTGCCCCAGAACAGAAGTTTTCTTAATCAGCGGAATTCTTAGTTTGTAGAAATCTTGAATTTTGCTTGTCAAGGCTCATGAGAGTAGAAAAACAAACCAAAAAAAAAAAAAACCCTTGTTTTTTTGGATATTAAAAAAAAAAACTCACACAAAGTCTCTACTTACTCTACAGAACAGATTTTAGGTTATTTAAAAATATTAACTGCTTCATGAAGCTTTGGGTTTCTGAGTAAAACTTTCATGATTTGATATTTGTGGCCAGGCTTCTGAATTATATTCTTGTTCCAATTTCAAACATCTAGAACCTTTTTCTTTTTTAAAATCTATTCATTTAAATGCCCCTAGGAAAGTTAAGGAGGGAGAAATTGTCCATCATGGATAACGTCTTCACCTGTACAAATGCAGTAAAGGCCTAGAATGACACTGTTGTCCTTTAATTGGGGGCATGCAAATAACTGAGGCCTAAAAAAGGCTATTTTTCTTGAGATGCAAAGAGGATGCGTGACAAGGAACATCATAGAGAAAAACAATTGGCTGTCTGTTTCTTCTTGTATTTGAATAAAACTTAATATTTGATTAAATAGATTCATTTGCAAAAACACAGAATACATTCTGTAGGGCCAAGACGGGAACTCTTTTGGCACAGGTGTATCTGATAGTCCAGTTTAACCACACTTGCACAATTAACTGCTTCCTTTCTAAATTAATTGGAAGAAATGATAATGTAATGTCATTTTGCATATAACATACAAGTGTATATGTACTTAAGTTCAATATTCTGATGGGCCTTCAGGGTCTAAACCTGGTTTTTATTTGGATAGTCCTATGTTCTTAATTTGGCTAGTTTACAGAATGGAACAGATGTTGCTCTTTGAAGTAAGGAAATCATTGTTCCTTAAGAAATGAATTCTCTGTTTGTATGCAGTGACTTGATCTAAAAATCATAAAACAATGAAAAATACTACTTCCCATTTCCCCTCAATTCTGTTTGTCTTAATTAATACTACTGCATGTAGACAAATGGGATAGATTGACTAGAACCTTGAGGTAAGTCATCATTCCCAATGATCATGGGATTTTTAGCAAATAGATTGAGAAGTCTTTCTAGCTAATATCAAATCTTAACTTAGATGCTCAGATTGACCAGTGGGGAAGCTCAGAGTGTGGCTCAAAGATAGAGAGAGAAGGAAAAAGAGGAGTGGCATGTGGGACCCCCACACAAATATTCCATCTCTCAACTGGCTTCAGGATGGTTTGGGCAATAGAAAAGAATGTGTGCCTGTCTTTCTCCTCAGAAATAGCACACAAATGAGGAAAAAAGGTTAAAATGGTGCAAGGCAGAAAGATAGGAGACAGTAGAGCATAGAAGAAAGATTAATAGGTTGGAAAATTAAGTTTGTAAAGGTAGTGGAAAGCACCAGAAATATTAATAATAATTGACATAACTTCTGGTAATAAGGGGACCAGCATTTTATATGAAAGTAGGGGTCTTTCCCTCTCTTGAATTTCAGTAGAATCTCATTATTGGCAGGAGAGAGGATATCTCTAGTCTGAAAAGAGGGCAGTTAAAATTTGCTTTAATTCCTACAAAAGGGGGCTTCTCTTGCCTTAAGCCTTCAAATTTCATTTCCCATTAAGGGGATTTAAATATTGTATGTCAAAAGACTAAGCCAATGCCTGAGGCTATTTTGAAATTTTTCTAGGAAGATGAACCTACCAAAAAACAAAACAAAACTAAACAGGTAAGAAGAGCTGGAGTACATAGAAAGTCTTGTTTAAAAACACAACTAGTATTTTGAAGGCTAAGAATCTGGTAAGGAGACACAAGCCTCCACTGCTTTTGTCCATCTGTTGCCTAAGAACGGGCAAACCTTGGCTTCTACTTTTTATATTGAAGACCCACCATCACTGGCACCCATTTCAAATGACTGCTGAGAGAATCAATGCCAGGCTAAACCAGCATTGCAAGAAATTTGGTTGACTTCATTTTCTCAAAGGTAGGAAAGCATGGAAATCTCTGAGCTCATTCCCAACAACTATGTAACCAGGTGCAAGTGCTAGCCAGCTACTCTTGGACAGGTCACAGAAAGGTGGGAACTGAGTCAGAAACTTAAAGCTAAAATTCTGTCTAGATCCCCAAAGCAATAGTCACTTAGCAACTCAACTTAATTGGAACAATAGGATTTTAAGAGCTGTAAGGGATGTCAGAAAACATCCAGTCTAATCCATACCTGATTAAGAATTTCCTTGACTATGTATCCCACAAATAGTACTGGTCATTCAGCTTTCATTTGAAGAACAATTATGAATGATTATGTTCTCTCTCCCTCACCCCCCTTTTCCCTCTCTCTCTCTCTCTGTGTGTCTCCCCCGCCACACCCCCCACCCCCACCTTGACTAAGAAGTGACTCCATTCTTAACCACCTAAAGAAGTTACATGCCTATACATCTGATACAATCTGTCAATGAAAGGAAATCTTCTCTATTATTGCAATGAATATTGAAGGGTAGCTCTGGGTCTCCCTGGCAGTATGGCCTTCATTAACTAGGAAAACAAATTAACTACCTGAGCTCAGATTTTGCACTTATGGGGCAGCCTCTAGAGTGGCTTTAGATACCAAAATGTCAATCTCTAGTCATAATGACTACTGCCCAAAGTCCTCAATTTAGTACTAGACAAATTAATTACTAAATATTATGCCCATCTGGTAATTTCTTATATAAAGGAAAAACTCAGTCTGTCACAAATACTACCAATGGGGATATAGAAATATTAAGAATAATACTGACTCCACCCCTGCCTACCTATATATCCATGATTTTAAGAAACTTCTCTAAACAAGATCCAGTTTACTAAGGAAGAAATAAATACTAAAAATGGTCGAAGTTCTTATCTGATTCAACAAAAAATAGTTCCAGCATTTTTGACACGAAAATCTGATTTGGAGCTTGAAAGAATTATAAAAAGACAATTCTCCTGTAAGTCTTATTCAGACTCCTTTAAGTCTAATAACCGAGTTTTATATTTAATTGTACTTTCTTGCTTTCCAAAATAATTTGCTTTGTGTATGTTAGGACAAAAGATTTCTGTATATGACTGAACAGAGGTTAATCATGCATAGCAGGCAGGTGCAGAGGGCCCAAAGAACAGATCTTTGGGTGAGTGAGACAACCTTATGCAGCTGAATAAAACAGTATCTGTATCATATCTATCTACCTATGTGTATATATATGTATATATATACACATATATGTATGCACAAACATACACATATGCATATAAATCCACACATATATGATTTATATATATATATATGAATATGATGCATATACATATATATTATCTCCACTTAAAAGCAGAAGTAAAAACCTTTTCTTCCAATCTAATCTTACACCAACAATTATTTTCTTTGTGAGAAATTGGTTACTGCTAAATGGACTAGGAGTTTCTCATGGTTTTAAATTATTTCGGAGAGGGAATGCTGAAGGATTTTCAGAAACCCACAAATTAACTTCCATAATTCCTCCATTTAAAAGCTTTTTCTATCTCCCATCATGACTGAAACTAATGTTTAAAAGGGAACTTTTTAAAAAAAATCTCTAAATTCCCTCTGGAGACAGAAGAGAAACAGCAAAAAAACTATTGCTGTAAAGATATATGCTAAATACAAGGTACAATTTAACTCTCATCTTTCCCAAGTGGCAAAGGTTTGGCAGTAGTTCTAGGCCGGTATGTTATCAGAAAGGTAACATCTACTGGGGGAAAAAAATGACAAGGATGTTGACTTGTTTTCCCTTTCAAACAGAAACTACAAAAAGCATATTAAAATGTAAGATTCGATCAATCTACATAGTTCGCTGTCCCCTTAAACTTAAACCTTTTCAGAAAATGCTTTATGACGGGAAAATGAAAGGATATTGCACTTCCGGAAAAAGGTGAAATATCAGACATGTCTTGGAGATCACCACACTCTGACTTTATGAGGGACAAGGAGAGGCCTTCGGCTGTGCTGGGCGGATGTGCTGGTGAGCAAGGGTGGTGGTTCATATGATGGGATGACATCTTGGTCCTCAGACTTGCTGTCTCCCTAGTTAAGTCTAAGGATTCTGGGGAGGCTCTGTCTTTCCCAGGAAAGGAGGCAGAGGGAGCACCTAATGGATTCTGAAATGGGTAGGCCATCAACGGGAGAGGGAAAGGGTGGCGGAAAGAAGACGTGGTGAAGCCTGTGGTGGTGGAAAGTGGAGACTGGTGCAGAGACTGGTGGTGGCCACCAGCGGGTGGGCCAGAGGCAGACTGGTCAGATGAGTTTTTGCGAACAACTAGGGGCAGTGCTTCTGTTTGGTCTGTGGAGCTGGGCATTTGCATGGTGCCAAAGGTGTCCAGGGGGTTTGGAATGATGACATCACCAAAGCACTGTAGGCGCTGGTTGGCGGTGTGGAAGTTATGGTTTTCCCCATTGACTGCAAATCTTGCCTGAGGGATCTGAAGAGGTGGGAAGACCTGAGGAAGCTGGCGGGAGGGTTTGGATGAAAAGACTTTCACCACAGTGTCCACAACTTGTGACATGGCAGTATTCAGTTCCTGTTTTAAGGTCTCGGCCAAATGCTTGCCTTCTGAATGTAAAGAGTTTGGCCCTTGGTCTCTTTCTTTATTACCTTCTCTTTTCGGTTTATTTTCAGCTATTTCTTGCTCCCTAATTAGGGCCCTGGCCCGGTCAATAAACTGCCCTGGGTCTAACTCACACATCTCATTATCTGACCTTCCCACTGAGTCCTGGGCCCTCACATCCAGGATTTCCGAATGCATGCTGTCTTCAGACAGGTTACCATCTTCATCATTTTCAGAATCAGTGCTGTCATAGATTTGGTAGAACTTTTCCTGCAGCTGGCGCAGCTGTTTCTGCATGTCCTCCAGCTGCTGTTTCAGCTGTCGGCGCTCCTCTCGCTTCTGTTCTTTTCGAGCTGAAACCAGCTGCTGGAAGCTCTGCTGCTGCTGTTGAGGCAGCTTTTGCTTGCGTTTGTTTTCCCGGTAACTTTCTCGGGGACTTACAGACTGCGGAGCCATCTCTCTCTCATTTTCATTGCCCCTTAATGCCACACTGGGGGAATGGCTCATACCCCGAATGATATTCTCAACCCGGGCCCGCTTAGCTCTCAGGTGCTCATCACATAACCGATCCATATCAAACTGGCTCATAGTAGGCCTGCCAAAAGGGGAAAGACACTCTGGGGGGCTGTCTCTTGAAGAGTTGCTGCATATATCCTCCTGATGTACTTCTGAGCCTGTACTAGAGAGACCGCTGGCTTGGAAACTGGGCTCTGTGCCACCATTTTTGTTCATGTTATTTTTCAACAGCTGGGAAATTATGGTTGCTCCTGGAAAAGGCATCATGGCATCTTCATACGAGTTCGCCCTCTTCAGCAGCTTGCGGAGTACGTTTGACTTTTCCCCATCTGCATGCTGCACCACTGAATACTCAACATCCTGCTCTGAACCTTGGGGATTCATGGCACTAAAAAACGTTGCTCTTGCCTTAGCAAAAAATGCAGATGCCGTCCCTACCGTCCTTTTCACTCCAATGTCAACTCTTCTTCTCTTGGTTTGCCTGCTTAAGAGGGCTGTGCTGTCATGGTCAGGCATCACTGGACTGTTATTGTGCCATCTTCAAAAGCTCGTCAGCTGGGCACAGCTCAAGAATCCCGGGACCCTGGCCAACAGAACAAAAGGACTGATGAATCATTTTCTTTAAATTTCTCCAAATTTCCTGACCTCAATCCTGAATAAAATGCAAAATGCATAGGCTCTGGGATTTATGGCACATTACAATTATTGCAATTTATTATGCACTCTGCTTGAAATGAAACATTTTTAAATATTTCTGCTCCACTGGTTTAAGATGGATTAAGATTTAAAAAAAAAAAAAAGGCAAAAACTGCTTAAGCACCAGTAATATGATTCTCTTGCACAAATGCCTAAAATGATACTGTTTATCTTCAGAAGAAAGAGTAGATTATAAGAACACAGCCTCTGACCAAAAAAAAAAAAAAAAAATGATTGAATTTGGGGCATTGAGTGACATTACAAAAGAAGATGAAAGTGGCCCTTCCTTAATATGCGATGTGAAATTAAAAATCTCTAAACATTTTGGATTAAAATTCAATTTCTGCCTGAAATTTGTTGTGATTTTAATGCTATAGAAAAAAGTCTTGTCAATTCAGTATAGGAAGTTGGTGCATCCCCTTCCACTTAACTGGGTAGGATTTTTTTAATAGATTAAAATTATTCTTTTAGACTACTCCATCTGGAAAGGAGAATCCTACAACTTAAATGATCAATTTGACATTGAAATAAACATGGGATGAATAGTTTTTATAAATCTACTTGTTTAGCATAGATATTTAGACCAATAATAATCAGCCAAAAATATAGTCTGTGACACCATGACCTAATATTAGTCATGTTAAAATTATAAACTGTATCTTTTTATGAATTAATTTCTTTCAAAGTTAGTTCAGCTGGAAAGGAGGATATTCTTTAGAACATTTTTAGGTATATATTTTAGACATTGAAATGTACAACAACAAATTTTTAGCATAAGTAAGAAAGACATTTTCAGCACTCATCTTCTTTCAGAACCTACTTTAAAAATAATACCTTGGATGCCCAAAGCAAGCTTTTTTTACACACTTTTTTTGTTAAACAGATTCCTATTTTCTGTGCCAAACTTAAAAAAAAAAGAGGCTGAAAGAAAATCTGGAAAGATGAAAGAAAAATCACAGCATCAATCAAATGTGTGAAAAGGAAAATACCTTCTCTTAATATGAACTCTCATTGTTTCCCAGGAACACAGTATAAAAAGAAAATCTACTTCTTTGCATTTTATAAAAGGTTCAACACAATTTGTGACTTATTAACTAATGATGCCAGACTCAAATTTCATGTAAACTATTGGATATCATATCCCTTTGGTTACAATTAACACTATACTAAGAAAATGAAAATATTTTTCATGCTGCATTTATCTGATATTAAACTTCACATTTGCTTAACAGAGCACATCTTCACAATAACAGGGTATATTGCCAAAGGCAGCATGCAGGCTTTTTGGAACAGCTCCCATCTCTTTCGGTTCACCTGTAAAAACATCTACGTGCTCCCTAGGATTGCATCTGTGGCTAGTTTTAAAGAATGACTATCCATGCAAATAGGCATAATTTCAGCATGAAATAACCTGTAAAAATCAAGAAAATGTTCAATGCTTAGATAGTAACAATGTGCAAAGCGTCAAAGTTCCTCCTGCCGTCTTTGCCCACGGTGTTTGGATGGGCTAAAAACATTTTCAGAAATTCTCTTTTAGATTGTTATGAAAGAAATACTATGCTTGCTTACATTTCAAACTCTTGCATTCAAGAGGACTAAATAGATCCTCTGGATTAATATTGGAAACTTAATACTTTGCTTAAGATGCAATTCTGAATATTGTAGATAAATGGAAATTATTGATGAAACCAGTTAGCTATAGAAAACCAGAAGCACAATTACAAGCCCCATGGAGATATACTGTAGGTGCATTTCACTTAGGCCTAAGAAATCAGAGTATTAATTGGCAAGAGATTTTTAAATAACTGAAAAGATCTGAAAGCACACAGATAGTATGAGACAGACAATTAAAAAAAATAAAACCACAGCTAAATGGATATCAACTCATGATAGATGGATTGATGTGATAACAAAACTATATAAATGATCACAGGAAGATCTGGGTAATTTGAAGACTTTTGGGGGTTCAGGAAGTAGGGGGGGAGAAGAGTTAAAAGACAGAACTTTCTTTTCACGTTAACTTTTCAAAAATCAAGACCCCTGAACATCAGTTTTTAATGTTTACCTTTTTCTCTGCTCAAATACTTGGAGTTCACCTACATCTGTAAAAGTAGAAAAATGAACTGATTTTCAATCAAAACCTTTAGCATACTTTCTGTATTTTGTCCTTTCTTTCTGTTTACCTTAACACCTAATCTGGAATTTCTTTTTGGCTAGTCCTTGTCGTAGGGACATCATCTCCGAGACAGTGGCTCAGGAAATTGCATACTGCTATGAGAAAGAGCATAAGGTCATCTTCAGGCATCCTTCCTTTCCAGCTGCCATTTTCTTTTCATGTCAACTGCACTTCCTCTCATCTAACCCAGGTATCAACAGCTGTATCCCAGAATCTCATACGTGCCAAGAAAGGAGCTGGATTCTTCCAAAGGTTTTGGGAAGTAATATTGCTTGGTCTGTCTGTCTTTCTCTTTCCTCCTCACCATAGGATAAGTGTCAGTTAAACACTCTTCTTCAGTCAACTAAAAATATAATGATCTGAGGACTCTCCAAAATCATTCAAACTAAAAGGGTTTTTAGAAATTCTATTTCAACTTGTCAACATTTTCTGACCAAATATCGACGAAATTTCTACCATGGCTCTTTGAAGAACTGATATATATGTTGAGAAAACTTGGGCACATTGGGTTCCATGTCTTGCTGTAAAATGCCATTTTGGAATTAATTTCTAGCCAAATATATACAGAAAATAATGTGCAAACTAATTAAGAAAGTATGCGGCATTTGATTTACTGACCCCAGAGTAATAGTGTTTGAATGATAAACTCATGAAGATAAGGTCAGGTGATTCTAGCCATGAACCTTCTATTTCTTTAGCACTGTTTTATAATTCATAAATGTATGTAAAGATAGATGCCATATCAGGATATCCTTCTAAATGATCTATACACTAATTTATCTGAAGCCATTTATATGTATATGTGTATCTATATGTATGTATATATATATATATATATTACATACACACATATGTAAGACTTCTGTGATTTCATATTTCAAAATTCTTCAGAGGGTCATTTTTAAAGAAATTGAGCTATGATGTTACCCTCTTAGTTAACAGCATCTGAAAACTTTTCACAATATCTATACTAAACAGATAGTGTTAATTGTGCTGATTACTAATGTCCATTTTGGTTGCATTTTAATATTTTTATGTAGCATAAAGTAGAATCAATATACATTTCTACATAATAGTAAATATTATTATCACAAAGATGTAACAAACATAGGTATTGGAGTTAACATAAATTAGTGACTAGATATCTACATTGTTTCCCTGAAAATTTCTTTAGTTATTATTAAAAATGCATATGTGATTTTGTTTTTTGTAATGCAGTTATTTGGCTGTCCCCATTGGCATGTAAAAACTTCATATAACATACGATTTGAAAACTATCATAGAACAGGGATGCAAACACAGTAGGTTTGTCCAGAAGAAGCTCAGATAAGGTCAAGTAAGGAATGAGCAGCTTCAAAAGATTCTTTAGTAAAGTCTTAAGTGTCTGGTATTCAATTTGGCATAAAGAATCTTTAGGAAAACCATGGGTCAAGGGCTAACAATGAAGACTATTTAGTCAGAAATTCCAGGGGAACATTACTATATTAATTTATTAATGGAATGTTCTCTACTTTTACAAAAGAAAAGGCTATTTTTGCTACAGCTATATTTCCAAAGCAAGGCTGATTGAGCTTAGGGATTCTCTAGATAGTTTAAGCAAAATAATTGGTTATGGGGGAGAGAAGGGAAAAGGTTTTTTTTTTTTTTTTTGCCTGAATTATTTATATTAGCTGTCTCTACTGATCAAATTACTTGAATAAATTGTTCAACTCTCCACTTGACTTCATCTGAGTAGATATAGCCTTTGGATGAGATTCTAACTGACTTAGGTCAATGTAGTTATGAAATTGAAATAGAATGTCATTAATGGAGAACATTTTAATTGATCTAACAATGCATAAATTTGAAGGGAAAAGAATCAGGTGGTTTAAGTGCTCCCAAATCACTTAGCTCTCCCCAATAGTACTGAAAAGTGACAAATTCAATTCTGCTAATTAGCAACTTTTCTTTGCGGTAGCTTCTCCTTCCTATTAGTGACAAAAAAAAAATGCTCTGACATTTACTTTCAGGAACCCATTACCCCCTAATTACTGCTTCAATTAGTTATGATTGTATTGCCAATAGTGCCTATCATAGTAACAGAGTTCTGAAGTAATGACTACTTCATTATTAAGATTCTTCCACATCATCAAAAATTCTTTAAATTTTTCACCTGCAAAATGACTGAGTTTAGGTTTACACTAAAAGCAATGTCATCCATCCTTTTAAGAATAAGTCTAATAGATATACTGGGTACCAAAGTTTTACAGGTAAGCATTTTCACATGTACTTCTAAAATAATAATTCACCCTACTAGCAAGTAAGATGAAAATAAACCCCAAAGGAAAAAAAAACTTGCAAATTTCTCCTCCTTGTTGTGTATCTAAATAATCATTAAATTATCTGCAACCTATACTTCCCATGAAGCCTAATAAGTCACTGGGCAATAAGGTTTATGAACTCCCTAGCCTAGATTGTCTTTCCAACTTAGAGAGATGCTAAATCAGAATCCTGAGGTCAAATATCAATCATAACCAACTTTTACATTATTAAAAATAAGTAACCTTCTTACAATGCACTTTGTGAAACTTGAATCTTAAAATTATCAATACTATCAGTTACATATATGCCACAACCCTAGAATTTTACTAAAAAATTAGTGAGAAAGGGGTTCATTTGCCTATTAAATAACTAAAGAGCAAGTCCAAGTATATATGGAATAGGGCAGAAAATACTTTAAGATTTCAAGTATTGCTTAGAGAAGAAAGATGATGGGAAAGAACAAAGCTGTGAAGAAAGATTACATGAGATATGCTGTTACCACATTACTTTAGAATATTGTGATGAAGCTTAACAGAGCAATCCTAGGTAGACTCATAAACTTACAAAAATAAACTTCCACCACAGACAAACTTTGTTAAAAATCAAACAAATGAACCTGGTCATAAACAAAAATTTAGACATGTGAAAACTTCCAAAGCAACTAAGGAAGAGGTTGTGAAAACTTAGATATAAGTAAGCCTAAAAGATAAATGCCTCATGCAATTCCATCCTCATGGAAACAATAACAAAACAAATTTTTAAAAAAATATCCACCCACCTAACTTAACTACCATGCAATTCATTTTATTTAAAGAAGCCCACAACAAAGGTGAGAAACGAGCTAGTTTCTAAGACTTCATGCTATTAGAAGAGATCAATTTCTACTGTCTTCTCTTCCGCAACTCTTTAGTACCTCTTTCACTGGAATTTAATTTGGCCATTTACACACAGGACATGTCTATTTTGTATATACATGTACATACATGTTGAATGCACAAATGCCCTTCCTACATATTTTTCTTTTACTTCTCTATGTACATCAACCCAGTTTCATAATGCCAAGAAGTTTTCTTGAGATACTCTTTACTATTAACAGACTACAGCTTTCATAGAAGAAGAATGCAAATTTACAGAGCTTATCCTTCAGGTTTTCTTCCACAGGTAAAGCAGTGTCTAGGACACCCATTCTGACTCATGCCTGACGCAATGACAGTCACATCCTTCTTTCTGGAAGGTAGCATTTCATAAATACTCCACCCGCCCTTTCTTTTAATTATGTATCTTTCTGGTAAATTATAAGTATGTGTACAGATCTATTCTTTCTGGACAGGTAAGGTATACTACACTGCTAAACTTTAACAGTGCCAGAGGGATTTGATTTTGGTATTATCACTTGTGTGTGTGTGTGTGTGTGTGTGTGTGTGTGCTCTCACACCCTCCCCCATTTAAAAAAATGTAAAAAAAAAAAGTGCTATCTCTGCTTTCCCTCTTGCTTTTTCTCTTGATAAGTCAAATGCAAACCTGGGAGGATAAACATAAGTGAAACACAACACAGGGAAGTCAAGGGAAAGGCAATGTCTGTCGTTCCACCTGCTGCCCAAAGTATACGTGGGGGGTGGGGGCTTGGAAGGGTGTCTGTGACTGCCTAGAAGACAAGAGTCTAAGAAGAACCCAGGAAAGGGGCTGCCAAAGACCTCTTAAAAAATATCACATGGCAGTTTCAAAACCCACCAGCAGCTTAATTATTCTCGGCCTGAACAATCCTATCAACCAGGACACTCATAAATTCTAAAACCTCGACAACCCTCAAGCACTGTGGTTTGGGACTGCACAGAGAGACAAACACAGGGGAACTTGCACCTGTCTTTCTTGACACAACACACCTGTCTAGCCTTGCCCATGCGCACTTTGTTAGCAGACCTCATAGTTTGATAAAGGAAATATAAAGGGAGTTATAATTTAAAAGGGAGGAGGTGGCTGGAGAAAAGGAAAAGGGGCATAAAATACAGGGCATCTCTCTCCTTCACTCTAAGAGAAGGATATTCGCCAATGGTTTTTTATTTTCTATGCTGAAAGGGAGACAAGGAGCTTGTGCACACACAGGCACACACACACACACACACAAACATACACAAATAAATGTTCTTGGAAAAAACAAACAAGTAGGTGAGTCCTCAGCTTTCCCTGGGGCTAAGGGTGCAGGGTTGCCAAGAATGTCAGTTTTACACCCCAACCTGTCTCCTTGAGTTATTTTAAACTCTTCCCGAACACCCAGCCCTCCCTCTCCTTAGTCCAGATTTCAGTCTGCCCCTGTGCCTTTCTCCAAAAGGCGTACTCTTCAGCTTCAGCTTTGGGAGAAGCTGGGTGAAGAAAGATATTGGGGTGGGAAAGACTGTCCAGAGGAGCTTGGAATAGCTATCAAAAGAACCAACCTTTTCCCCAACCTTCACTTTCTTTTGGAGCAGTAAGTGATCTGCTGGCTCATCCAAAGGCATAGAAGGTACAGGGAAAAGCTAAAAAATTAGCACTTTAAGGGCTACCTTCCCCCTCCCCCCCACAATTCTACACACATTTTAAGTTCTCTCTTCCGATCCTCAGTCCAGAAAGACAGCAGTTTTCTCTTTCTCCTTTATTTCCTCTAGCTATCCATCTCATCTCTGTGCACTCCTCCCTTCCCAGACCTTCTAACTAGGCTGAGAGAGGGCAAAACTCTAGGTACCATTTCCATTGGACGCTGGTTCTTCCTAAACACCACAAACTGACAGGAGTAACTGGGGGGGGGGGGGGGAAGGGTGTCCTTTGGCTCTGGAATCAGCCACCCAAGAACATTCACTGCTTCCCCAACTCTGGCCCCTAAAACACTTTTTCTCCATCACCGGTCTTCAAACCTACCCACTCAAACATGCTACACCCCTCAAATTAAGAAGCCTTACCCCCTAAACTTGACTCAGCAACTCCATCCAGCTGATCCAAACGCACTCCGCTATTGTCATTGAATCCATTTAAATTTCTGGAAAACTGGCTTCATTTTTTTTTTTTTGCTCGTGACAACGTCTTTGAAAAGAAAGTAATAGTCTCCCGTCTTTCCTTCCCCTCCTCCTTTCCCCCCCTCGGCTGGGGTTAAAAAAGGAGAAGGGAAAGGTATGCAAATGACAAGCAAATTGGAAGAGAGAAGAAGAATGGCAGCTATAATAAACAAGACAAAGAGAAAGGACACAGGGACCAGACTAGGACTTTATGGGGTGGGGGGAGAAGAAAGGGGGAGCGCTTTGGAGAAAAGGAGCAGTGCGGAGTAATAATCCCCACCTTGAATTTCTCTCTCCTAAGAAGAGAGGGAGAGGGAAGAAAGAAAAAAAACAGCTTCCCCTCAAGCCTCGAAAGCAGTAAACAAAAGGTGACAAGATCAAGAGAAAAGAAACAGCAATATCAACCTCCCACCCTCTCCAACCACCACCACCACCATCAAGAGAAAAAACTGTAAACACACACACACACACACACACACACACACACACACACACACACAACAACCAAATCACTTACTCTTTAGGAACTGGGAAGACTAGAGTGATGAGTCCCACTGAGGATCCTGGTTAGAAATCATTAGGGTTTATTTTATTATGATTCATTTAAATAATTGCATTTTCCCCTGGAAGAAAAATTTACATGGGTATGAGTAATATAAGTCCTTTTTTTCCCCTTTCTCATTCAAGAAAAAAGCCATTATAAATGCTTTTTTTTTTTTAAAGGAGGGGGACGTAGGAGGGGGTAAGAAGATACTTACTCAGTGCAAAAAGCGATGGAACTGAGCCTCTCTCTCTCTCTCTTTTTTGTTTTTTTGGGATTGTTTTTTTTTTTTTTGCCGGTGGAAAGAGTGGAAAATACACACGCGCGCACACACACACGCTGATGTCTTGCTGCTGCTGAATATTGTAATTTGACAAGGGAGGGTGAATGTGTGTGTGATAGAGAGGGAGAGAGTAGGAGAGAGTGAAAGAGAGAAAGAAGAGTCGGGAGCTTGAGAGGAGAGGCGAAGAGGGGAGAGGAAAGAAGAGGAGAGGAAAGGAGGAGAAGAAAGGAGAGGAGAGGAAAGAAGAGGAGAGGAAAAAAGGAGAGGGAGAGGAAAGGAGAGGAGAAGAGAGAAGAGGAGAGGAGAGGAAAGGAGAGAAGAGGAGAGGAGAGGAAAGGAGAGGAGAGGAGAGAGGAGAGGAGAGAGGAGCGAGGAGCAAGAGAGCGAGAGGAGAGGGAGGGAGACAGACCCAGGGAGAGCTCTTTTGCGCCGCTCTGCTTTGCCTGGCTGCAATGGTGTATAATTTCAGAGCGCTCACACAGCTGAGCTTCGCTCCACAAGATTTACTTTAAGACACAGCTGAAGGAAACAGGAAGACTGCACGTCACAGTCTGACTGACGTACCCAGACTCAGCACCCAATCGGGAGGCGCCTTCGGATTCAAGGGGGGATAGCGAGGCAAGAGAACTTGGGAGGAAAAAAAAAATAAAAGGGGTGGGGGAGATGTGAAAAAGAGGAGGAGAGAGGGACACCCCCCTCCAGCCCTCGCCGCCTTCCACCCCTCCTCCATGCTTCCGAGCACTCCACCTCCCCTCCCCCTCCTCCCCCTAGACTCTCACACACAGAGTCCCCCGTCCCTTCCCCCTGTTGCAAGGATAGAGCCTTGATCACCAGCATATCGGGGGCTTCGGGGGAGCGAGCCATTTGCGAGCTGATGCAAAGCGAGCTGATGAGTGCGGGCAGCTCCCTCTTAGACTTGCTCTTCTTGGACTCCAGTCCTTTTTTTTTTTTTTTTTTCCGTCTTCTTCTTCCCAGAACTGATCAAGCCCCCAGAGAGGCCAAGCGCTCCTCAGACTTGAGGAAAGAAGGCACCGAGAAGTAGATCGGAAGAGTAGGATGTTGCAGGCAACTGGGGTGGAAGGATGGGGAGGGAGAAGGGAGGGAGAGTCCACTCAAACTATCTCATTTACTTAGTAATCATGCCAAGTACATCAAAGTATGTCACTTTTGCTTCGCTTCGCTTCTCTTTTTTTCTTCTCTCCCCGTCCCCCCCCCCCCTCAGGTGGGCTGACATGCAGGTAAGTTTGGGAGAAAATCGTTCGATGTTTTAACACTTCCCAAAAAGCACTGGATAGAGTGGGAGGGGGGGAAGGGGGAAAGAATTGTCCGAGTTCCAGGCAATTGCCCTACATTTCTTGGGAGAAATAGATGCATTTGGCTACCTCTTAGAGCATCATTTTAACTTTTAGGCTCCGCAGGCTTCTTAAAAGACATGTCTTACGAACAATTTCCTTGCTTGCCACAAGCAAGAACTCAGTTTGCTCCCGTGCAAAATAAAGGGACTCTACCTAAATGATCTTTTAGAATTTTTCCTAGCGCCAGCACTCCATGACTAGGTAATTCGTCCTCTGGTGATGGAAGATAGATCACTGCACTTCTGACCAACTTGGACATACTTTTGGTGAGGCGGGGTAGCAAACCAGGAAGCTCTTTAGGAAAGTGGTCTTATTCTCTTAAACCTGGGACACCAATACTATGCCTAAAGAACACTTTTCGATTTGATATTGAGAGACAGAGAAAGTCAGAGACAAAGAGACAGAGACAGAGATACACACATAAATACAGAATATGCACTTGAAAGGGATCCTTAGGATTTGCAAGATACAAATATGAAAGAAAAAGAGCATCTTTGGGCTTGTTATACGTTCTACCTTTCAAGGACAGAATAAATGGTTTTTAATAAAGCCACCGAGTTTATGGCTTGAGATCCTACAGAAGTGAGGACTTGCAAGGATTGAGAAGCCAAAAACAATTCACACCTTGCCTATTAAGTACCGATTGAACTACATTCCTTCGATTATTATTATTATTTTTTGGTCGGTTGGAGAAGATCCGCTTGTTTCCTCCGCTACAGCACTCGGAATTTAATCAGATCAAAGGTTGTGATCATTCTTTGCACCTCAACTATTATGGCAGATTTATGAAGTGCGTTAATAGTAAACAGCCAGAGAACCACCAACCACCACGCCGGCCCCTCCTGAACACACACACACACACACACACACACACACACACACGAGCACACGCCCCTTTTCTTGGACGCTTTTAATTTCAGCCACAGAACCGTCAAACTGTGAGAAGGAGGATATTAAACTTCTCTTAAAAAAATAACGATGATAACTCGTCCAAGTCAAGCACCGCAGGAAACTTTCTGGCACAGAATTAAAACATTGGAAAGGAGAAGAAAAGTCAAACCGGTCAGGTTAAATCTCTTCGGCTAAGATGAAAAAAAGAGATCCCGGGGAAAATCAGCCTATATAAAACCCCAGCCTTTACCCTGGACACACACACACACACACACACACACACACACACACTCCAGTGTTCCGTTATTCTATCAAACAATTTAATTGGGGTGGGAGAAGTTTAGATTTGGGTGTAGAAGGACTTATGTAAGAATTCCCATCAGATACAGGGACCCAATAATGCACTTATCCGGTATTTTCCAGATAATCTGGAGTATTGGGGAAAAATTTGGGTTCAGTGTATAGTATGCTTTCTTCTTCTTCTCCTTCTCCTTCTTCTTCTTCTTCTTCTTCTTCTTCTTCTTCTTCTTCTTCTTCTTCTTCTTCTTCTACTCCTTCTCCTCCTCCTACTTCTCCTCCTCCTCCTCTTCCTCCTCCTCCTCCTCCTCCTCTTCCTCCTCCTCCTCTTCCTCCTCCTCCTCTTCATCCTCCTCCCTCCTCCTCCTCCTCCTCTTTTTCTGGCGTTAAGAATCACAGATTCTAAATGGAAGCCAGTGCCAGCTCCCAAAGAAATTGGTAGGAGTCAGGGAGATGTGCCCTCCACACCTTAAAGCCATCTGCCCAGTCTGGCATTTGAAACAACAGAGAAAGGAAGGGGGAGGGGGAGGAGTAGGGGAGACAGACTCCCCCAAAGGATTAAGATGTGGACTTTTCCCTCGGAAACAAATTAGTTGAACTTTAGCCCAAAAGTTCATTTCTATTGTTCTAAAGACTCAGATGCATGCTACACACACACACACACACACACACACACACACACACACACACACCACTCATTCATTCATACACTCACCGTGAGGAATTGTCTGAGGAAAAAGTTCCTGAGGCCACCTCTACTCCTCTACCACCCTCAGTGAAGGACACAACAGTGGAGGGGTTTAAGGACAGAGTTGGTTTAGGTGTCAGAGATGTGATTTTTGTCCTCTTGCTGTTCCTTCCAGCTGCCCCAGTCATCCCTTTTGCACTTCTCTACCTGCTGCCCTGGAGCAGTTTGCACTACTGTGTGTCTTTCTCAGTTCTGTAGCCTGTCTTAGCTGTTCAGAAGCAGGCTTTACTGAAATAAGACCGCAACCATCGGCAAGAATGAGACAGAAAGCAAGCTCTGAGCCGGCAACCTCTGTTGCTTTGTGCAATCCTGCTGCCCGGTCCTTTACTGTACATGCACATGCCATTTACAATCTTTGTCTCCTCAAATTGGGTCGCTGTTTCTTACATTCTTACTGTTCTTGTTTCTAAAAGAAGTAAGGCACAAGGCCCTTGACTCCTCTATCTCCTATGATTCTCCCATCTGTTTTCTTCCTAGGAAGGGGTCCGGCAAGCCTAGAGACAAGACCCGATAGGAATTATCTCTGAAAATAAGCAGCTATTGGTTTAACATGATACCCTCCTTCCCACCCCACGAATTTTGAAGTTCATAAAAGTTCCGAAGTTTCTTCTATTACAAATTTAAGAAGTCTTTGCTATTGATGAATTTATTTATTTGCCATTAGTAAAAATAAGTGTCATTTTGGCCTGCAGATTAAATAAATGAGCTTCACCTTGGCATTTCCTTTGTGGAGAGGTTTTTCCCCTCTGGCTTCTTTCCTTGAACTGAATGGGAGTGAGGAAGCGACTGCATCACTTAAAACACCATCAATTACGATCAAACTTCATAAAACCCCAACCCGGTTTTATTCTTTCTGGGGACTGCGATCTGATCTCGTACTAGAACGAGAAAGAGGCATCAGTGTGAATTTCAGGGGACAACCCTTAGTGATCTTGATAGACACATCAGCGCACACAGGCTTTCGGGCTAGTACACACACGCACACACACACACACACACATTCACACACACATACACACATGCACACACACACGGAAATAGCAAGGAAGGAAGAAAAGCCAACCCTTAGGGCTAGCTCCTGGCCCCTTACTGAGACACAGACTGTCTCTCTCCCAGGGAGTTCCAATTCACTGATGCCCCAGGGAAAAGCCAAATCTATAACCTGAAATGGTTCCGAAAAAAAAAAATCAGAAAGGGGGAAAAAAGTGAAATGCCACAAGATCAGTAGCAAGTAGCAGCTGCGGAGATTCTCTCTTGGGAACCCCACAGCTTATGAGCCTCCAGAGTAATGTTTGTTTAACCAACAGCTTTCAAAGTAAACAGAAGCGAACACTCCATAGAACTTGAAGTACAAACCTTAGAAGGGTTTCCGGGGATTGGGGGATAGTGGTGGCGTTTGTTTGTGGGAAAGAAGGTCTCCCGAAAAAAATAAAGTATTCTCTCCCCCCGCCCCTCCCCCATTCCTCACCTCTAAGAGGCCTTAGATGTGTCCAAACCAAATCCAGTCAAACAGGACAAAACCATCTTCAAATCCCGAGGTTCAAATCCTCGGGCCACCCCTCCTAATTCTCCCTTCCTCAACCACATAGTTCGAGGGATCACCTTTCGACTAATAATTTACACCCCCCCCCACACACACACAAGGGGGAGAAGAACTAAAAAAAAAGAGGGAAATTTCCTGTCCTGGATGTTATGGAAGAGGGTCTAAAATGGATCTCTTCCACGCCAACCCTGGCTTTGCCTCAGGCACCAAACTTTCCAATACCAAGATATTAACAGATGGTGGTAAGCACATGGTGAGATGTTACTTACATAATCCAGCCATTTCGTTTGGGCCTTAGAGAGCAAAAGGGACTCACCAGGCAGCGGCGCATTTTGAATTGAACTCCCCCCGCCTTTATCCATCCTTTCCACCCCTCCCCCCCCATGTCGAAGGGGTCCAGAATGAGGAGGGGGCCTGATTTGAAGGACCCCCCCCCCCCCATACTAAGGTTTTAAGTCAACACACAATGATGGAACTGGAGGCTCAAGGACAGGGGTGGGAGGCTGAGGGGAGGAAGTGGAGGAATTGGCTTCTAAGAGGGAGCTGCTTGCCCTTTTTCACCCCAGGGTCCCTACTGCATTGAAAATGATGCGATTTACAGGGCCCCCAGTCCCAAGCCTTCCCCTAGATGCAGATTAGCATTTCATTAGCTCTCCTTGAATCCCAAAGGAAGAGGGGACAGAGGCCTGTAAGGGCAAGGGAAGAAGGGGTTGAAAGCGCCTGGAGGGAGAGAGATGCGGCAGGGCGCGGAGACCAGAAAAGGCCACGAAGTTCGGCCAGTCCTATTTAATGCCTTAGTCACTTCTACAGTTTGAGGATTTTAAAAAACAAAAAACATGCAAACTCCAAACCAAACTTCAACAACTTTGTCTTTACTTTTGGGGCTGCGGCTCACTAGACTTGCCCGCCGAGCATTCTGCCGGCGTGCAAAGTTACCTCTGATCAAGACAATTGCTTGCCTTCAGCTCAAAGTCTCTGGCGTTGGGGGCCGACTAGGCAAAGGATGAGCTACCATTCTAGCTTGGCAGATGTAACGGGAGTTTTTTTTTCATCCGCTCCTTTTCCCTAGTTGACATCCCCGCTTTCAGCCACCACCCCATCTTGTCCCGTAGGTATGTGTCGCTCCCTCCTAAGCTGGGAGACGGCGAGAGCTGCTGCAGTTAGCACTCTCATTTTGGTATAGGAGGCCTCAGAAACGCGAGGGTTCGGAGGGCTTGATTGCACCATTCATTCCGGACGCGCCCCTCCCCTGTCTCCAGAGGGTTGGGGTCTCACTCACGAACAACATTCCCAAACAGCTTGCCCACTTCCCCATCCCCAGTGGCTCTGCCATTATTTGGAGAAAGGAGACAGCATTCCTAGTCAGAGCTCACTCTTGATGGTCCTTTCTCTCATCCCACTCAGACCATCGCTTTTTTTCACCCGGAGATGCCCAGGGGTGAGGAGGGGGAAGGGACAACCGGAGGAGGCACCTGCTTCTTGCAAAGCCAAGAAGGGAAGAGAGGAAAATCTGTGACCTTCCTTAAATTGTCTGTCCCAAGTGTCCCCAGCTCATTACTAACTGCTATTCATAGCATTCTATGGGTGTGGTTAGTGAGGGAACAGGCATAGAACTTGATTGTGCATGGTGGTGGTGGTGGGGGGGAGTAAGGATGGAGATAGTCTTTATTCCTAGGCTGAGAAAGCTCCGGAGAGAGTGAGATTCCTGACGTTTTTATTTTCCTAAAGGGGATAAAAATCCTCCCCCTCCTTCCTCACCACCTTCCCTTTCTTTAACATTACATGTTGTGACCCACTGTTCTGTTTGCAGCCACAAATCTGGAGGCTAATTGCTTGTGACTCACAGGTCTCCTTAGCTGTCCTTTGCTTTCTTTTGCCTTTTCTTAATCATTTCAAGGGTGCAAATTCAGGGGACATTTTTTTTTAATGGGCTTTTGGTCATAGGAGCTTGATTTATCTGCAGTGTTTGTAACCCTCAAAAGGTTCATTCACAAGGAGAGGATTTGAAAAGAGTAGGTGCTGAGGAGACAGATCTTCCTGTTGGTATTTTGGACCAAATAATAACATAAGAGGTTGCATTTTGATGAGGCAAGACAAAAACGAGGCATTTGGGATGAAAAGCCAGAATCACATTATTTTACAAGTAAGGTTTTTATTTTATTTTTAGGGGGGGAGGGAAGGATCTAAATGTCTGGCATCATTTTAACATCAAAAGGAAATACATAAGCTTCCTGGTCTCAAAACTGACATTTAAGAATGAGTAAAATGGGTTCTCCAACATGTACAATGGCTCTTCCACTAACCATTTAAACCTCTCTAGGTCTTAGTTTCTTCCTCTGTTAAAATGATTAGGACAGGGTTAAACTGATTTAACATTCTTTAACTCTATGATGCTGTCCTGAGGTAGAATTATGTGACTTATCTTTGTGTGTATAAAAATGTACGATACATATTCACAGACACACCCATAGGATCACCAATAGTTTTCTCATGAAAATAGGCACTTGTACAATCTCTATGAAGGCTCACATCAAACTGATCTTGGCTACCCTCACCTATTTAAGCCCTCCTTTTTTATGTAGTAAAGGAAAACTTAAGGATTTTGTGAATATTAAGAATCAAGGCCTTACAAACATTGAACCAATCTTTAATTTTTAACAAGTTCTTTTTATAGGCAAAGGAATCACAAAGTTTGCATTCTGTTTTAATTTTTCTTTTTACCCTCCCTGCTTTGTAAATACCAAGGACCTCAAAGAGAAAACTGCCTACCAGACCAAAAAAACCACAGGACAAGAAACCCTATTCAAAAGGAAACAAAAGGTGCCAGTGTTTCCATCTCAAAAGACAAATGTACAACTTATTTCATATATTTTGAATTAATAAGAACCCATTTCTACATAAATTAAACTACTTGATGCTATTGTATTCAAGAAAGATATAGACATTTATATATGTATGTATGAGAGAGGTAACAATCTTAAACCAATGAATTTAAGTTTAATATTAATTGGAAGTCAGCCAAAGAACTGTGCGACCTTGGGCTATTCACTTAACCTCTCTGGATCTCAGGTTCCTTATCTGTAAAATGAGAGGGTTGGCCTAGAATATGATCTCTAAGCTTTCTTTGGGCTCTAGATTTATGATCATATGATCTCTCAGCCAGTCTAAAACCCAAAGGTAACGTCTGTGGTTGTACTTCTTAAAAACACAAATGCAGTTTGGAACCAGAAAAGAGAAGACTGAGAAAGAGGGTGAGAAGCATGATAATCACCTTCAAATATTTGAAAGTCTATCATGTGAAAGATAGATTAGACAGCCCCCTTTGTCCCAGAGGGGAGAACTAGAACTAGTGGGGTAGAAACTACAAGGAGGCACATTATGCCTTAATACAAAGGAAGAATTAATTTCTTAAAAATTGAAGCTGTTCAAAAGAGGAAGAGACTCTTAAGAAGTAGTTGAGTTCCCAAGAAGTTAGATGACCACTTGTCAGGGAAGCAGGGGAGATTCATAGTACAAGCTGAATTTGTCAAAGTACAGTGGCTCTTAATTTTTTTTTTTCATCATGGACCCCTTTAACAGTCTGGAGAAATCTAAATACTATTTTCTAATGTTTGAAGAAAATGCTAGATTTCAGTTAGAGCCTAGTGAAAATAAAGATGTCATTTTCCCCATCCGAATTCATAGACTCCCTTGAAATCTCTCTACAGGCCTAAGTTAAAAATCCATCTAGCAGAATATTAGAATGAAAAGAACCCTGTATATAGCATCAAAGGATATGGGTTCAAATACTGCCTTTGCTATTCATTAACTCTGTGAACTTAGGAAAGTCATAAACTCTTCAGACCTTAGTTTCTTTGTCTGCAAAATGACAGAATTGGGCTAGATGATTTCCAAGGTCCCTTCTAACTCTAAATATGATAGTGCCATGATTTTTAAGATCCTTTCCAACTCTGTGCTTCTATGAGAAATGAAACAGAAAACACTCAGCAGAGAACAATCAAGAGAAACTAACATCATTAGAACACCATACATGTTCTAAAGTTTGTAAATGACTTGCATGTCCTAAATAAGAAGTTTTACCTTCTATCAGAAGAGTAGAGAGGAAGAAAATATTTGATTAGTGTAGGGGAGGGGGAGACATAGGAGGGTGAGGCAAAGAAAAGAGATTTGAGGGTATGAAAGGCATCTATGGACCTAAAGCTTGATTTAAGGGTTAGATGGAGTGGAAGCACTTTTCTGAGGCATGAAACTTTGAAGGGCCAGGGCCAGTCTTGCTGAATTTTTTATTTCTCTCTCTCCCCCTCTATCCCTCCCCTCCTTCTTTCTTCCTCTTCCCTCCCTCCCTCTTTCTCTCTCTTCCACCAACCCCCCCCCCCCACCAGACAGATACACAGAGATACAGAGACAGACACAAACAAAAAGGGAATGAGCAAAAGGGATTCACACACAGCCCAGCAATTCTTAGCATCCTAGCTGAAAAATATGAAAAATACAAAGCTCTTAGATCTGGGATATTCAAGATTAGGGAATAAAATCATCCCCCAAATAATCATAGTATAAATAATAATGGAAAATAAAACATGTGGGAGAGAGTTGTAGGAAGCCAGATGCTATCAGCCTGTTCCCTCTAGATGAAACACCAGAGCAGTTAAATGTCTGCTTGTGTCAGTGTATATGCATGTGTGCATATTTGCATAGGTGTGTTTTTAAATAGGGAAACGAAGGGATTGGATGTGGGATGTAGCATCAGTTGGTTGGCTGTGCCTTCTCTCTTCCACAGCCTCCCAATCTTGTAGAAGGGATTCAGCCTGAACAGTCTGAACAATGTCAGAATATTGAAAGGCAAAGGGAGTAGGACTGAGGGAAGATAAATTTAACAGATGAACTGTGACATCCTGTACATTCTCATCTCTTTTCTTGTACTCTCCTTCCATTCTCAGACAGACATTTGCAGATGTTTACTCAAGCTGAGACCTTCCCAGCTTCCTGCTTGAAGGTGGTGGGGAAGAAGCTGTAAGAGGATGGAGGAGAACGGGACAAGGACAGAAAAGAGATGAGAGTGACCCAGTATCTCCTTGTATTCCTGATTATCTGATCTGATTTCTCCCATATTCCACTTCAAGGCTAGAAATCTTGTTTCCCGTGCCCAGGAGTGGTTACTTCTTTTCCCATCTTGTTCCTTTAACCTCTATGATCCTGGAGAATTAACTCAATTTAGTTTTGGCTCAATCCTGATGAAAGTAAGGAATCCTTTTAGAAACTTGAATCCCTCTGGAGCTAAATGGAGTTCTGGTTCTTCTGCACTCTGTCCATTCTCCTGTTAGCCCAGCTTCTCCATCGCTCTTGTTTCCTCCCTGTGTAGGGTGAACTTATTTCTATGAGAACATCTTCTTTAACTCCCTCATAGAAGTTGGATTAAGAAAACCATAGGCAAGTATTATTCCTTCTTCTTCTGGACACAGAGCATGGGATCAGATCCCAATTTACAAGTTTTTAGGTTCTTATGTTTCATTCTCTGAGATTCCAAAATCTGGACCAATGATTCTAGAAGATTCTGGTTGAGGACAGAGTTCAACACTTCTTTTTCAAAAGACAACTGAAGAGAGGAAAACTCATAGTCATGGTATTTTAGAGCTAGAATTGGCTTCAATCAATTAACAAGAACTGATTATGTACCAGGAGCTCTGCTAGCATCTGAGGATATAAATACAAGGAATGAAATAATCATTTAGCCCAGCTCCCTCATTTTATAGATGAAAAAAATGAGGCCCTGGGAGGTTAAATGACTTGTTCAATGTCATAAAGGTAGTAAACGTTGGCCTAGGAAGGAGGGGAACGAGCATTTATTGTCTACTATGTTCTAGACACTGTGCTAAGCATTTTGTAAATATCATTTCATTTGATCCTCATAAGAGCCCTGGGGGGGGGGGAGTGTGCTGTTATTATCCCCATTGTACAGCTGGGAAAACTGAGGCTGGCAGCAGTTATGTGACTTGTCAATGGTTGTCCAGCTAAGTAAGTGTCTGAGGCTGGGTTTGAACTCAGAATCTTCCTGATTCCAGGCCCAGTGCTCTATCCACTTCATCCACCTACCCGGATTCTGACATCTGAAACCAGATCTCTATACTACCAATATCATACTCCTACTCACATATAACTTTTCAGGTAATTGATATTGGGAATTCCTTTTGTGTATGAATTGAACTGGATGGCTACCGAGGCCCCTTCCAGCTCTCAAATTCTGTTGTTTTATAATTGTGTGATACTATCTCAAATATCTTACTTTATAATTATCTCTAACTAAAAAGACAACCCTGAAACTGTGCCCCCTCTATTCATCCCTTGGTCCCTTCTGTATCTAGTCATATGATGAAGACAAGAGGCCTGTGCCACACATTTCTCAACTTCTTCATCTCAGCAAAAGTTAGCGGAATGTAGGGGTGCTCATTTTGCTCCCTATATATACACACATGTACATATACATGTATGTTACATATATACACAAATGTATATAGATGTGTACATATATGCACATATGCATATCTATTTCTATTCATGGCACAAATCCTTCCATTTGCCTGTATAATTTTGAGGTGAACTCTTCAGTGCATCTGGTGGTCCCATTAGGAACAAAACAACACAAGCACTCCTCAATCCATACCCTCACTCAAATAAAGTCATTGCATTGAGGGGGTAAAAATGAAACCATCCATGTGGTGGTTTGCTGGGCACAGCAGGAGGTAGATGAATTCAAGGATTCTTGTGTTGCTGAAAATAGAATTGTAAAAAAAATAATAATAAGGGGGGGCTGGAGAAAGTGAACGAAACTAATCCTATTAAACGTGGTAGCATGTTTCTGTGGCACGCAGGGAGAGATTAAGCACAGGAAAAGGGATAAGTGCTGCTTCAGTTTCACTAAACTAATGTGACAACTTGTCATTGGAAATCTTTACAGCTTGTTAGCAGATGACTAGCTGATTCAGACATGTTTGTTACCATTTCCTTTGTGTCCCCAGTGAGTTTTTTTTTTAAATTTTCTTTCTTTTCCTGTTCCTTTCTTACCCACGCTGCTCTGTTTTGCTTTTTAATCCTTTGTGTCTCCTTCAAGTCAAAACATTTAGCTGGCTTTAATCAAGATTTGGTTTGGAAGATGTCCCTTGACCTTTTCTCAGCTCCCAGTGGCCTCAAAGGGGATCTCCCTCACTCATTAACCTAAGGGGCGCCTATGGCCTGAGAAATCTTGCTCCACTGGGATGAAATGTCTATTCTGTAATACTCTCCCTTTCTCCTCAGTTCTCTCCCCTTCTCATCTTTCCTTTCTCCTTCTTCCTTTTCCGTTTTCTTCTTTACTGTCCTCATCTTCTTTCCTTTTCTGTTTTCTCTGCTTTCTTTTCTTTTTCCTCTTACTTTACTACCTTCATTCCTTCTCCCTTGCCCCCCAACAACATCCACTCCCCCCTCACATTTATTGTACTTCAATAACTATCTTATTTTTTCCTTCCTTCAGATAACTGCAGCCAAATTCATATAGGAAAAGTAATGAGCCCCTGCCAATTTCCATTCCGTAAGTTGCTCCCCAGGGTTGGGGGTAGGGAGGACAAAGGGCTTGTCCAAACCAAGAGGAAGCAAGAGCTTTTAGACTTGATCATTTTCTTTTCCAAAGCAGGTGTCTAGTTTGTTTGCAATGGTGGCTGCCTCTATCTCTCTCTTTTTTTTTCTTTTGCATCACCCTCTCTCACTTTCCTCTCTCCCCCTTCCTTCCACCCACCCTCCTCCCTCCAACTTTCCCCACAGACTTACCACCAGAGGCGAGATGTTGAGTCAATGGAAAAACAACATTCGCCAACATTAAAGAGAGGCTGTTTAGAAAAGGAAGGCCCTGCTGAGGTGCAGAGGAAGCCTGTGTATTAACACTGGCCACCTCTTATCTGGGGCAGCTGGGCCTGAATCTACCCTTGGTAATTCCCTGGCTTTGCCAAGAGGCATTCATCGGGCAACCACCTTCATGTGGGCTAATTATTGCCCCTCAAGGGATGACCAGCTCTTTTGTAGATGCAACTTGTAGTTTGGAGTTCTTTTTTCTCTCCACCCAGTAGCTTAGGTTAAAACCTGGGTCATTAAGCAGAATTCTGAATAAGGAGCCACCTTTTAGGCTACCATCTCCAGGAATGATCCCAGTTTGTGGCCTAAACCACCCCTTCTTTTTTGTGGGATCTCAGGGGCTATTTGAGCAGTGATGCTGAAGGCTTCCCTCACTGCCTTTTCTGCTCTCCTAAGCTTGGGGAGGATAAGGTTAAAGTGACCCAAAGAGGGTGGGAGTAGGAAAGGCACGTGGGCAAAGTTTACCTCCATTGTACATCGCTTAGTCTTCAGTGTAAATCGGTCTCCTGATGGAAAGATAAGGTTAGTCCCTAATCTGTCAATAATTAACACTCTTGAATTATTGTTGCTGACAGCCAAAGCCTGCTAACACCTTGGGAGTCATACTTCTGTAGGGGAGATAAGATCCTTACATGGTCAGTCTATTTACAGTGTCACAGGACTCATTAGAGCATCCACATCCATCTGGACATGCCAGCGAAATATTTTCTTGAATTACCTCTTGGGACTATGGGCTGTTTTGTTGAAATTTTTCTCACTTTGGTTAACTCTCATAGCCTTAAGGTGTTTGTGAGTGTGTGCACGTGTGTATTGCTAGGTAGGCACCACACACATTCTGGTTCAAGGTTGGTTTGGATCAAGGCCTAGGGGCATTTCCATTGCTGTTACATTACTTAGCTTAGAGGCCTTTATTTTTTCTGCCAGCAAGGACAGTCTCAAGTAGTTCTTTCATTCCACTCTCACAGTTCTAGGAGCCTGTTTTCTAAATTGTAGGTCTCCTTCATTCCAAGCCAAAGCACTCAGACTTTTGAATTCAAAAACAAGAAGAAAACTCCCCCAAAGTAAGATAGATATCTCTCTCTCACCTTTCTGATATATGAATTTATAAGCACCACCAGATCAGGAGGGTCAAGAATTAACTCTCAGGAAAGATGACTTAGGTTTTTTTTTTTTAAGTTTTTAAAAATTTCTTTAAACAAGAGTAGGCTTGCTTTCTATTGACTTTTTTTTTTTGCATGACATTAATGTAATACTCTATGCAGTGTGAATAAAAAATAGATAAGTATAAATCTGCACTGGTTAATTGGTTTTTGAAAAAAGTACCTGTAGCTGTTAATGCAGAAGTCTTGGATTTTCTATAGTAGGCAGTCAGGTGACTTTGCTATGGCCCATTGTAGCTGGTCCTTCATTTTACAAATGTGTATAATATTGGAGAGGTTTGGAGAGTGTGGGTGACTCAGTATAAGCCATCCCCAAGCCGGAAAAAAGTACAGAGTTTTAGAATTAGAAGGGATCCTCAAATCCATTCAATTTAAGCCTTTCCTGAAGCAAGAATATTCACCCTAACATCTTGAAATGGGGTTATTTAGTGTTTGATTGAATTATCTCCAGTGGACCTGAATTCACTACATCATTATATACAGTGTATTCCATTCTTGAACAGCTCTGTTATAGCTAGATTGGTCCTAGGACAGAAGACACTCCATCTGCCCTTGGGCATATGTATGAAAACTTTCTAGCTTGACAAGACCTTCCAGACTACCATTTTGCTGATACAATCATTGATAAACATGATAGGCATCAGAGGTACATTTTATGGTGAATGTCTTATGACAGATGGACTATGTAGATGACTTTAATAAACTCTCCATTCAGTAACAATATAAAGCAATTAATAAACCAAGGAGACATGTTCACCTCAAGTTTTTGCCAGTTCTTCATGGAGGGTGTTCAGTGCAAAGCACAAATGGAACTCATACTTTTATTCCCAACTAACATGGTGCTAATTATATCAAGCTCATGATGATTGTCTCCTCAGTGAAATACTTGTGTTTGAAGGAGATATGCTTAATAATTTACACTGGAAAAATAAAGTGGATGAAAAACTCACATTGTTCAGATTAAGATATGTAGTTTGGATGCATTAAACTCTGTGGATAGCTGCCTGTTAAGTCAAACAACTGAATTAGATGGTGAAAAGGAGTAGGCAGTTGCCCAGTCAATAGTTATGTCCTAGGCTAAAAAAAAGTTTTAGAAGAGTCTTTTGCATGTTGGTGAATAGTTGATATGCAAGTTGGCCTTCTAGGCATTTGTGGTGGTATGTCTGTGATTGAAGTTTGAGTGTGTGAGAAAAGAGTAATGAATACATTAAATTGAATGTCTTCAAGGAACAGGATTATGAGTTCATTTGTTGTCAGTGGAGTGTGATGATTGAATGAAGTGTTGTTTGGCCGTGCCTTTTGGGGGGGAATTTGAAATTATCTTTCAGATTTTTAGGGGTAGATATCCAGAGGTTCCACAATATCCCACTTAGGAAGCATGGAACTGGTTGAGAAGTAAAGCAGATAACTTTAATCAGCTCCACTTCAGCTGGAGAAAATGAGATATGTGGAAGCTCAGTATTATTTTCCACGGAGGGATTCTAGTATTTTGTAACTATACAAAAATGAAGAAGCTCTGGGAGGTGATCTATCTATCTATCTATCTATCTATCTATCTATCTATCTATCTATCTAACTATCCATCATCTATCTATTTATCTGTCTGTTTCTCTGTCTATCTATCCTTTCTGTTGTAGTTTCTGCATCAGAAAAGAGAATACCAGTTTGGGGGAAGGTCTATAGAATTGATGAATGGCTGAGATTAAGTCTTCTTAAAGCAGAGTCTTTTGAGTTGATTCATGTATGCATCCATTCATTCTTATATTCATACACACAAATATCATATACACATATAAAATCTTAAATATGGGTTGCCAATGTGTAGTTAGTGGTCCTAGAGTTGAGTAGATTAGTTTGAACTGAATTTTGGAAATTGGTCAATGCTTTTAGTGACTCTGATTGCTTGCTACTTCAAAAATCTCGTCTTTTAAATATCAATATTGTCCTCAAAATATTTAAAGTGTCACTGTGTCATAGTTGATAGAGAATCAATCTTGGATTCAAGAAGACTTGGATTTGAGTCCTACCTCTGACACACATTGGCTGTGTGACCTTGGAGAAGTCACTTGATCTTTCAGTACAGTTGGCAATTGTCTAAGACTGTAAGCTGCAGAATGTTAACCTGTATTGGTGTAGTTTCTTCATCCTGGAGTTTCCCAAAGCAACTAAGTTACAAGTTTAGTTCTTATCCCTAATCACCCAATAATGCAACACAGTTATAAAGCATGGAACACCATAATCTCAGAAGAAACAAAATTATAGGTGACCCACAGGACTATGAAAAGACCCATAGTAGTTATAATCAAGTACAATGAGTGGTGACTTGCTTGTAAAAGACATCATCAAGGCTATGTATACCACCAGAAAGGCAGGTCATGGACTTTAGTGACATCTTATAGATGTTGTAGTGATAACCTCAGGGTATTGAAAGGACCAGGGAAAGGCCTCTTGAATTTTGGATGAATCTTTAATAGAGGACAGCAAGGAAAATGCAGATGAGAATCACATGGGATGAGACTACATAAAGGTTTGTGACCCACCCCAGCAGAAGGAGTATCTACACTGAAGAGATCACAGGTCCATCCAAATATCAGAGTATGATTAAATTTCAGATTATTGGATCAGAATATTGAAAGTGATCCCAAAAGTCTTCTTGTACTTCCTGTACCTGATCAAGACTTCTACAACATCCCCAATAAATTGTAACTAGCTTTTGCTTGAAAACCTCTAGTGGGGTAAAGCACAAGGTACCCCATTCTACTTCTAGATTGCCCTGCTTGTTAGGAAGTTTTTCCTTGCATCAGTCCTAAACCTGCCTTTCTGAAACTTCCGCTCTTCAGATACTTTAAGAATGCCATCATGTCCCTCCTTCCCCATTCCTTCAACTAATTCTTACGTGATATGATATTTGAGATCTTTGTTCATTCTAATCACTATTTTTTGGAATTTCTAGAGCTTGTCAATGTCGTTCCTAAGATGTTACACTCAGAACTGAATATAATATTCTAGATTTAGTTTTACCAGGGCAGGATGAATATTACTATCAGCTCCTTCATTCTAGACACTATGCCCTTATAACAGGTTGAGAATAGTTTTTGTTTTTTGCTTTCATGTCACATTGTTGAAACATTAAACTTGCAGTCCACTAAAACTGCCAAATCTTTTGCAGATGAATTAATTTCTAGCCACATCTGTCCCATTTTGAATTTCTGAAATGGAATTTTTTGAACCCGACCTTTATGCCTTTTATGTCCGTCTCTAATAAATTTCAGCTTAGATTGAACCCAACATTCTTGCCTGTCAAAATCTTTTTAGGTTCTGAATCTGTCATTCAATGCGTAGCAATCCCAGCCATCTGCATATTTGATAAGCATATTATTTGTGTCTTCTTCTAAATCATTGATAAAATGTTAAATAGCATAGAGTCAATGACAGGAACAGATCTGATCTATTTTTCTAAAACACTGATATATATTTTTAGATCTCAACTTGGTCATTCAATATAGTTAGACCCAGCTTAATGCCAGCCACAAATTCAATTTCTGTGACTTTCAGTGTCTTCACTGAACTCATTGATAAAAATGTTGCACATAATAGAGTTGAAGAGAGAATCTGGTATTACACTACCAAAGATCTTCCCCAATTGATTTTGATCAGATAATCTTTGTAGCCAATCATTTAATGTGTTCTGAATCTATGTAACTTTATTATAATCATCCAGCCCATATTCTTTTTTATATTGTCCACATGAATAGCCTGGGAGACTATCTAAGGTTTTATACAAATCTGGATTTTTTATGTCAACAGCCTTTGAGCTTAGTAGCTATTAAAAAAAAAAGACAGGAGCTAAATCTGGTACCACTTATTCTCAATTAATTTAGCAACTCAAAATGTGTATTTTATTAATAGTACATCAATAGTATGAATCTTATATTTGATGGATGACATCTTCTTAGCTTGGGCAGCTAAGTGGTTCAGTGGATTGAGTTCTAGGCCTGGAGACAGAAAGATTCATCTTCCTGAGTTCAAATCTGGCCCCAGAAACTTAATAGATGTGTGACCCTGGGCAAGTCACTTAACCTTGTTTGTTTCAGTTTCCTCATCCATAAAATCATCTGGAGAAGCAAATGACAAACCACTCTAGTATCTTTGCAAGAAAACCCCACAAAGGGTCACAAAGACTCAAAAGTGACTAAAACAACTGAACAACAACAAGAAAAAAATTGTTAGTTTATTCCCTTCTCCTTCTGTTGGCCTCCATGGTTAAATGTATCTTTATTTGTTCTATTATCACTTTTCCCTCTGTGATATAGCTCAAGAGTGTTTCTGCCCACCAAATAAATTTTTGACTATTTGGTGGAGATGAAGTTGTGTCAATGGCCAGTAATATTCACTTTTATCCTGTTAGCCTGAAAATGGATGGAGTAAAACACTTTATTTTGCAATTAACATGGTATTCTCCTGGGAATTGTTGGATTTTAAGATGATCTATTCTAGATTAAGAGCTAGTGAACATCTCATTTTCTCTCCTCTCTCCAAAACCTTCTTTTTGTTTGTTCAACTTTGAAATCCAAAAAGTAAAGAAAAATAAAAGAAAAAGACTTTATGAAGACAAAATTTTCTTTTCTTCTCTCTTTGGCATAAAGAAACAAGGTTCCAGATAAGCATTTTCTATTGAAGACTTGTAAATACTTTCAAAGACTCCCTGCCTCCACTAATTACTTAATAGATTGTCTTCCCTCAAGGATTAAAATAAGTGGAATCAACATTCTGTTCCCATTGGCCACAAAACAACTTATTTGCCTAAATAATAACTCACATTCAGAGAATCTTTTGTCATTTTCCCAGGTCCTTTCCTTATGCCAGCCCTGGAAGATGCACAGTACAATAGTTATTTTCCTTGTTTTATAGTTGTAAACATATTTTATCAGGATTTGAGCAAATAGTTTAACAAAATCTTATGCAGTTCTTATGGACAACACGGAAGAATATGGACTAGATAGAAGTAGAGTAAGTTAAATTCAGACTGTGTTGAATGGCCACATCCAAAGACTATTGGATTATCTATTAGATACACTATCACTTTGGAGGAAAGTCTCTGCCAGTGTGAAATGGGATATACAAATGGAATACAAAATGCTTAGCAAACCTTAAAGAAATATATACATATTACTTTTTTTCCACAGACTACAACTTATAATTGATAGTCAGGACTTTAATCTAGTTACAACTGACTCATTCAATTATGCTACATTAAATCCCCTAAATGGAGGATGCAAATAATTATTTCCAAAACTGTTTTATTGACTACTTTCAATATTTTAAGCCATTTAACCATTTTATTTGATTTTTAGTTGCACACTTTAAATTATGTAGAGAGCAATCTTAAATCCACGTCTTTCCTTTCTTACCAATTCCCGATTGCTTTAGTATTTTGAAAGGGATATTTTTCATCAGAGGTTTTCTCTCTCCACCAACAGAGCCCACATGTTTTTAGTAGATGATCTTAATGATTTGTGTAGGAAAAAAAATCATTACCCCATGGTCAAATTTCTGGTGATAAACTTTTCTGAATTTTGGTAGGCTGTTTTGTCACTGAGTTTGAACTATATAAGCCTTTCTGGCTTTGTAGGACCTGTCAGGTATTATGCTTCCCACAAAAAATCTTAGAGGAGCCAGTGTTACCTCTATGCCACAATAAATCTCTATGTAGGACTTTCATGGAGAAATTCCTGATTGCTTCTGTAGGACATGTAAATTGTTGGGCTGATCCACACTGGAATGGTATCTTGTATTCCCACAGTTGGATTGCTGTATCTCCCTCAAGTTGACTCAACAGTTAATCCTGAAGGAATGGGAACTACTTTCTAACTCTATGACTCCCGAACTCCCAGCATGAGTCAGCCAAATTTTTTCCCCCAATATATTTTTATTTATTTCATTAAATTTCTCAATTACATGTAATTTTTTTTAACATTTGCTTTTAAAAAATTTGAATTCCAAATTCTCTCCCTCACTTACCCCTTTCCCTCCTAGAAAAGACAAGCAATTAGCTATAGATTATACTTGTGAAGTTATGTAGAACATATTTCCATATTAGCCATGTTGTAAAAGAAAACAGACAGAAAAAAAAGAAAGTAAAAAGTTATGCTTCAATCTATATTCAGAGTTCATCAGTTCTTTCTCTGGTAGTGGACAACATTTTTTATCCTAAGTCCTTCTGCATTGTCTGGGATCATTGTATTGATCCAAATAGTGAAGTCATTCATAGTAGATCATCTTACAATATTGCTGTTACTGTGTACAATATTCTCCTGGTTCTGCTCATTTTACTTTGCATCAGTTCATATAAGTTTTCCTTTTTTTCCCTTTTTTTTAGGAAAGCCTCTTGCTTGTAATTTCTTATATCCCAAAAGTATCATTCCATTGCAATCATATGCTACAATTTGTTCAGCCATTCCCCAAGTTTTGGGCATCCCTTCAATTTCCAATGCTTTGCTACCACAAAAAGAGCTGCTATAAATATTTTTGTTCACTTAAGTCCTTTTCCTTTTTTAAAAATCTCTTCGGGATATTGACTTAGTAGTGGCATTACTGGGTCAAAACATATGCATAATTATATAGCTCTTTGGGCATATTTTCAAATTGCTCTCCTGAGTGGTGGGACTAGTTCACAACTCCACCAATAGAGCACTAGTGTTCCAATTTTTTCATATCTCCTACGACATTTGTCGTTTTTCTTTTCTGTCATAGCCAATCTAGTCAGCCAAACTTAATTAGTTTTTAGACAGGATAAAGGGATATTTACAAAGGTGGCAGCTAGATGGTGCAGTGGATAGAGCCCTGAGCTTGGAGTCAGGAAGACCTGAGTTCAAATCCAGCCTCAGACACTTACAAGCTGTGAGACCCTGGGCAAGACACTTCACCCTGTTTGCCTCAGTTTCCTCATCTGTAAGTATGAGTGGGAGAAGGAAATGGCAAACCACTCCAATATCTTTGCCAAGATAATGGGGGTCATGAAGAGTCAAACCCAACTAAAATGACTGAACAACAACAAAAACTTGCTAAAGTAATATATAGTAAGGAGAGTTGGTATGAAATAACACACCAAAATTCTGTTCCACAATATCCCACTAGTAGGTAAAGAGTTCAGAAGAAATTGGATTTAAGCTTAAACAGCACATGGGGCATCCAGGTAGCTCTAGGAAGACCTTTTGCTGGAGTACTTAAGATCTTTTACCCTTAGGTGTGAGGAAGCTTTTCTGATGGACTCCTCTAAATCAATCAGCTCCTTCTCATGGGCTTCAGCGGTTTAACTGCAACACTTGCTATCTGCTTCAAGATATGAACATCTCTTTAGAAACAAGTTCTCTGATTTTATACAGCCTCAGAGGGAGCGACACAGTGCCCCGGCCAATCTGAATACATGTCTAGCACACCAGAGAGATTTCCAGGCCTTCCTCACACCTAATAAATAACCAAGATCTCCAACAATAAATGTATCTGAGCTTAGAGGACTTGGGTGACTTTGTCTCTGCTCTTACAGTTCTAACACATTTAAAAACTGCCAGCAAAGAGAAGTCTGTTTAGATCTGTCACAGTGTTTCAAGAATTCATCAAAGACCAGCATATTGTCTTTGTGATCCTTCTTTGAGAATTAAAACAAAGTAGTTTTTTTTTTCTTTCTGCAATGGAAGCTTATTTTCCAATAGGTCAAAAGCAATTCATAATTACATTAATAATTTCTGTATATCATATTAATAAGGGATGAAGAAGTCTAGTACTCTGCTGTATTTAGTGTTATATACACAGTGGGAAAAAATTCTGCTGGCTTCTTGAGAATTTCTAGAGAAAAAAAAATCAATTTACATCAATGAACAATATTTTTCTTCTCCAGAGAGATTGATCTGATTATTGACTTCACAACAGGAGCATTATTTCAGTCACTTGCCCACTATGGATTGTTAGGTGACATGTCCTTTGTGAACCATTAACCATGCTGTCTCTGGGGTGGCAATCTCATCAGAGGGATGCTAATTTTTGAATATTTGTAGCTATGAACTTGCCTAATTTTTATTGCAGTTTGTTGAACATTTTAAAAAGTTCAGTATATTCCAAGTTAGAAAATAATCTGTTACTTCAAACATCATTGTAAAAAAGGTTACTTTCTCATGCTCCTATTTATATTGGTGAGTTTTTTTAATATTTTACTTCCTCTGAAGAGGCAGTGATGTGTTGCTTTTCAACTACACTTTCCCTTAGAATATATCTGCTGCGTGTGTGTACATTTGTGTGTATATGTATATGCATTTGTGTATATGTATATATGTATATAAACATATACAGATTTGTACATATGTATGTAAATATGTATATATTTTGTGTATGTGTATGTATATATATATATATATATATATGTAAAATGAGAATAGCCATTTAAAGGAATCTTTTGGTGAGTACTTTTTTTTAAAGTATAGAATTCTTTGGTAATGTCAATAATCTCTTCCAGACTAATGTTTTTTAAGTTTCAGTTTTTATTTGGGGTGTTATCTCAAGCAATGCATTTGCAGTTCAAATTATTTTCTGGCTTTTGCTCCTCTGTCACATTGTAGCGTTTCTTTGGTTGTTTCACATGCGTGCGTTTTCCTTCCTCAATTAGATCAAATACTCCTCAAAAGACAGGAGTTGAACCTTCTATTTCTATCATACCCAGCAGGCTTCAATAAATACTTCTGGAGTTGAATTATCCCCTTCTCCCTTATCTGTGTAATAGAAGACCAGTGTATGACCATATGCATATATACACATCCACACAGATATATATGTAAATTCACACATATATGTTCATATATACACATATGTAAATACATGCACACACAGAAAATTACTGAAAGAACTTTTTTGTGTGTGTGGGGGGGAACTAGTAAAGTCTCCTGTATGTCTTTAGGGGAGAAAGTAACAATTGTGTAAGATTACATGACTACAGACAGCTGGAAGGGAACGCAGAGGCTGTCTAGTTCGACCTCATTTTACAGATGAGATAATTGAAGCCCAGAAAGGCTAAGTGTTTTTCCCAAAGTCATGCAGGTAGGAAATAGTAGAGATGGACTGACTACTTCATATTCCTCCATCCAATCATCATTATACTTTACAGAAGCTACTATGTACCAAATAATTCTACATGGCCACATTAATTATACCTTGACTGGTACTGCCAGTGGGAATGTACCCAACTAAGAACAATCCTTTGGTTTCTTTAAGATGGATCAAAGTTAGAGATTTATGATGAAAATTCTGGATTCTTCTTGGTTCATTATGTGATTCTTTTCCTTAATATTGTGTGACACATTTCTGCTTTGGAAATTGTTGATTAAACTCTTTTTTTTATTTATGGGGCCAATCAACTATCTAACGATGGCTTCTCTTTGATTTAACTTCTGCTAAAGAGCTCCTTCAGTGCATCATCATGGAATGAAGATGACTATGGATTCTCTATCTTTATAACAATGGAGTACAAACCTTAGCATATGCTAGCGATTGGAAAGGCTTTTATTACAGCCTAAGTGGCAGACTGCATATCTTTTGTCCTGGGACCAACTTAGCTTAAATCAGTGAGACTCCTAATCAGGTTGGCCATGGGGGTGATTGTTTTAGCCAAAGCAACTCTCAAAGACATCTATTATATTTTAGAGGGATTTCAACATGTTTGTAGAAGAAATATTCACACTGATAAAATTATAGATCTTTAAGGTATCAAAATACTAAGGAACTCTATGATATATAGGTGGTTCTTGGGTGATTAGTGAGGACAGTATAAGATTAGAAGTTCACCACCACTCCCATCCTCTCCCTCCCATCCCCCTCCCCCCCATATAAGACAGATGCCACTTGCGGATGCTGCATTTTGTTTCTTGATTTATCGTTCTTGTTTCCTTTTCATGATTTCACTATGATAAGTTGCCCAATAGGCTAGACTAAGTCAAACAAGACCAAGAAGTAACTGAACAGAGTAGCCTCCTGTTTAGTGAATGCTCATACCCAAACGACTAGATCAATACATCTTTATTTGATGAGAGCTGCTGAGATAATTGTAAAAAAGTTTGGAAGAAATTAGGCTTAGGCCAACAGCTTATACCATATACCACAATGTGGTCCAAATGAATGTGAACTAAATATAAAAGGTCATATAACTGCAGGATTAGAGAAGGAAGACTTTCACACAATGGTGGTCAGGGTAAAATTTTAAACTAAGGATAGATATGATTATCAAAGATAAATCAGTGTTTTCATTCAGTTAATTTCAACTCAATTAAATTCTATAAACATTGCATTGGCCTAGGAAGTGGAGAATGCAAAGACAAAAATGAGACAGTCTTTCCCCTCAAGGATACAGCATTCTACGGTTCTATTTGTATTAAATTATGCCTTCATGTAGTAATGAAAATGGGCCATTGGCCCCTTGATGTTGTCTCAAGGTCACTTTTTTTAGTTGACTAGAAAGACATCTTGAGTGAAATATTGCTTCAGGCCTTCTTGTAAAAGTCTTCCTTTGCTCGCCTAGGAAAGAAAACTATTTTTGTTTTGTTTTTGTTTTTAAGCTAGTTTGCTTTGAAGGGAATCATGGCATATTATATAGAGCCAGCAAAAATTTGACATGCAAATATTTTTATACAAAGGCACTCTACTGATTCTTTTTCTCTTCTCTGACCCTTGACCAGACTTTCACTTCTATGCCTTCGCCAACCTTCCTGTTTCTGACTCAGAGATGTTTCTGTTCTTTGAACACTTATTCACTATTTATCATGCACTTCATTGCCTTGTACTGTTAGCCATATTTTTCATGTATCTGCTCTGTCTTCCCAAATAGACCGTAAGATCTCTAAGACAGAGATTATGTTTTATATTTTTAATATCTCCTCGTGGTACCTAGCACAATGACTTAGCCATAGTTGGTAGTCAGTAAATATGTGTTGATTGATGGAAGAGAAACAAAAGAAGAAAGCCAAGAAAGAGAGAGAAAGGAGCTGTTCTAGGTGGAATGAAAGCCAGATCCAAATTGTGATAGGTGCAATTAAAAAAAAGTTTTACCCTTTTCTGGTGGCTTATATTACTGAGCAAATTTTTTGGCTTGAAAAAAAATGAATTGACTTGGCTCTATTCATATCTTGCTGAATGAAGATCTAGGAGCCCTGATTCAGTCACCCTTTTGGTGACAGAAAGCAGCCCTTTGGGGAATTGGAGCAAGCAGATTTTCCTCTTGTTTCTAAGGCTCAGCTAAAATCTAGATACCTTATTCAATGCAACAGGCAAAGCCCTCCCCAAGACTCATCTGCCTCCAGTGATGTCACAAACCCCTTAAGAACCCATACCACCGAGTTGGGCACACATCCAGAAAACACAATTCCTCCTGCCATTGATTCAGGATCTCTGACAGATTTGGGGTAAGAGGGGGGCAGTGTTCCTTTTGTGTGTGTGCCTGTGACTCTTTTCCCCCATCCTCAAGCATTTTCAGCTTACCTCTGAGCAAGACATTAGCTTTGGCTGCCTCAAATAACATTTTAATTGAAGTCTGAGTCCAAACAAATGCCCAGCATATTTATTAACCCCAGAAGTGTAATTTTTCACTGTAAGACTGATTCAGGGGGATACTGTCTCACTCCAACTGCCACACCATGCAATGGAACATGGCCCTTTTCCTCAATCAGTCCCTTTTCTGACCTTAATTTGAACCTTAATCTCCTTTGACTGTGTTCTCTTTATTAGCTCTCTGTAGTGAGGCACAAGGCTAGTTTTCCTGTTTTCAGACTCTTACTTTATAGAGGTTATTTCATTTTTTGCCTCCCTCTGAATGGATCCAACCAAGGCTCCATGGGTCTGGTTGATGTAGGAATGGCTAAAACTTGTTCTCACTGTCCTTGGGCACTTAAGTCCTTTAACCAGAGGCCTCACCAAAATAGGACTTATCCATTTCTGGGAGCACGTTAGAGTTTGTAAGTTCTGCTTTTAAAAATAAGAATAAACCACCTTAGAAATAATTGCTCAGTAACACTTAGGAGAATTTTAATTCACTGCCAAGGACTTTGTGACTATGGCCTTTTAGAGATACTTGTAAAAGTCAAGCGCAGCACTGAAGCGATTACTCCAATAATTCAGGCAAAATGAATCTGTTTTCGTGGAAGCATCTATACTTTTGGATCAAAATTATTCCACCAACTGCTGAAGTCCCACCACTTTATTTGCATGTGTTTGTGCATGTGCATGCATAGCTTGCTGAAAGGGTATCAAGAAGAAAAAAGAAAACCAACTCCTTAAATCTGACTGCCTATATCTAGTATTTGTCAAATGCTTCAAGTGAAAAAAAAAATCTTTTCCAAACACAATGAAGCGTTAAATGTATCATTTATTTAGAGTTTACCTTTATAGACAAATACACTGGAAAACTGTGTTGGGCAGAAAAACAGTGTTAATAATCAAGTGCTCAATTACATTTATTACAGGTTTCTGTACTTTTGGGCATTAACGTCAAAGCATATTGTTGTGTTGGTTATTCTTTATAATCTAATTGGATTCTTTGTGTTCAGTTACCCCCTTTGCTCTCTGACTAATACAATAGCTTGCTGATTGCAGAAAAAAAAATTGCACTACTGTGACTTTAAAAACCTGGAACTATGACTGTCATTGAAAGTTACAGATTTGGCCTGGTATTTGGAGGGCAGGAACCCATATGTGCTATTGGTTCAGAGTGGCAAGCAGCTGGGAGCGATTACATGTCCCCTGCAGTGTTAGGTGGCATTGGAAGGCTACCGGTGGGATAAACTTTGCTTTTGTTTCATAGGGTTGAGCCAGTGGTGGGAGTGAGCTAGGGTTGGGCAGGATAATAGTTTATTATATGTTATTAACTCAGCTATTCAAGAAGTTGCTGTAGCAATAATAAAAACTTACTCAATCCCGACTAAAGCTCTCCCTACCACCACTGTCTACAAACTCTCTTCTATTCATTGCAAACATTTTTCTTCTAAGTTTATCTTTTCTTTGTCTAAGAGATAGGGACTTCTCTACCCCATTCCCTGTACTCCTCCTCTCCCTCCACAGAGTATAAGTGATTATTTAAAGACCCAAGAGCTAATTTGAAAGTGCAGCTACTTTGAATGAATCTACTTTGAGTAGGGGAAAAAAAGATGCTATGTGGAGAAATGGTTGAATATTCTTAATTAGTCCATTATTTGACACGCACGATTTAACATGGTATGCTTAGCATTGTGCATTCCCCAAAAGGACGGAGCTTTTTTTCCCCTCCCAAACTTTAGCTCCCTCTCATTCATTATATCCCCTCTTGTCACTTTCCATTAGCTGATCATGACATCCCTTGCTGGAAGGGTGAGCAGGCAGATTACTTCCAAACTGGTATAAATGACACTCAAAGGACTGGCCTGAAGGAGGCTCTGTAAGAGCAGCAAGGCTTCCAGCCCCTCGAGTCTGAGGACGTCATCTCAATAATATGACAGGCCTTATTCCCATGTACATTTCTACACTAACTTAACAGCTCATCAGAAGTCAAAAGAGTCATTTGTCCACCTGCACTCGCACTTGGTGGTGCAGCAGATTGCTTCCGTGCAATGCTAAATGTTTTGGTGGTCTAGGGTTCTTTCCTACAAAGATTTGGGGATGACCTAGGATGAAATATTTCTTACATCTCAAGGGGGTTGTGCAAAATTCTCACAACATTAAAAACAAAATCAATTTTAATTCACTTGAATTTTAAGAATAGATTGTGTTGTTTAGTCATATCCAACTCTCTGACTCCATTTGGGGTTTTCTTGGCAAGGACACTGGAGTAGCTTGTCATTTCCTTCTCTGACTCATTTTACAGATGAGGAAACTGAGGAAAAAGGGGTTAAGTGACTTGCTCAGTGTCACACAACTAGTGTGACACACAACTAGTCTGAGGTCAGATTTGAACTTAGGTCTTTTGGACTCTAGATCCAGCACTGTATCCACTGAATCACTTAGATACCCACAAGCAAAAGTTATCCAAACATACATTAAATATACACAAAATACATGTATGATTGCACTAGAACAGAAGCCTCGTAGCTTCACAATGTGACTGTCTTTGCTAGGGCAATAATTTATAGCCATTGAGAAATTTGGGAGAATGGAGCCATTGACAGTGGTTTAGAAACACAGGAGATCTGGATTCCTGTCTCTCCTCTACTATTTAGGAATATCTGTGTGACCTTAGACAAATTAGTTACTCTCTCTAGGCCTTAGCCACCACATTCATAAAATGATTATAGCTTACTTGCCTAAGGGCCGGTGGTAATGATGATGGAGAACTAAATAATCTCTTTAAGTATCTCCCAGCTTAATGACTTATGATTTGATGATTTAAGAAAAGTATGCTATTATCTGAAAAGTCAGGGCTCCTCAACATAGAAGTCACCTAAGAACATGGACTCTTGAGATTAAAGTTATGACTAAGAAGAGTAGCTCAGTCAATGAAACCCACTAACATCCCTGATGATGACTGGTGAGTAGCTCAGCTCACCTTTGAAGCCAAAACCACAGGCCATATCCTGGATACAGTCAAGCTTTTGGAAGCAACATCTCACCTTCAGGGTGGCTGGTTCTACCAACTTGTGCTTATTCTATATTTTTCTCGACTGGGGGAAAGGTCTTATTGCCACAAAACAATCCTTTCATGTTCATTTATTATTGATTCCTTCATCATATTTCTATTATTCTAAATACTAAATTTTTAAAATATCCTTTGCCCTTTCAAACTCTGCATTTTACCTTTCAATCCCCCTGCTTGTAATTTGTCACCCCCAACCATTAGCCCTCCAGGTTCAAACTTCATTGTTTTGCTACACTTCAGTCTTACTCCTTACCAATTCTTATCTTCCTCTGCTTTCCATTATACCCTTTGGAACTCATACAGTCAACACACCCCCTTTTTCAACCTTGACTTCTTCCCTTTATACTCCTTCCAGCTCTGCCTTCAATGAAACCTGACCTTCAACCAGCAAAAGCTTATCCATTGGGATCCTCTCCAATGTTGGGTCTTTCTTCTTTTATGCCCCTTGACTCGAAGGACCAGGAAGAGGCATTAGCATAATCCTTGCCACCATCTTGCCCTCCCCCACTCTCACCTCACAAATCACTATCAGATCCTTTACTATCAGGCCACCACTACTCAATAATCTTTCCTGCGATGTTTGCTCCATCAAGGTTATTATTCTCTTCTCCAGTTACTTTTCCTTGCCATCTACTGCCTTTCAAGATATCCTCCTACCTTCCTCAGTGAGCTAAGTCCTTGCATGACAAATCTTCCTCCTCCTTTTCCCCTTCTCTTATTATTAATGATGACAATATTAACACTGATGGCTCTTCTAACACCCTGACTCCTTAGTTCTGCAATTCTTTGATGTCTTCAACTCATGAAGCCTCCTTCTCCATCCATTGCATTTCTCAACTTCCAAGACTGAGAAATTCTTTTGTCTTCCCACAATCAGATGTCCTTCTGTTGCCTCATATCTCCTAAGTCCACTCTTTACCTGAATTATGACCTCCCATTCTTCATTCTCTCCTTTTTCTCCTATAGGGATCCATAACGCCTGTTCTAGCTTTATTTCTCTCTCTCCATAATCTTGAGCCTATGGTGAGCCATTTCTGTGATCCATTCTCCTACATCCTTAGATATCTTACTCAATGACCTTTCATTATTTCTGTCTTGCTAATCCCAACTCTAGGTAAACCTAACTATCTAATATCTCCAATTCTATTTCTAAGTCATGCTGGAAGAATTCATTAAAAAATGCTGACTGAGTCAGCTCCAAAGTTTTTTTATATAGCTTCAATTGTTAGGTGGAAATTTTTTTATTTATCTCTTTGTTATTCCCTATCACATTCTCCAAAGTGGCATGTGTTCCAAACATTCTTCCCCACCTCCACCCCCAAATTCCCCAACTCCTCTCTTATTTCTCAGCAGGGGAGCTCAGCTCATACTTTGACGGGCCAACTAAAGTGAAGTTCATCATCTCCCTTTTGCCACACATTAAACCAAACCCTCTTTGTCTGTCTTTACAGGTTCTGCTCTTTCCTTATGGCTTCAGAAGACAAAGAGTCTTTCCTTTACTCTAAAGCTAGCTCTTCAACTTGTGTCTTTCAGTATCTTTGCTCCATCGACAACAGTTTCCATACAGAATCATAGAATGTTAGAACTGAAAGTCCATTTCATTGTAATGTAAGGAAACTGAAAGCCCAGAGATTTGTCCATAGTCATCCATTTCCTTTCCTATTCGTTTTCAGTCTCCTTTCTCTGATTGTTCATTCCCCTCTGCCTACAAGCATGATCAAGTCCCTAAAAAAGTCTTCCTTCCACTTTTTTATGATCTCAGCCTACTGTGCTGTCTCTCTCTTCCCCTCCACAGCCAGACTTCTAGAAGGAATAATAATGTGTGTTACTTCTACTTCCCCAAAATCCACTTCTTAATTCCCTGCAGTAGAATTTCTGGTCTGGGAGGGGAAGACAGCAGGTGACCACTGAGTCAAACTACCCCTACCATTCAAAGAATACTCTCCCCTCAGATCCAGGTGCAGCCATCTCCAGATCCTGCACTCAAGAAATCTGGGGATATCAGTGTTCTCCCAACCCCACACAGGTCATGCTTTTATCCCAGTCCCCCTGAAGCCACTATCAAGGGAACCCATCTCCTCTGCTGATCAATTACCACTGACAGGCACATAAATCCATAAGCCCAAGGAATATCAGCACCCCATTCTCCCAGCTCACAACCCCTCCTTCCAGCCCTTCTCTATGGCTATCACTCAGCTGTAATCCTTGCTTCAAATGTCTGTATCATAGAGACTTAGAGATGTTGTTACCAAAACTTTGAGATTCTGATAGAACATTGGCAAGATGACAGTTGGTGTTGGCAGTTGGGAATGACAGTTGAAAAGTATCTTGATATGAAGCCCCTCTCCCTATGGAGTTGGGGAGAGAAGGTGTGCTGATCTGTGATCCATAAGGTCTGAAGAATTTGTACTGTGTGTTCCTTTCTCTGTGGAGTCAGGAAGAACAGGGGTGTTTGTGACTTTTTTTTCTCCTATGAATAGTTACTTGATCAGTTATGGAAAGCAAAAAAAGTGTCAGCTAGAGAGGAAAAAAGATGTAGAGATCTTTTCTGATGAAGCTATTTTCAACTTCATATTATAAAAGGTATTTAAGAGAAGAGCATGGGAGGCTGAAATACCAAGCACTTATACCTACTATATTCTAGACACTGTGTTAAGTTCTTGAACCTCACAACAACCCTGTAAGCTAGGCTCTAGTATGAAACCTATTTTACACTGAATCAGACAGATGTGAAATGACTTGCTCAGGGTAACACAACTGTTAAGTGCCTGAAGGAAGATTTATTTTCAGATTTTGCTGACTCCAGGTCAAGTAATCTGGGACACATACATAATGTAATATCTTGAGAGACACTAAATGGAGTAATACTGGGTTTCCTGACAAGTAAAGAATAATCAATTCCTGATAATTTAAGAGTCATAGTCAAAATACAATGTGTTTTTAAAGTCTTAGTGAAATTTTAAGCTTTATTAATAGAGTGTAGTGAAAAGACAGATTGTACTAGTTTTAAGAGCTTAAAATTGCAGTAAGACTTTTGGAATACCCTTTACTATATATGGTTTTATTATACATTTATATTTATTATTGCTCTCAATGGTGATTAAACTACACACACACAGACACACATACACACACACACACACACATATATATATACATGTATATTATATATTCATTTGACTATTTAAACGTAGTCTTATAAGAGTAATTGCTAAGGAAGCACATGAGTGGGAGTTCAGGATTATAGATACCCACAAAGGTTACCCCTAGAGCCCAAGGGAGCAGCTGCTTCCCTGGGGGAGTCTAACCTATGAATGTTAGCAGGAGCTGAAAAGGGAGAGTGAGCTAAGGAGGAAAAGCAACTTTTGTGGATGTGACTTAGAAACTGCCTGGTCAAGTTCTTCAGCTCCTGCCTTCTCGGCATCCACAGCTACTAAAGACCCAGAAAAAGAAAATTTTTGTTGTCAAAGTCCTTCATTTGGTGTCAAATGGTGCAGTACCAAAAACATATGCTTTAATCTCTGGAAATAATGATAAATAAGGTGTTCTATCATATAACTTGCCACTGTGCTCTGAGAATTACAGGGCTTTTCTAGCTGACTTGATGTTGAAATCTCACATATTGACATGCCTACTCCTATTAGAATGTGAACTGGTTGAGAGAATGAATTATCTTTTTGATGTGTAATCTCAATAGAAGGGTATTTTGCATGTATTAAGACTCAGGGGGTAGGGAACCTGTGGCCTCAAGGCCATGTGTAGCCCTCTAGGTCCTCAAATGAGGCCCTTTGACTGACTGATCACATGTGTCCTTGAGGTTGAAAGTTCCCATCCCTGTAAGTGCTTAATCAATGTTTTTTCCTCCTTCCTTCCTTCCTTCCTTCCTCCTTCTCTCCCTCCTCTCACTCCTTCCTTTCTTCCCTCTTTCTTTTCCTCCTTTCTTTCCCTCCCTTTCCCCCTTCTTCCCTCCTTCCTTCTTTCTATCTTCCTTCTCTCCCTTCCTCCCTTTCTCTCTTCCTTCCATCATTCATCCATTCATTCATGCTGTAGAAATCACATTCTCCAAAGCTGCCAATCACTTTCTTCTGGCCAAATCATAGAAACAGAAGATTATAGGTGGGACCTTAGAGACCACATCACCTCTACCCAGTCCTCATCTCTCTTGACTTTCTGCAGTATTTAATGCTGTTGAGCACCCCCTCCTTCATGATAATCTCTCCTCCTTTGGCTTTTGTGACACTGGATTCTCTTTTGGTTTTCTTCCTATCTCTCTTGGTCTAATTTGCTGGTTCTTCTTTCTCTTATCCCTAAGTATGGTTGTGCCTCCACTTCAAAGCCCTGTAACTGGCAACTTTAACTTCACAAAGTATTTTCCTAGCTATACCCACATTTTATAGATGAGAAAACTAGGAAAATAAATGATTTTGCCCATGGACACACAGCTAATTGGTATAGAAGCACTTTGCAAAACTTAAAGTGCTAAATGTCAGCTGTCTCACTAAATATCTATCTATCTATCTATCTATCTATCTATCTATCTTCCTATCTATCTATCATCTATCTTCTTATCTTTCTATCTATCCATCCATCCATCCATCCATCTGTCTGTCGGTCTGTTTGCTTGTTTGTTGATTCATATATGTATATATTACATATCTATATGTGTGTGTATCTATTCATTTACTTGTTTATAATAGCACCTATCTTGTAGCTTGTTGTGAAGATAATATGAGAATGACAAAGGCTTCAGCACAGAGCCTGGTGCTTAGTAAGTTCTATATGAATGTTAGCTATTATTACTGTCCAATTGTTTATTTACTTTTTATTTATTTATTCGTCTATCTAGCCATCGGTCTGTTGTCTTTTTATTATTTAAACTCAAACTCAAAGCCTGGTCCTGTACACTCCAAGCCCAGTGCTTTTTCCAATATGTCACATTACTTTTACCTTGATTGTTTCCCCGTTAACCACCATATTCACTCTCATAGCTTCTCCTATAGAAAAGATTCCTAAATCTATATCTCTACCCTCAGCCTACAATCCAGTCAAATGTCTGTTGGATCTTTTCAAATTCACCATATATAAAATAGAGTTCATCATCCCCTTTCCTTTCTCCTCGACTTGCTCTTGCTCCTAATGTCATTACTTTGTTAATGACATGAAAGCCTTGAGCCTTTTCTCTTTCTTGTCACCCACATTCAGTCAAGAATTAAGACCTGTGGATTCTGTCTCCATAATGTCTGTACATTTATCCCTTATGGGTAGCTAAATGGAGCAGTGGATAGAGTACTAGGCCTGGAGTCAGGAAGACTTGAATTCAAATCTAGCCTCAGATACTCACTAGCTATGGCAAGTGACTTAATCTCTGTTTTACCTCAGTTTTCTCAACTATAAAATGGGAATAATAGCAACTATGTGCCAAGGTTGTTGCAAGGATCAAATGGGATAGTATGTAATGGGAGCTTAATAAATGCCTGTTCCCCTCACTACCTTAGTTCATAGACTATAGACCAGGCTATCAGTATTATCTCATTCTTCTGATATAGTCTGGCAGTGTGGAATAGTAGGTAAAGAGCCTGCCTTAGAGCCAAGAAAACCTGGCTTCTAGTCTTGCTTCTGATGTGTACTGGCTATATGATCCTGAGTTCAACCTCCCATTGCTCTGGGTAACTCTAAAACATTCATTCAGAAGCAATTGTTTAGCCTCTACTGTATATTAGGTACTATGCTAAGTACTTTGAAAATATTTCATTTGATCCTTACAACAACCCTGCAAGGGAGGTGCTATTATGATCCCCGTTTTACAGCTGAGGAGACTAAGCCAGGGAAAGGTTAGGTGACCTATTCAGGGTCACACCAACTCATAAATGTCTGAGTCTGGATTTGACTCAGGGCCCAGTGCTCTATCCATTGTGCTACCTACCAGGATTGGTAGAGTAGGTTTCTGAATCCAGGAGATTCTTAGTTCGATACCTTCTAATTCAATGAAGTTCAGATAGAAATGGTCCTTGGATGAATTGATATACTGCTATTATTTTTTGTGGTTAATGTTCTGTGCTGCCATTATTAGATTGCTTTATAATACAAGTTAAACAAATACTTGTGAATCTGCCTTCTAGGAACATATGATTCAAAACTCACCAGGGCAGGCTATATATGCAAGAATTAGAATTTTCTGAGCTGTTATATATAGGTGTTAACCTGGGGCATGTGCACTTAAAAAATTGATAACCATATTTCAATATAATTGGTTTCCTTTTTAATCCCATGTATTCTATTTTATGCATTTAAAAACATTATTCTGAGAAGTGGTCCCTAGATTTCACCAGACTACTAAAGGGGTCCAGGACACACAAGAAAAGTTAAATACTCTTGTAAGGTCTAGAATGATGATAGGTACACCATTAGCATCCCACATTTTACACTCTCTGATGCAAAGAAGCAACTGAAGCAAGGCTGCAAGTATGTGATCAAATGAGTATCATCACTAACCAACATTTTCTGCACCACCTCATCCCATATTTATGGCACTGTGCTAGGTTCTGCTATATCAAAGTAGCTGAAGAGAAAATGTATTTCTTTTTTAGAATCACAAGTGAAAAAAAGGATAGCTTGTACATTGTTCTCCCTGTTCTCTTTCTAAAAAATCCTCGGGCCTAATATCTATTCTTTCTTCTCAGAGATATTTACACCATTGCGAAGGAGCATTAATGTGGAAAGACTTTTTTTTTTTGAGGGGGGAGGGTTTTTAGGAAGGGCAATAGGGGGAGGGGAAAATTCCATTTTAATGAAGCTGGGAGTTCACATGGACCTTTAAGACTTAAAAAAAATGTAAATTTTAGATGCCAAAGTCTTGAAAGGGGTTTGACTGCCCATGGCTTTTGTGTGCATTTCCAGATGGCAGATGCCATTTTGTGTTTTGCATAAACTGACTAAATTTGCTTGCTCTTTGTACTTATTGCAGAGGAAACCATTCTCTGCTTTCAATAGGACAGAAGAGCTCCTTGGCACTGGAAACCCTTCTGGTCTGGTGAGAGAGAAATGTTTAAGGGAGTATTCTGAGTATAAGCTAGGAGCATCCAAAACTTCCCACATTTGGGCTATTGGGAGACGTTGGCCAACACTTTGAAATAATCCACAACCCCCATAATGTGGGGAAAGAAAAATTATCCATATTGTCTCTATTAATTACCATAATATCCATACTAATCACCACATTACCTTCACTAATATTGAAGAAATTCCTTGGATTACCTGTCCATTTTATTAATATTTCATGGATTATAACAAAGCTTGTATAACAAGTGGGTTTTACTTCAACCACTCAATTTCCTGTTTTCTCCCATTTTTTCTGTTTCCTACTTGACTGTGTCTCAACTTCCAAGCAGTTCTTTAGGGCTTTCACTCTAAGGTGGTCTAGCCTGCTATCAGGAGGTGATTTTGAGTTCCAAATATTCAAGAAGATCTATCTGACTTCAAGATTTCAATGCCATTTCCAGATATCCCAGAATATCCAAAGCCTTACAGCCTTATGGAGGAAGAATAGACATTTTGTTGGGTAATGACACTGTTAAGTGAAATTTGGGGAGATGCATTTTCTATATTGCATATGATCAGATTTTTATATCTGATTCCACCACATCCTGGACTTTTGTTCACTCAGATTGATTTCATTTGGGGACCATACCAAACCACACGAGCCAGAACTCTTTGGAGAAAAGCTGAAGACTCATTCTTATAACTGGCAAGTCCACAGGGTGATAGTACGTAGACCCTGGTTGACTAGTAGTGGGGAGGAAAGACGAGTATGGTGGTGCTTACCTGTGTTCATTGACTTTTCCTGACACACGTAGAAATCTTATATGTGGCAAAAATTGCAATAATTGTGTCATTGGCCCCCATTTTTTCATACTTCTAAACCGAAATCTATGTTTTGAGTCCCAGCATTCTTTTGGTGATATAATGATGTTACAGATATCGAAATAACAAAATTATATCAAAATGGCAACGTCAAGAGACACATGGTGGATAGAAACAGGCCGCAAAATATTGCTAAAGATAACTTAAATGCAAAGAAATGGAATAAGGTATAAAAAGATGCTTGACAATTAAAGGAGGTGGACTGGTCATGTAATGAGACTTTGTTATTATTGTCGTTCAGTCAATCAGTAATATTTGACTCTTTACGACCCCATGCGGGGTTTTATTGGCAAAGACACTGGAGTGGTTTGCCCTTTCCTTCTCCAGATCATTTTGCAGATGAGGAAACTGAGGCAAACAGGGTTATGGGTCACCCAGCTAGTAAGTGTCTGAGGTTGAATTTGAACTCAGGAAGATGAATCTTCCTGACTTTAGGCTCAGCACTGTATCCACTGAACCACTTGGCTGCCCGTAGTGAGATTTAAGGGATACAAACACACACACACACACACACACACAAACACACACACATTACAAATATTGCTTCAATACTGAAACAATATCAAAAGATTTAAAGGAAGGTCCTCATTGCATGGAGTACGTTTCATGTGAAGGATTTAATGAGATGATATGGTTATGAGTGGCCCAGGATATGGCAGTAGTGACAAGCTGCTAATAGAGGCACCATTAGCACAGTATCTATGAAGATGAAATGATGGATCCAATTAAAGAGTGAAAGCATAAGAATTAAACATTCTATGCTTAAAAATGAAAACTTTTCCTTTTTGGTTTCCCAAAGATAAAATAAATGGATAGTACATTTCAGAGTGGGAGGTTCCTATTCTCCTCCCACCTCAAATTTTATCAATGTGCAAGTCTTACAACAATTGACAATTATCACATTTTATTTAGCCCCTCATATTCAACAAGAAGTTTGTTTTACTAATTGTTAAAGAGCAGTGAATCATCTTTGTATAGTGTTCCAAGGAGTGTAAACTGTTTACTTTGCAATGGCCCTGTGAATTAGATAATTCAAATATTATACCCATTTTATAGATGAGGACACTGAGGTTCTTAGAGGTTAAGTAACTTATGGTTACGCAGTAAATATCTAGAGGTGGACTTTGAACCCAGATCTCCTGACAGTTGAATGCAATGTGCTTTTTACTATGCCATTACTTCCCTTCAAAAATATGACAACTCACCAACTTGAACTTTCATCCAAATGTTGTCACAAAGTATGGAAAAATTAAAGACATTTTGGAATACATCAAATAGCTATCAAAATAAATTTATCCTTAAACTTTTTTTTTTGGTCGTACTAGACTTGTATCGACTTGAAATTTGTTACTCCTATCTTCTCCCAATCACTTATTCTATTATATCAAAAGAGCTAAGGCAAGATTTGAGGTAAAAAGAAGACTGAAATGGTTTCCTCCCCCCAATTCCAACCCAATAGCTTATTACTCTTTTCTCCAACCACCTGTTCTCTGGATTTTGGGGGGTTGAACATGAAGGGGGACAGAGAGTGGAAAAGCAAGGAAAGAAGAGGGAGTAATATTCGAGAAAGGGAGAGGGGAAGGAAAATCCAATCCAATCTGATCAGCATTTATCAAGTACCTGCTATATTCAAGCCAAGAAACTTAATAAAGGATTACACTTGGAGTTAGGAAGAGATTTTTTAAAAAGTTTATTTATTTTTAGTTTTCAACATTTACTTCCATAAGTTTGAAATTTTCTCCCTCTCCTTTCCCTCCTCCCTCCCAAGACTGCATGCAATGCTATATAGGCTCTACACATACGTTTCCATTAAACATACTTTCACATTAGTCATGTATAGAAGAACCAGAAGAAATAGGAGGAACCATGAGAAGGAAAAAATCAAACCAAAAAAAGAAAGAAAGAAAATACCCTCCTTTGCTCTGCATTTAGACTCCGTAGTTCTTTCTCTGGATGTGGATGGCATTTTTCATAATGAGTCCTTTGGAATTGTTTTAGGTCCTTGCATTGCTGCAAAGGACCAAGTCTATCAAAGTCAGTCATCGCACACTGTGGCTGTTACTGTGTACAGTTTTCTCCTGGTTCTGCTCATTCCACTCAGCATCAGTTCATATAAGTCTTTCCAGGTTGTTCTGAAGTTTGCCTGTTCATCATTTCTTATAGCACAATAATATTCCATTACATTCATATACAACAACTTGTTCAAACATTCCCCAATTGATGAGCATCCCCTCAATTTCCAGTTCTTGGTTGCCACAAAAAGAGCTGCTGTAAATATTTTTGCGCATGTGGGTCCTTTCCCCTTTTTATGATCTCTTTGGAATACAGCCTTAGAAGTGATATTGCTGGGTCAAAAGAGTATGAACATTTTTATAGCCCTTTGTGCATAGTTCCAAATTGCTCTCCAGAATGACTGGATCAGCTCACAACTCCACCAACGAATTAGTGTTCTAGCTTTCCCATATCTTCTCCAATATTTATCACTTTCCTATTTTGTCATGTTAACCATTCTTATAGGTATGATATGGTACCTCAGAGTTGTTTTGATTTGCATCTCTCTAATCAATAGTGATTTAGAGCATTTTTTCCATATGACTATAGATAACTTTAATTTAGGAAGAGATAGTTTTAGGCTCTCTCTCTTAAACATACCAGCTGTCTGTCATTGATTCTCTTGGTGGCCTTAGACTACTCCTTAAGACTCTAAATTATATACAGCTGATTGTTCTGTAATATAAATAGAATGAATTTCTACAAAGGGAGTTCCCTATACAGATGAAATCACTGGTTAGGATGCCTCCTCATCCTCTTTCCCAAGAGTCCCTAAAGTAATATACTAGTCACCGAGCTAGCTGTTCGGAATACAAAGTCAGAACATAAAATGGTACCTGTCTTCATGGAGCCTCTATTCTACTGATGGGAAGGGAAGGGAAGCTGGGGATAGCAATAGTTTGTATCTGTTCAAAAGAGGGGTAGAGAAAAGAAACTGCACCTTTCCCCTAAGCCCAGAAAATATAGTTTCCCCATTATCCTAGTTTCTTATGAAAAGTAAATCATATTAGAGTAGAAAACAGGCTAGTTCAATCCCTTTTGAACAAGTTATGAATTCTGAGGTCTCAGAATCCAGTCAGGAGATCTTTCCTAATGTTCTGTTTAAATACTTCAACTATACTTTAAGCCTATTTTCTTTTATATTGATTTCAGCAACTATGGAAAAGACTATTTACCTTCGCCAATAGCTCTTACCTTTGAACTATAGAGTTCTGTCTACACGACATGAAAGGAGGGGGGATTTTGCAGTTGTTTTTTTTCCACCTATGTAGGCAATCTGCCCAGCTTTTTTTTTTTTTCTTAACCTGAGATACCTAGTTTGACTGTTTCACCCTCCTAAATTAACTAGATATCTGCAAGCTCTGCCCTTTATGAGGGCTATCTAGACTAGGGTTGGGGAACCTGCAACCTCAAGGCTGCGTGTAGCACTCTAGGTCCTCAAGTGTAACCCTTTGACTGAATCCAAACTTCACAGAACTAATCCCCTTAGTAAAAGGATTTGTTCTACAAAACTTGGACTCAGTCAAAAGGGGTCACACCCAAGGACCTAGGAGGCCACATGTGACCTCAAGGCTGCTGGTTCCTTACCCCAGTCTAGATCCAAGTTCAGGGGTACTCCTTCTTTGATCCATTTGGTTCCTTAGAATATTACATTAGAACTTTGTGATATATTAAAAATTTTATGAGGATAAGTGTAGTTGCCAAAGAGTGCTGAGCGAAGGGAAAGTGTATGAAGCAGGAGAGGTGATTGGATCAGTTTTCATTCTACGAATAGAAATTGTCCAACCATAAGAGAGATAAGTCTTTAGGTAAGGGAAAATCAGGTTCATACTTGTTTTGATAAAGAGTGATAAGAGTAGGTGCCAAGTTAAAACTCTCTCTTTAAAAATATATCAAAAATTGATTTTTATGACTAGTTTTAATGCTTTTCTTGATGACATACATTTGAATAAAGACAGGTCTATCATGCCTAGGATATGCATAAAGGACATGTTATTCAGACTTATTTATGGTCATCAAAGAAACAAAAGATATAGATCAGGCTATGAACTAGTCCTTAAAAAAACCCCAACAACAAACCTTTTAAGTGGTGTCCATATCTAGCTGAAGTGGGCAGTGTGCACAATAACACAATTATAGGGGACATAACAATGTAGCAGCTAAGAGAGCTCAGTTCTTAGCCTCTCTGTTTTCCCTGGGTTCTGGCTATATTTAGTTGTTTTGTACAATACTACCTGGGCCAAAGTCTATTTAAAAGAAAAAAAAAAATCAAAACAACAGGGATAAGACCATTTTCAGCTTTCGCCAAAAAGTAAAGTAGACTATATCCCTCTTTGTTGTAGAGGATCCTTTTCCATTGTTAGTGAGATAAGTCTTTTTCCAGCTCTGCACATGGAATCCAAACACGCTCTTGAATTTGATAGGTGCAAAGGAAAGTGGTGCATTGCGCATTGCCAAAGGAGTCTGGTTAGTATAGTTGGTAAAACTGTAAAATTTCATGTCCTCAACAAAAAGGAAGGTTCTATCTATCTATCTATCTATCTATCTATCTATCTATCTATCTATCTTATCTAACTATCTATCGATCTATCTTTGTCTATCTAGAAATAGTCATATATCTATATATCTGGCACTGGGGATACAGAGAGAAAACAAAAAAAAAAAGCAAAACATTGGTTTAGAACATCTAGAAATCCAAAAGCCAAATGACCCCCTAGTGAGTCACTTAATCTATCTCAACCTCAAAATTTTTTGTTTTTAAAATTGGGGTGATAATAATAGCATATTCCTTATGAAGTGTGATGCATGTGAAATCCTTGCAAAAATTGAAAGCACTATGTAAATTTGAGCTATTAAAATGTGAACTATAATATTGTTACTGGAGGATATGGTAAGCAGATATGTAAATATGCCATGATTTGAGGAGGAGAGAGTGCTGTTTACTACGGACTTTGGGAAAGTATTCCTATAGGAGTTGACCTAAATTCCCTAGGTTCCTTTTGTTTCTGTCAATATAACCTTGATAGTTTATGTAACAGAGTCAGTCCATGTAATTTTCCTTTTTTTAACTCTGTGGTCAAATTGTTTTTCTTGACAGTCTTAACAGTCCAAAGACCCAGTTGAGAAAGGGGAGGGAAGGAATGTATTGATTTGTCTTTTAGGTCATCTAAATGATTAAATTGAATGTACTTTGTGGTGATTTTGTCCACTGCATGGGAACTGGTCTGAAGAATGAATACATTTGGTCTATCTCTCACCTCGCACTCTTCCATATCCAATCTGTTGTCAAGGTCTGTTGATTTCACCTTTGCAACACTTCTCAAATATGTCCTCCTCTCTCTTGTGACACTGCCACTGCCCTGGTGCAAGCCCTCTCTATACATCTGGGCTATTGATATAACCAACTTACTGGTTTTCCTCCCACAGGACCTCCTTTCTATTCCCCAAGCAAGACAGTCCATTTCTCTGCTCTAGGCATTTTCTCTGGATGTCCTCCATGCCTAGTATACTCTCCCTCCTCATCTCATCTGTTACCTTCCCTCTTCTAGGTTATTTCCTATGGATTTTCTATAGGGTTTGTTTGTGCATTGTTGTTTGTATGTTGTCTCCACCATTAGATTGTGAACTCCTTGAAGAAAGAGCCATCTGTTAGCTTTTTTTGAGCCCCTAGTGCTTAGCATGGTGGCTGGAACACAGCAGGCATTTAATAAATGTTTACTTACTGACTGACTACAATCAAAATGTCCCTGGATAAGGAAAAGTGGAATGTTGATCTATTATTAATTTAAAATAATTTTTGAGCAATTTGAATTGACCTATTTATCATAGACTCATAGATTCAGAGTGGAAAGGAACATCTGAGATTATCTAGTTCAATTCCATCATTTAATAGATGAGAACACTAAAGCGCAGGGTGGCTAAGCAACTTGCCTTAGGTCACACAGATAGTAAACATCAGAGGAAGAATTCGAACCATATACTCTGACCTTAGAATCAATGTTCTTTCCATTGTGCCACTGATGTTCCTTGAACTTGTCCTTCTGTCTCCCACCTCCATGCCTTTGCCCAGGCTTTTTACCCATGGATGCAATGTACTGCCTCTTTACCTGTGCCTCTTGGAATCACTAACTTTCTTCTGGAATCAGCTTGGGTGCTCTCTTCAATGAGAGTCTTTTCTTGATTCCCTTAATTGTTATTATCCTCTCTTTTCTCCTCAAATTATCATGTATTCACTTATCTATTTATATATTACATCTCCCCAAGGAGAATGTAGGCACATTGAGGACTACAATAGTTTTTCGTTTTTCCTTTGTATTCCCAGCACCTAAAACAGTGGCTTGCACATGGCAGGCTCTTAATATAAATTATGGGATTGGATTGGAAGAGGCAAGTCTCATCTTCGAAGAACTTATTACCTAATTGTAAATATAGAACATACACAGATGAAACACCATGAGAGCAATTTCAAAACAACACAGCAGATTGTCAGTGGAAACCAGAGAGCTCAGGTTTCAAACCTCCACATTTCTCTCTGCAGCAGATTTGTTTCTTTCAACTAGAATTCTCTGTCTAATTGCCTCAACTCTCTACTTCCTCTCCTAGGCAAACATGGAGTGAGCTGAGTTGACTAAGTTCAGGGAGATTTCAGGACAGGAATGTTGGCAGCAGAAGTGGTGCTGTTCAGCAGTTCTCTGGTCTTATCATTCTTGGCACTGTGTGTGTCCATTCTGGTGGTACAGTTACAGGGGGGCTCACGATGACACAAGAGATACCTTGACATTTCAGCTGCAAAGGTCACAGCCTGGAAAGGCCTAAGAACAGACAGAATCCCTAGAGGGCTACTTGACAAGGTCTGGGCCGCTAAGCAAGGATTACATTATCATATTGTACCTTTTGCCTATCTATATGGCAGGCTAGGTCCTTACCTGCACACTCGGCACTTAGAGTTTTTTTTAAATCAACTTTAAAAAAGAAAAACATTTGTATTTCAGTATTATAGATGTTCCAACCAAAATGTATTTTTGGTTTGAATTATTGTGGTACAGTGGAAAGATCACTAGCTATGGAGTCAGAGAAACTGGGTTCAAATCCCTCTTTGATACTGCGCTCTCTGGAATTCCTGTTTTATGGTGAACAAACATCTTCATTTAGGACCTTTCTCTCACATTCCTTTCATTTACTAGAGGGGCCTTTGACAACACTACATCACTGGTTATCCTTTCCAGGGCTGACTCTGCTTTACTTAAATCTTACCTTCACAGGTCTTAGAGGGGATTAATTATACTCTACGCTTCATATCTATTGCTACTTCCATTCTCTCTATTATTCTACTTTTACTACTTCCTTTTATTTTTTAATTTTTAAAAATTAAATATATATATATGTATGTATATTCTGCTTTGCTCTGTATTCAGACTCCATAGTTCCTTCTCTAGGTAGAGATTTCCTTTGCTTTATCACCATAAATCAGCAGCCTCTCCTTCAAAGCTCACTGGATTAAAATTTTCTACCTACTTCAAATCATGGTGGTCATTGTGTTTTAGCCCCTATGTCCTTCTCTCTGCTTTCCCAAAGAATTCCGTACACAGCTCACCATCTTACTCTCCTCAGACATTTCAGTTGTGCCTGGCTCTTCCCGATCCCTTGTAGGGTTTTCTTGGCAAAGATACTAGAGTGGTTTGCCATGTCCTTCTCCAACTTATTTTACAGATGAGGCAAATAGGGTTGAGTGACTTGCCCAGGGTCACCCAGCTAGTAAGCGTCTGAGGCCAGATTTTAACTCATGAATATGAGTCTTCCTGACTTTATGTCCATCACTCTCTCCACTGAACCTCTCAGCTGCCCTGTCCTTATATTATGGAACTTCATACTGATGCTCCCTAAATTTCCTAACCTCCTAATTTATTTTTTTTAATTTATTTTTTAAATTTTTTTTTCATTGACTTGTTTATTTACTTTTAGTTTACAAGATTCAGTTCCACAATCCCTTGAGTTTCAAATTTTCTCCCCTTCCTTCCCCCTTCCCCCCATGGTGGCGTGCAATCATGTATAGGATCTGTAAATACTTTCACATTGTACAATAGTTTGGTTGTATAGAAGGGTTATAACCAATGGAGCAAACAATGGGAAAAAAAGAAACAAAACCAGACATGAAAAAGAACGATAGCATGTATTGCTTCAGTCTCCATTTAAACTCTAGTCTTTCTAGATCTTTCTCTGAATGTAGATATCTCCTTTCATCCTGTGACTTGTGTAGTTGTCTTATAGCTGTGCGTTGCTGAGAAGAGTCCAGTTTATCAAGGCTGGTCATCACACATATGATGTGTCTGTGATTGTGTACGAATTTTTCCTGGTTCTCACTTCTCACTTAGCATCAATTTGTATAAGCCTCTCCAGGAAATTATGAAGTTCATCTCCTTCCCATTTCTTATAGCACAATAGTATTCCATTACATTTATATCCCACAACTTGTTCAGCCATTCCCCAATTGATGGGCATCCCCTTAATTTCCAGATTTTTGCCACCACAAAGAGAGCTGAAATAAATATTTTTGTACATATGGGTCTTTTTCCCACTTCTATGATCTCTTTGGAATATAACCCCCAAAGTGGTATTACTAGGTTGCAATTATTTATAGCCCTTTGGGCATAGTTCCAGATTGCTTTCCAGAATGGTGGTATCAGTTCACAACTCTACTAACAATGCATTAGTGTTCCAATTTTTCCACATCCTCTCCAGCACTTGTCATTTTCCAGTTTTGTGATCTTAGCCAATCTGACTAGTGAGATGTGTTGTTTTGGTTTGCATTTCTCGAATTAATAGTGATTTAGAGCATTTTTACATGTGATTAAAGATGTATTTCATTTCTGCCTCTGAAGATTGCCTGTTCATATCCTT
>CM053586.1:273508580-273537821 GCA_028646515.1 Pseudochirops corinnae
TTTTCTTACTTTGCTTCCTATGCTTATTCATGGTCGCCATTCAATGGTTTTTGTTTTCTTGTTTTTTTTTTTTTTAGTTCTGTGGAACTCTGCTTCCAGAGGGAACAGCTCTGTCCAAATTGCTGGGGTTTTCCCAGCTGCTGGGGCTTTTAGGAGGCTGCTGGGTCCCTCCTCAGCTCCAGCTCACTGAAAAAAAAACAACCTCAGGACCACCACCCAAGACTGTGATCCAGATCCAGGCCACTCAACGCGAGAGCACTTGGCCTCTGAATGATCACTTGGCCCCCCTGCTGTCTGCAGGCTGGGAGCTCTGAAGCAGCAATGTGGAGGTGGGTGCAGAACCTCCGCTTTTCACTTCTTAGCCCTGGAGGCGGCTTGGCCAGACCTGCTTTTCTTCCCTGGTTTTTAGCCAAGTTCCATTAACCTCAGTCCTTTTTCCTTATGGCTGGATAATTCTGGATCCTGCCACTTTTGGTGTGGGAGCTCTGACTGTGTTGCCTTCCTCCCACTCTATGCTTTGATCCTTTTTGTCCCCAAAGAAGTAATCTAAAGTTCAATTACTGTTCTTACTTTGCTTCCTTTGCCTGCTCATGTTGCCAGTGAATTACTTGATTTTTTTAGTTCTGTGAAACTCTGCTTCCAGAAGAGAAAGCTCTGTCCCAAATCACTGGCATTTTCACAGCCACCAGAGCTATTAGGAAGCTGCTGCAGCCCCCACCAGCTTTGGCTCACTGAAAATGCACCCCAGGACCACCACCCAAGACCGCTCAGTGCAAGAGCACTTAGCCTCTGAACAATCACTTGGTCTCCCTGCAGTCTGCAGGCAGGGAGCTCTGAAGCAGCCACATGGAGGTGGCTACAGGGCCACAGCTTCTGCCACTTCCTTTCCCTGGAGGCAGTTTGGCCAGACTGCTGTTCTCCACCAAATTTAGCTGTGTTCCACTGACATTTCACTTAGTCCTTGTTTCTTATGGCTTGATAATTCTGGAAACTGCCACAGCTGCTGCTGATCCACTCTCCTGAAGGCTCCAGCTGTGGCTTATCCTGACCACCCTGGTGCCAAGCCATGGTTTCAGACTGGGCTGGTGTTGGCTTCCAGTGTGCTGTGATGAGCCCTTCCTGCCAAACTGCCTTCAGCAGGGGATGTGTTTTTCTGTATTTTTGTGAGTTTTGGAGCCTAAAATTTGTTTAAAGTCATATATTATGGTTATTTGAGGTGGCTATGTGGGAGCTGCGGAATCTTGGTGCTTCTACGCCACCATCTTGGCTCCACCCAGAAACCAATCTGTTAATTTTTTCAAAATAAATTTCACCTTTTTTCCTGGCCACCTCCCTCATTGCACTGAAAAGAAAGAAAAATAAAACTGTTATAACAAATGTGTACACTCAAGCAAAACAAATCCTCCCAGTTGCCCATGTCCACAAAATGTATGCCTCAATTTGCACATTGAGTCAATCACCTCTCTGTCAGGAGATGGGTAACATTTCATCAAGCATCCTAGAATTGAGTTAGGATCAGAGTCTTTGAGCCTTTCCAAGTTGTCTTTAAGCACTGTTGTTATGGCATAAATTGTTCTGCTTATTTCACTATATATCAGTTCACACATGTTTTCCCAGGTTCACTTGAAACTGCCCCTTTCTTCATTTCTTATGGTACAACAGTATGCCGTTACTTCCACATACCATAATTTGTTCAGCCATTCCCCAACTGATGGGCGTACTCCCATAGTTTCCAGTTCTTTGCCACCATGTCCACACCCACACCCACACACTTACCCACATCCACACATACCCAAACACACACACACACACACACACACACACACACACACACACACACACACTGCTGCTATAAAATATTTTTGTGCAGATCCTTTGCCTCTTTCTTGGACCTTTTTTTGTGGCAGAGCTAATAGTGATATCACTGTGGCAAATGGTATGCATGGTCCAGTAACTTTGGGGGCATGGTTCCAAACTGCTTTCCAGAATGGCTGGACCAGTTCATGGCCCCACCAACAGTGCATTAATATGTTTGTTTCCAGAGCGGCTAGGTGGTGCAGTGAATAGAGTACTGGCCCTGGAGTCAGGAGGTCCTGAGCTCAAATCTGGACTCTGACACTTAACAAAAAAACTAACCATGTGACCTTGGGCAAGTCACTTGCCCCCAATTGCCCTCTCCCCTCCCAAAAGCAAAACAGAAAAGAAAAGAATATATTTGTTTCCTACAGCCCCTTCAGCATCTGTCATTTTCCTTTTCTGTCAACTTTGCCAATATATTGTGTGAGGTAGAACTTCTGAGTTGTTTTAATTTGAATTTCTGTAATTATGAGTAACTTGGAGTATTTTTTCATATAGTCAGAGATGCAGGTATCTTTGATTTCTGGAGAACTATCTCTTTGTATTTTCTGACTACCAATTGGAAAATGGCTCTTATATATATGTGTGTGTGTATATATATAGGCTTTTTGGAGGGGGAAATGCAGGGCAATTGGAGTTAAGTGACAAGATCACAAGGATAGTAAATGTTAAGTGTCTGAGGCTGGATTTGAACTCACGTCCCCTTGACTCCAGGGAGGGTGCTCTATTCATTGTGCCATCTAGCCAGCCCCATCTTATTCTTATATATTTCAATAGTTCCCTAAATAACTATCTTGGAAATTAGACCTCTATCAGAAAAACATTTTGGGAAGATTTTTTTTCACCTAAGTTACCTGTTTTAATTTTGGCTGCATTAGTTTGATTTGTGCAAAAACATTTCAATTTTATATGCTCAAAATTGTCCATTTTATCATCTGTGATCTTCTCCATTTGTTGTTTGGTCATCAGATCTTCCCGCAGTCATAGATAAAAGATATTTTCTTCCTTGCTTTCCTAATTTGTTTATGGTGTCAGCCTTTATGTGACTTTTTTTAAAAATAAAAATTTGGAGCTTTTCTTGGAATGTGTGAAATATTGGTCTATAACTAATTTCTGACACTCTTTTTTAGTTTTACAAAAAATTGTTGTCAAATAGTGAGTCCTTACCACAATATCTGGGGTTTTAGGGTTTCTTAAATTCTAGGTTACTCTGCTCATTTGCTTATATGTATTGTATGTTTAATTTGTTATACTTGTTGACTTCTCCATTTCTTAACCAGACCCAAATCATTTTAGTGATTGCTGCTTTGTACAGTTTGAAATCTAGCACTGTTAGCTAGACTCCCTTTCTTACCACTTTTCCCCATTTTTTCCTTGAGATTCTTGACCTTATGTTTCTACAGATAAATTATGTTATTTTTTTTCTAGCTTTATGAAGAAGTCCTTTTATAGTTTTATTGGTATAGCATTGAATAAGTAATTTAGGTAGTATTGTCATTTTTATGTTGATTTGGCTTATGCATGAGCAGTTAATATTTCTTCTATTATTTAGATACGTCTTTGTATAAAGAGTCCTTTACAGTTGTATTTATATAGTCCCTATGTGTTTTGGCAACTAGATTCCAAACATTTTATAGATTCTGAAGTTATTTTAAAAAGGAATTTCTCTATCTCCTTCTGTTGGGTTAAATGATTTGAAAAAAGTTTACCTTCTTAATGACTCAAGCTAACTTTCAAACTATCTCAACTACACTCTTTTGCTTGCTGATGTAGGGATAAACAATACTCTCTAAATCAATTTAGTCCATGGCCATGTGTTCTAGGAACAATCTTGTTGTTCAGTCATTTTTGTTTTCCTCAGTGAACACAGAAACCAAATTGGGAGGCAGAGATGAGATCGAGCCCAGATCTTTGCTCTTCAGAGCAAGTCAGTTGGAGTTAAAACTGCTTTCAGAAATTTGTAAAATTGGTAATTTATTACTAGGTGGATAAAAGAGAATTGTCTTCGTATGTGTGAATATATACAGCTCAGGTCTAAAATTGGCTAATGTCCAAATTATCTGACTCATTGAGGAAATCTTCACCAGAAGGAATACCTAGACTAAAGAACAAAATGCTACATGGGAAAATAATGTATTTCAATTCTTGCAGCTAACTTTAAGCTTCATGTTGACAGAGGACAATAGATTTAGAGCTGGAAGGAACCTAGAGATGGTTGAGTTCAGCTTCCTCATTTAACAGACAAGGAAACAAGTGCAGTGGTTAAGTGTATTGCTCAGAATCACAAAGCTAGTTAGTATTGGGGGCAGGATTTGAACCTAGGTCTTCCTGACTTCAAGTCCAGTATTTTATCCATCTGCCTATGTTGCCTCTCAAACAACTTCCCTCCCCCTAATCCCAACCTGTTGAAATGAAGATTTCTCAAATGAATGTTGAACATTAGCCAATGCCACAGCTTACACTGAGGTATTTAATTAATATTCTAGTTTTGATGTTAATCATGGCCAGCTTCTGAGAAAATAGTCTTCATTTCTGCTGAGGAAAATCAAAGGAAAATCACAAAAGAGGTATATGGGGTAGAAAGTCAAAAGATCCTACTGTATGGATTTTGATACACTAGACTGAATAATTAATGTGGCTGGTGAGCCTTGGAACTTGTCAAAGAGTGGAAAGAACTCTTTTTGGTGGGGGGTGGATTGTGACCTTTCATGGACAGGATGACCTCCAGAAATTATCCTCAGTCTTCCAGGCTCCTACATACTCCTAACCAGTGCTTTCAACATCCTAACTCTACCTTAAATCGATCTTCTTTCAATGTTTCAGGGAATATACAAGTTCAATAGTGGGTAAAGCTCAGTAAGTGGAAAGAAGAATACAATGTATGACTTAGAAAAGAACTTTTGAAACTGGCAGAATGCGTAAAAAAATCATTTAATAATCATAATCATGGTTATAATGTTACTATTCTGGTCACATTATTAAACTTAGAATGAAGGTGAGAAAAAAGAGGAAAGAGAGGAAAGGGGGAGACAAAGACACAGAAAGAGAGAGAGAGAGAGAGAGGGAGAGAGAGAGAGAGAGAGAGAGATAGAGAGAGAGAGAGAGAGAGAGAGAGAGAGAGAGAGAGAGAGAGAGAGAGAGATTCAGAAACAGGCAACGTGAATGACTGCTTGCCTCCAGGCTCCTAGGGCCTAGTTTTCCAATCTGGCAAACAGCTTGATGATTCTGTTTATTCAGCCACAGTATCAGACATTCCCTTTTCCTGCCCAAAGAAGTCCCCTTTGAAGAACTGGCTCTGCTGGGGAGCAGTTTCCCTTTGGAAAGGCTGCTCCTGTTTGCAGACCTAAAGGAAAAGAACTGGAAACACCACAAGAATGTTCTTCAGAGTGATATTCGATCTCCACGTGAGGGGAGGGTGAAAAAGTGGTAAAAGATTTATTTCCTGGTTGAGGGTTTTTTTTCCCCTCTCAAGTGAATTAAGCATTGAACAAAGGTATCACATGAACACTGTTGGGGTCAGATGTCCTGTTATCTGCAGATCTGGTCGGTAGTGATGAGGTAGGGGTTGGGGAGAGGGGCACTTACAGCAGCAGCAGTATGAGCCACGAGGCTTTACCCAGAGCACCTGCTGGGGTGAGAGGGTAATTCAGGGGACATATCGACCTCCCCATGTGATCTTTATCCAAAAAGGCATCGGTGTGGACAGATTTTTCCAGAGGCCAAGTCTAGGCAGTCCAAGGGAAACACAGGGTGGAGTTTGGTTTTTTTTTTTTAAATCCAGTGAATCCAGGGCAGCATAGGTATCCAATATGGATTGTCCAGACTGGACAATTCATTTTGGCACCTGAATAGTAATCACTGGCATTGCAATGCTACGTTTTGCTTCTAGAAAGCATTTTCACAGCCATCCTCTCACCTTCATGTCTCTAAATTCCTTAGGTACTGCTGGAATCAATTTCTTAATTTTTATGGATAAGAAAACTTAGACCCACAGGTTTTGAGAACTAAGCTATAGGTCATTGCTTCTAGCTCTTTCCACTATACCTCTGGAATATGTCAAAAGTATGTCAGAAAAAAAGGTAAAATTCGATATCTTTTTCCAAGTGTGTAGAATATTGCTGGTGACTTTGAAGATACAAAATGCTCCCCAAGGGAGTGACCCTAGTCACTAACTTTCAAGAGAACCTTTCAAACAAGGTACATTGTGCTGATTTCGTCTAAAATCCATGTTTCTGGAGTAAGCCCTTCAAAATATGTCATTTACTGCATTAAATGGTTTTCCATCAAGAGAGCATCCTACTTTTCTGTATCCCATATTTATCCTTTTTCTATGAAAATCAGTTTTCAATCTCTCTCAGTCTCAACCCTCTGTCTCTCAGTGGGGACTGTTTTTCCACAACTGGGCATGGGATGCTCTGAGTCATATACAGTCTTTCCCAGGTCCTTCAACAATACGTGATGGCAACAAGGGTGTAAAAGTTGGAGATGGGCAGTCAGTGACTGTGGATTGGAAGAAATCACTTTGCCCCAAATTGAACCCTAAACAGCTGTAGTCATTTGTTGTTGAGTTGTTTCAGTCATGTCTGACTCTTCTGACCTTCTTTGGGTTTTTTGTTTTGTTTTTTTTGGCAAAGATACTGGAGTGATTTTCTTTCTCCAGCTCATTTTTCAGAGGAGAAACTGAGGCAAACAGGGTTAGGTGACTTGCCCAGGATCACACAACTAATAAGTGTCTGAGGTTGGATTTGAGAAGATTCCTGATTCTAAGCCCAGTGTTCTATCCACTGGAAAAACAAATGAACACTTGTTCCATTGTCTGTGAAATGTGCTTAGAATGTAAGCTCACTGCAGGCAGGAACTGTTTTTGTCTTTGCATCTCAAGTGCCTAACAGTGCTTTCCACACATTAGGTTCTTAATAAAAATTTACAAGAAAATAGAATTGAATTTTCCCCACCCTTTACTTCTGTTTTTCTGCTGGGGGTGGGGGAATAGTGAGTAGACTGAACCCTTGAAACTCCGACTTGGAATCTTGGGTATGAGAACACCCTGAGATAGACAACAGGGGAATGGAAAGGAACTGATGGGCAGCCAGGTGGAGTAGTGGATAGAGGACTGGACCTGGAGTCAGAAAGACCTAAATTCAGACTTTGCCCTAGATACTTACTTACCTGCTGTGTGATTCTGGTCAAGTCACTTAATCTCTGTGTGCTTCAGTTTCCTCATCTGTAAAATGGGAATAATAATGACAGTTCCCTCCTAGGATTGTTGTGAGGATGAAATGAGATAATATTTGTAAAGTGCTTTGTAAATTTTAAAGCTCTATATAAATGCTAACTATTACTATTATTATTAGTAATACAGTAGACATGTAGAAAGCTGGTGAAAGTAAGCAGGAGAAATATGAATTGATAGGGATTAGAACTCCACAAAGGATTTATTAAGCTCTTGTGACTCTTGCACTAAATACTCTGAAAAAAAAACAAACAACCCCACCAATGTAGCTGCTACCTGTAGTGGAAAGAATATCTGATTAAAATCAGAGGCCCTGGGTTCAGGTCCTGTCACTCACCACCTGTATATCGTTGGGTAACTCACTGGGCCTTGGTGTGCTTATCTCTTTAAGGCTGGGGTGCACTCAATGACCTAGGACGTCTCTTCCCACTCTAAACTTATGATTATAGGATCCTTCTAAGGATGTCATTAGAAACCAAGAACTGTTGAACCACGAGTGAGGAGGAGAGCGTGCTACCTCTGCCACTCCCCAACTCTCCTCCACTTAGCCCTGAAAGGACCTCAGACATTAATCATGGAGCATTGGATGATTGATATGGCTGTACCCTGATTAGAAAAGGGTTCATTTTACTTGCACATGGTACATGGAATTAGTTAAGGGTTGCACAGGAAAGGGAGCGATAGACCATTGTTCACATTAAATTATAATGACAGCCTTCCTAACCACTGTGTATTTATTATGTAAGAAAAGAAAATGTCTGGTAAAATTCTGCATAGGTTAATAACACCTTCATCATATAGTACTTCTTTTCTATTGACTTGAATAGCCCTCCTACTGACTTTTAATGGATTATTAGAGTTAATTACATCAATTGCAATATAATTGATTCTTAAATACTATGTAGAAACCTCATACAATTATGGAAAAACAAAAGTTATCTAGACATCTCAGATCAAAAAAGATTTGGAATTCCTGCACATTTAATTTCTGATAATCACTAGTCAGTTTGGACATTAAGATTGCAGGGTGTCTTGTTTTCTCTTTGCTAGGTTTTGACAGAATTGATAGTTTTACAACATTTAACTCAATATGCATGGAAATATAAGATTAAAGCTGTGAGTGCAATTTTTCTAAAAAAAAAAAAAAAGATGACTTCATCTCTTAAAATACTGAAATGTGGTACCTGCCAAGCATTTACAGAAGCACGCTTAGGGGAGAAAAAATAGTGGGAAAAAACGGTTTTGGTGTCAGATTTTGGAAAGCTTTTCCCCACAGGTGCAAGGATCCCTATGGGTCTCAGTGGTTCATTACCCAAGGTCTTCAAAACATGACAAGAAGATGGACTGAATGCTCATCAAGAAAAGGGAAAACATCTTTACCTTCTTTTGCTAAACAGATATTGGCTGTGCTGATCCATGTCAAAGTCACTGGTTGAAAAGTGAAAAATGCAGCCGTACCTGGTATTTAGAGTCATAGAGACAAAGAAGCTGCAGTTTTGACCAAATGGGGTCTTTTTAGTTTTAGTGGAATTTAGTCAAACTGAGTTGTCTATGTAGACACATCCATAAATGTAAGAGTTCTAAAATACTGTTCTACTTTGAAACAGACATAGAAGCCAATCAGTAAATCTCTCCTTCTGAATTCCTGTGCCCTTATGGTCTCTAGCCCTGATTTGACACTTAGTCTATATCTATACTGACTTGTAGCATTATCTCCTATCTGACTCCTCCACTAGACTGTAAACTCCTTGAGGGCAAGAAACAGCTTTCACTTTATCTTTCACAAGGCATGATTTTGTGCCCTTCCAAAGCACCTTCATGGCTATTCCTTTATTTGATGAAGTAGCAGTTCAGTTGTGAATTCAGTCTGCCTGGACACTGGTGATAGATTGCTCATAGATAGTATAAACTGAAGTATAAAACTTCAGTCCTTTAATAAACCTTGTTATTCAGTGACCCCAGGTACTTGTCTATGGGGTTTTCTTCGAAAAGATCCTGGAGTGCTTTGCTGTTTCCTTCTCCTGTGTGCTCCCATTTTACAGAGGGGGAACTAGGCAAATAGGGATTAAGTGACCTTCCCAGGGTCACAGAGCTAATTGTCTGAGGTTGAATTTGAACCCAGGTCTTCTTGACTCCAGACCCATTTAGCTGGATCAATAGATCTACAATCTCATTAATGTGGATACTCCTTTTTAATATCTCAACCCACTTGTGCTATCTCCTCTTGGGCAATGCTTGAGGAATATTCTTCTGTAGATGCTCCAAAAATCCATCCAAAATGTTAGGAACCTGCCTCTGGATCTGTTTTTTATACTCTGTGGGTTCTGGAGAAAACACCTGCTGAGCTTCCATTACCTGTCACTTTTGTGTTCATGTGTTTCCTCTATAATTCCTTTGCCCTTATTGTGCATAGGCCACCATTGGCAATGATGGGAGAACATAATGGCATAAATATAATGGTAGTAATGGTGGCAAATAGTTTGGGGATAAATACCTTTATGTCAGAATTAACTACAAAATAGGCATTACTAAGATCAAATATGTCTCACTAGGAAAAATAAAAAGCAAATAACTAATTGGAATGATTTTGTTGTTGTTGTTGTTCCTAGACTTGTGTGTGTTCATGTTTTTTCTCTGCAGACCAGAGGCCCATGAGAAATCAGTCCTTAACAAACGGAGGTGAGTTGATGATCTTTAGGACATAGTTGGTTCTTGGGAATTTAGAAAGCTTAGTTAGGTAGGCATTGAATAAAAATGGAAAATTCCTGGAGGCTCAGCAGTTTCTGATCATGCCTTCTAGGTGTCTCTTATTGAGACTGGATTCAGCAGTGAGACTTGGACTTCTAACTGATCTTGTAAGGGGCCTTCAGCCTCTGTATCTTGAAGCCTTGTAAGAACCATGGTTGCTATGCCTATACAAACAGCTAAATATTATTCCAGACAATATGTAAGGATACTCTCCACAGAGTTCCCACACCCACTCTATTAAACAAATCATAACATCCTGGATCCTTCAATAGGTTTAAATCATTAAAAGGTCTGGTAATTAGGTTTAACTTGTTTCCAAGTTATTTGTTTGCAAGGAGTTAATAAGCCCAGTGCTTTTGATGGTATGCTCTTTAAGGAAAGACTTTTCCCCCCATTCCTATGACTTCCTGTTCATGGGAAAATGAGAGGAAATGAAGCCTAAGCAAGAGGATGGGCCCACCCTTTTCCAGTCGTGTGGCTAATTTGTCAGGTGTAGTATTGGCACCTGGAGGCTTGTGTTGGCTTCTTTCCCATTCTGGCTGGGGAAGTATCAAAATACTTATAACATGCAGTAGGAGACTTCAAAGCCCATTTGTAATACAAAGAATGGAGAAAAGGATATTGTCATTACAGGACTGAGCAATGAATGTGACCAATCATTTGCTGATTTCAAGATAAAAGGGAAATTTTTAAAAAAGGAATTGAAGTGTTTTTTCCCTTATAGTATCACATAATCTGTATTAATCAAAGAAATAATTGGAGTTGAAGAGTGAGTTTCATGGATTGGAAGGTACTTTTCATATGCCTGAGAAAAACCACTAAAAGGATCATACTGGATTGAAGAGTAACAATCTACAAGAGAAAGAGAGAGCTTTGTTTTTGTGAGATTGTCTGGAATTTTTTGTAGAATATATGTGTTCCAAATCCTTAAAAAACATACCTGATAATGGAATTCTGTCTACTAAGCCAAAAAAGAAAACTGTAATACCAAATGGATCTGATAAATTATGGGGGCTCATTTGGATTTTCAGAATTCATTAGCATTTTTGGACTGTCACTATTGGTTTGATGCCATCTTTCTCAATATTCAGCAACAAAAAATTAATTTTTTTTGAAAGAAAAAAGTGTTGCTGATTGTTAAGCTATTCAAGGTAAATCTATCCATGAATGGGGACCCAACCAAACTCTAAACAGTGGTTATCACATCATAATAAATCCAACCCAATAACAGAAGTTCTTTAGGGCTTCCTAGTTGTACAAGCTAGCTATTTGTATATTATATATATATAAAACTAGCAAGCAAACTCATTACATGGAAAACAAGGGCATATTAATCTCATAAAACATTGCTTTTTATGTTACTTCCAAGCTTACAATTTTTTTTTGACAAGCTTATAATTCTTTAATAGCTCCATGATGACTAGTGGAAAAAGAAGTCATCTGGGAGTCATTAGGATTGGGTTTTATTACTAATTTTATCCCTAACTACCTGTATGCCCTTGGGCAAATCAAATTATTTCTGGTGGTCTCAGTTTCCTCATTTTTAGAATATAGAGTGAACCAGAAGATGTCCAAGGTTCCTTTCACTGTTAACAATTTGTAATAAAATAATTCTAATAGGCTTTTACTATACATTTAGCATCAGCCTAGATCTACTAGGAGATACAAAACAAATATAATCAATCAGCAATTATTTGTTGAGCACCTCCTCTATACAAAAGCATGAGACATGGTTCTAGCCCTTATGTCACTGACATAAGTAGCACTTCCAAGTTCCTAAAATACTTTACACAGGTGATATCATTCAAAGCTCCCTATACCCTTATGAGTTGACCATGTGTGTTTCTGCAGTGTTATTTCATCCCTGTCCATACCTGAAAGCTTCTGGAGGGAGAGAGAAAAACACAATTGTGAGAAACTGGAAAGTCAAATTGTCCTGACCTTTTCTAAGAAGGTGAGGAAGTGATGAGATTGGTGCATGAGTGTGTAAGTCTCGGGTTCTCTTTTTCCTGCTATAATTGAGACTTCCTGGTTGCCTTGTGGGACACAAGGAGCAATCAATGATCAGGCTGCTCCCTTGAGATCCAGGACTCCTGATCACCATGAATGAAATTGGACTGCCTAGTTGAGATAAGTGACCTCCTTGCAGGTGAGCAGCAGCCAACTTTGAGAGTGGGACAGCATTGGTGGCAGATTGGTACAGTCTGACAGTGGTCAGCCCAGAGGCAGAGGAGCCAAAGGCACCCATTCCCAGTCAGGGAATATCAGTGAAACAGAGATGAGCCTGGAACTGCAAACACTGTCAACTATGAAAATCCCATGAGCTGGTGAGATACAGGGGAGGACAGCTTTCTCCTGCCTTGTTTCTCTTGCTTTCCCTTTGATATAGTACTAATCTCAATCTCTTCCTCAATGCTTTCCATAACCTGTAGGAATTTATGGGTGAGGGCTCTTCTCCTGACCCTCAAAGATCAGGGAGAGGGCAAAAGAAGACACCTTTTTGGACAAGGTCAATATGAGAATTACATTGCTTTACTATGCAAAAAGCTTCCACATCGGGATGTCCAAAAACAAGTGTTACATTCTGCATCTTGAGTCTATCACTTCTCTGTCAAGAACTAACATCAACCATCACTCCTCCCCTGGAATCCCAGTTAATAATTACATTGATCAGAGTTCCTATGTTTTTCAGTCTTTCGTATTTACAGTGTTGTTGTTATTGTGTGCATTATTCTCCTGGTTCTGCTCACTTTATCTGGGCTATTTTGATGTCAGTCATTATGTTCTAGATACTATAGTGAATATAGAGAAGAATAAAATTTAATTTCTGTAAGTGAAAAAAATGAGAGAGATGACAGTTCCACTGAATTCTGCCCTAGTTAGATTACATCTGGAATATAATGCTCAAAACAGAAGCAAGGGATCTACTGATATTTTAGGACTGATATTGACAAACATGAATAACTCCAAAGGAGAGTAACCAGGACGATGAGAAGACTGGGAACTTTGCCATATAAGGATTGGTTAGAGGCGCTCGGGATATTTAACCTAGAAAAAAAGATTTAGAGGGAGTGTAATCACTGTCTTAAAATATTTGAAGGATTGTCCTTTAGAAAAGGGATTAAACTTGTTTTTACCTAAGAAGACAGCACTAAGACCAGTAGGGGGAAATTACAGTGAAGACAGATTCAGCTCACCATAAGAAAGGACTCCCCAGAAATTCATTCTTTCCCGAAGGGCTAACTCAGTGGGTGGTGAGCTTCCTGTGACTTGAAGGGCTCATACACAGGGTTGATGAGCACCTTTCAAGGTTATTTTAGAAAGCAATCATCCTTCAGGTAGGGTTTGAGACAGATGACCTCTAAGGCTGCTTCCAATGTTAACATTCTATGATTTCTGCCTGGATGGAGCTAATGGCCTAGTAGAAGATATATTAAAGGAAGAAATAACAGGGCCTGGTGACACACTGGGTATAGGAAGTGAAGAAAAGGGAAAAGTCAAGGTGACTTCAAGGTTTCTAGCCTAGAATATTGGAGGGGTGGTGGTTCTATAAACAGAAATCAATAGTTGCAAAGGAAGGCTAATAGGTTTCTAAGTGCATAGAAATGATGAATTCGCTTTGGATACATTGAGTATTAGGTGATGCTGCTGAGATATTTAAGGTGAGTGGTCCTTTATGTATTTGACAACATAGGATTGGAACATAGATGAGAAGAGTTCTCCAGATTTAGAGTCAGTAGTCACATTCTAATAGCTTTTAATACAGAGTACAAATGCCTTAGATTAGCATTAAAGGGCAATTACAATCTGGTTCCACACTGCCCATCTACATTGTTTCCCACTATTCTGAAGTATGAGCTCTTTTGTTCCTGTCTGGCCTCCTTATATGATACTCTTCATGTCTTTGCATTTTTCATTTTGGCCTAAAATGTCCTCCTTCCTAGTCTCCAATCATTCAAACCCTACTCATCCTTCAGGGCCCAATTTAAGTCCTACCTTCTCCATGAAAATTCCCCTTTCCCCCAATACTCCAGCACCCACTGCCTCATGGTTGAGTCTAAGCAATCCCTTTTGCTACAATGAAATTTGAACATATAGAATAATTTAGTGGTGCAATTAAGTAAAACTTACAAAATTCATTCTGATAGATATTTAATGATTCACCCTAAAGGGAAGGAACTGTGTAGCACAGTTATTATGCTTCATGATAATTATACATTAATGCAAAGCAGTTCATCTATATTACTCTAATCTTGAGGGGTTTTTTTTGTTATTTTTTCATTGTTAGTTGTCCAGAGTTTTAAAATTGCGTCTGTGTTGAAATTTTCCTCTAATATTATATGCTGTTTAAACATCATTCTGTACACATCCACACTTGTCAAAAGACAAAAGGAGATGCCTACATTTAGGGGGGTGTAGGAGGAGGAGGATGATCTGTCTGAGTAGACTGAGAAGTTCTCAGACAGGTAGGATGAGGAACAGGGAGGAACGGCATCACAGAAATGAAGAGAGGAGAGAATGTCCAGGACAAAAGGGACGATCGACAATTTCAAATGCTGTAGAGAGGCCAAGAAGGATGGGGACTGAGAAAAAAGATTGGATTTAGCAAATAAGAAATTATGAGCGGCCTTGGAGGAAGCAGCCACAGTAGTATGCAGTTACGAGCATCAGGTGTAGCATTCAGTCAGTTCAAAGTAATGAGAGAAAGAACTCTCCAAGATTTCCTTCAGCCTAAATCCTGTGCATGCCTATTAGAGTTCGGGATTTCTGGATTAACTCACTCAGATAAGGAGGCATTTGTCTTCTGGACCATCTCTTTCCCATTTCTCTAATCACTTTAAACCGAATTCAATTCAAATGAAAATTTCAAAAGAGATAAAATACTCAAATATCATGCTTTGCAAACTTTAAAGCCATGTAAATATTATCAATAATAATACTAATCAATAAACATTGTTAAGTACCTATTAGGTAACTGATGGGCATATAACCTGTCCCCAAGGAGTTTACAATCTAGCAGGAAGATAAGGTAATTGATTTTACTAATAATTTCCTATTTGCTAAATGAGCAAATAGGAATATTTGTATATAAATAATATTTACATGTAAATATTATATAAATCTAATTATACAAATAAGTCCATATAAATATTTACATGTAACTAAAGAATCCTAACTCAAACTGCTCTGGGAATTGTCAGTCCACAACATTATGTGCCAGGCACCATGCTAACTACAAAGAAAGGTAAAAGATAGCTCCTGTCCTTGAGGAGATCACACTCTAATGGAGACAACATGTCAAGAATTCTGTTCAAACAAGCTATATGGAAGAAAAATTGGATGTAATCAACAGAGGGAAGGCATTGGAATTTAGGGATTGGGGGAAAGTTTCCTGTGGAAGGGGGGGTTTGAGCTTCCAGTTGAAGGAAGCCAGAAAGGTAAGAGTTGGAAATGAGAAGGAAGAGCATTCTAGGCGTGGGAGAAAGCCAGTAAAATGTCTGGAATTGGGAGATAGAGTGTCTTCTTGGAGGAACAACAAGGAACCCAGTGCTAATCACTATATTACAGAATATGTATTGGTGGGAAAGGGGAAGGAGGAGAGGCTTAAAAAGACTGCAAAGGTAAGGAGGCCAGCATATGAAGGGATTTACATTCCAAACAGGGGATTTTATATTTGATCTTGGAAATGATAGGGAGTCCTTATAACATGGGCAGATCTACACTTTAGGAAAATCACTTTGATAACTTAATGGAGAATGGAGAGAAACATGTCAGGAAGCATAGCTATCTGGTAAACATTAGAATCTCATAAATGTGTAGGAAAAGTACAAATTATGCTGTATAAATTCCCTCAAATGAAGGAGAAATCCTTACCAGCTAGAAGAATTGGGGAAGGTAACATTTGAGTTGTTCCTTGAAAGATGGGTAGATTTCAACAGATGGAGAAATTGTGGGGAGGGAGAGGAAATTCCATATGTAGGAAGCAGCATCAATAAAGGCACAGTGACTGGAAAACATAGGGCAAGTTTAGGAATGTGGAGCATAAGATCAAATATTTACAGCTTGAAGGGATCTTGGAGGCTACCTAATCCAACCTACTCATTTTACAGATGAGGAACTGAGGTTAAATGACTTGGGCAGGGTTATACAGCTAGTGTCAGAGGCAGGACTTTAACCCAGGTCTTCCTGACTTCAAGTTCAGCATTCCATCTACCACACTATGCTGTCTAGTCTAATTTTGCTGGCGTTTAGGGTTTTCAGGGGGAAGCAATGGACAGGAAAACTAGAAAAGTAGATTAAAGACCAATTATTCTTGGGTGACAGGCTAAAGACTTTGGAATTTTTTCTGTAAGGCAGTGGGGAGCTATTGAAAGTACTTGAGCAGTGAAGTAATACAATTAGAGCTACACATCAGGAAAATTAATCTGAAAGCCCTTGTAGGTCAAAGAGAAAAATTAGAATTCACCTATTAATTTACTCACTGCACAGTGTATAGCTCTCAAGATTCCAATTTTCTTTCTTTTTTTTTTTTTTCAATAACTGAATGTCTTAAGCAGGTCTATTCTCCATCCTGGTGGAGTAGTAAGCATTTAAGCGCCAGGACCATATGTTATGCAATTACGCAGTTACCACTGAGAATATCAGTAATGGATGTATGACATACCAGGTAAGCTGTGGCAATTATCTCCCTGGGAGGAGGCATCCTTTGCCCAGGGCATTAGTTTGCAAATCAACCAGGGTCCTCCTGTAGCTGTTGGCAGTGAAATGGTTAAGGACAGTCAGCATTAATTGGAACTTCCCAGTTTGTTTTCTTTTGCAACCTTAAAGTTATCCAAATGGAGTGTTGATTTTAAAAAAAGAAATGTTTTCTTGGGAGAAGACAATATTTTGAAATGTTTTTCATTTGTGAGAGCCTGTTTCCTTCAGGCTCCCATTGCTGCATCAGGTTGAACAAATGTTAGCGGCAACTAATTAATTAAGTTTGCAGAAAGTAGCAGCAGGAGATTGGAAACTTGAAGTGGAAGTGAGCATTTTGACTGTAAACATGCTGCCTGCCTGAAAGACTGTATCTGGATTGAGCAGTGACTTAGTTATCCAAAGAAATGCAATATTTATGGTAAAAATCAGGCTCTGCAGGGGGAAGGAAATCTTTTGCTGGCAAAAACCATTCATTCATTCCATGGGTTCGTTGCAAATGTTTTCCTTGTTTCTGTAGCAAGGAAATAACATGCCATTCTCTGAAATGGCAATGGTATCTGAAAATAAAACTATTGATTCACCAATGGATCCAATGCTCCTATCAATCTGTGATCTCTCTGAGGTGGCTACAACCTCCAACAATACAGATCACGACCTATTTATGCCCTTAGATCCTATGTATCCCTTGTTCATATCCTTTGGTAATCTGTCACTGGGAGTCCACTCAATGATGGAACCCAGATCTGCCTCTCCATATTATGTGGATGCCACTAGAGTACTCAAGGTGTTTACCTGTTATCCCTTGCTCTCATTATCTGATTGACTCATCTTTATTTTCCAGTCATACCTTTTTTTTCTGATAACATCTTTTAAACCACTTTTGCCTAATTTTTATGATATCTGCCATACCATGATTATCCATTATTCTTACTTTAAGGGAGTTGAATTCTTTTTTTCAGGGATGATAAGGATTTGTGGGGAACCAAATGTACTCACTTGCCTGAGTTCCCTTATGACCAAGGAATGACATTTGTAAGAGAAGCAAGGAGAATTTCAGATCATGTTGCATAATAATAATAATAATATTTATATAGTACTTTAAGGTTTGCAAAGCACTTCATGAATATTATCTGTGTAAGATAGATGCTTATTATCCCTATTTTAAAGATGAGGAGATGGGGTTGAGAGTGATGTGACTGGCCCAGGGTCACACTGCTAGTGAGTGTCTAAGATAGGATTTAGCTCTAGGTATTTCTGACTCTAAGTTTGCTAACTGGATAATACAGAGATTATTTTTGGTTTCATTGTTAGAATGCTTATATCACTAGACTACAACTTTTACCGATGAAATATTTTTTACCAACAAAATCCAAATTCTTTACCCTTCATTGATGGCCTTTGTAGACAAATTTTGGTTTGAATTCTACATGTTTCATGTATAACATTATTTGACCTGGGTTCCATTACCATTTGGATAACCTCAAAGAACCTGTGAGCTGTTTTTTCAGAGGTGAGTCAGATTTGCATAGAATCATCTACACTCACTTACCCAATCTTCCCTAATGACCTTGAGCTGCCTTTTTTGCAAGAGAGGCAACCTTTAGTACGTTTAAGTGGAGACTGCATAGAAGGCCATCCCTGTGCATAGCAAGATGATAGCACTGATCATAGTTGCTTAGTTCCTATATTGTTGAGCCAAGTAGCCTCGATCTGGGGCATGGACCAGAACTGGCAGGGCAAAGAGTATCAGCAGTTATTCTTGAAGTCAGACCTTCTGACCTACTAGGTGTTCAGTGGCAACTTTGCAATCAGGCCTGACCACAGGCAAAGTTTTGAAGCATGGAACACTATGCCCAATGGCTATAAACTCCCGGTTCTGCAACTTTTTACCCCTTGGTAAATATCCACACTCCACCACCTTCCCATATGCCCTTGAAGGATTTTTTCGGGAGGAGGTAGGAGCGGGAAACTAACTGAAATTCTAGGCTTAAATATTATGATTTGTAGAGTCCCCAGTGTATAAATAGTCAATTTACAAATGGCTCACATGTAGAAACAGACAGCAGGAGAGTATGAGTCCAGAATCCCAGCCCTTTATAGGATAACTGACCTTTGTTTTCTCAGTTGAACTTAAAGAGTAAATGAATCAGAGAGATGTGGGGATTCAAGGTGTAGAGAACGAGTTCTCAACCTTTACTCCACAGGACTACTTTATAATGTAAAAACAAAAATTGCAAAGACTTATGTGATAGTAATTACATCTATGTTGCCTACTTAATTGATGCTAAATAAAGATAAGAAGGACAAAGAATATGGATTGATGGACCCTCTGCAGGGACTTCAAAGCCTCTGATGTCCAGGGTCCATAGTTTGAGAAACATTTTTGTTGGGGTAGAGATCATTGCCTTCTCTTACACTGATAGTGAGATGTGACAAGTGATCTTTTCCCTTTTAGACAGAGTTTGGAGAAAGCACATAAATACATAACTACACTAGAGAATAGTTCATGATAAGTACATTAGGGATTGGTGAACAGAGTGCTATGTGCAGTATGAAAGCAATTATTACCAACTGAGGGAATCACGGAAGGCTTCATGGAGTTGATGACATTTGAGTTGGTTTAAAATGGGTGAGTATCAATTAATTCATTAAAAGGAGGAGGGACTTAAGGGCGCCCAAGAGTATCTACCATGATTCCTCAATCTGCCTTCCCTTTCCCCACGGATGCCTACTTACTCATTACTGGTGATAGGATGGAGAAAAATAGTCCTGGCACCTCTAATTGGAACTTATAATAAATCTTCCTGTAGAAAAAATATGGCAAATGGCACTTATATATAAATGAAATAGAATCATCAAGACTTTACCAGCAGTTCACTATGAGGTGAAAAGGTTTGTGTGGGCTAGCCTGGGAACAAAACTATCATTTATATATCATTGTTTCTATGGGGAAAAAATGAGTTCTGACTTCCAAATAACTGACTTACAAAAGGATTGATTAGCAGCCACTTTGGAAGTAGGGGATTGCATGTACAGTGAATGTGAATTCTGAAAGATTATATCCCTGCTATGTTTTGTAAGTTTAGTTTTTTCACAGAATTTAACTACTTAGAACTGAAGCTTTGTGATAATCATGTGATAGCTCCAACTCTTGCCCTAGAAGGTACAATTGAGAAGTATCTGAAGGTTCAAAAAAATCAACTCTGACCTGAACCTAGCATTCTGAGAATCTGATTCAGAATAGCAACCCAGAATTCTAGACCCTCTGGACTGAGTTCACAAAAGTCCCTTCTGGCAGGACCACTGTATTCTCATTATATCTATTTTGACTCTGAAGTTGCTGAGAGTCTTATTTGAAGATAGATTTGGAGAGAACAACCTGACTTATGAAAGTTTGAGCTCAGTAGGAAGAGAAAAATTCATGGTCCCACAACCTATACGCCTCTCAGGAGCTATAAGAAAGTCTATGTGTCAGTAGAGGTTCAGAGTCAACAAAAATAGCCAACATCACATGGAGACTTGAGGCAGTCGCTGTGGGGCATTGGTCACTGATGCTGAATGGTAGTAGAGGGTGGTGAGAGAATGAAGCAGATTTTGGTGCCTGATTACAAAGCGGTGGATCGTTTCCTACCCGCTCAAAAAAATGAAATGCCTGCTTTGGTGAGACGGAAGATTACCCTTTCCCACTTCCTAATTTGCTGCTGGGATGTTAAACTCTAGATATTGGGTTTGATTTGGAGGGCCTCTCAGAGAAGTTGAGATACAAAGTATCCCCTGTGGTCAATATTGGTTGGTCACAGTCATGTCAAGTTTAATAAATTTTACCTATAGTGTTAAGGTTTAGGGATTGGACTTGTGATTTCACAAATATAGGGAACTTCCAAGTGAGAGAATTCTCTACTGGTACAGGTCAATACATTCTCTAAAACTTGTAGTCTTGGTTGCCTAGAGGATATCAAAAAGGGTAAGTTGTTTGGCGGTGGGAGCAGTTAGGTGTCATAGTGGATAGAGTGCCAGGCCTGAAGACAGGAAGACTCATCTTCCTGAGTTCAAAACTAACCTCAGACACTTCCTACCTTTGTGACCCTGGGTAAGTCACTTAACCCTGTTTGTTTCTGTTTCCTCACCTGTAAAATGAGCTGGAGAAGGAGATGGCAAACTACTCCAATATCTTTGCTGAGAAAACTCCGAAGAGGGTCATGAAGAGTTGTACACAACTGAAAATGACTAAACAATGACAAAGTCATCTAGGGTCATATGGCCAGAAGGAGTAAGGTAGGACTCAGACTCCTGACAACCTGTCTTCAAGGCCAGCTCAGTAGCTCCCACACCACAGTGCTTCCCAAGCTCTGTCTACTTCACATCTAAAAGTCTTACCCAGTAAGTGAGAAGTTGCTGGCTTAGTGTCCCTCTAAAGAACTTTAGAATGTTGGTATTAATACTAATAACTGACAACCAGAATTATAGTTAGGCATGATGCATTTGAAGCATTTCCTTTTGCTTCTACTAATCCAAAGCATCCTTCGTAAAGATGAAAAATCTCCCTCTCTAAACTGGATTTTACTAAGTCCCAGGAATTTCTGTGTATTTTTCTGGAATTTGATTTGCTTTTTTCTCTTCCTCAAGTAAAAAATTGAGTCATCTAGGCCAAACTCCACATTTTACAGATGAGGAAATTGAGGCTCAGAGAAGTTAGCAGTGACTTGTCCTGGGTCACATAGCAAGTAAGTGTCAGAGGGAAGATTTGAACCCAGGCCTTTCAAACTCCAAATTCAGTACTTTCTTTACTAGTTATAACACTCCTATCTCCACCCCTGCCCCTGCTTTGGCAAAGTAATAAACTTTATTGAAAATTTTGATCTAAGGGGAAGAAGTTGGAGAAAAGCAATTTAGTTCAGAAGGAAGAATATTGGGTTTGGAGTCAGAGGACCCAGGGTCAAATCCTGCTACTGACACTAATTACTTGTGTGATCTTGGGAAAGTCTCTTAAATTTTTTGGGGGTAGTTTTCTCATCTATGAAATAAGGGGTCTGGATAAGATAACCCTATAGGTCTGATTTTATGATCCTCTGAGGGGAACTGGGCTGCTAGCTCAACCACTGACACATGAGAGAGAAGGGAGATGGAAGAGTAGAGTCCAAGGACTTGGGTTCAAAACCTAGACCCTGTACTTGCTCTTGGTGTGACCTGGGCCGGTCTTCTCAGTGCTCTGAGCTTCAGTTTCCTGTCTATACGATAAAGGGATTCGACTAGGAGATTTCTAAGATTCCTTCCATCTCTGGATCTGAGAACAGTCTCCTTCCCCAGCTCACATAGATTCCCCAATTTTCTTCAAAAAGAAACCTATGGCTGGCCTGCCCAGCTTTCAAATGCAAATACTTGCAAAGTGAAAATGGATACACTTCCCCAGCTCTTCATCCCTGGCCTCTCGAGGACAGACTGCCAACTGTGCTTGCATGTTGGTTTGGCACCGAGACAAATGTTCCCTAGAGCATAGACTGAAACCACCAAATTGATACCGCGTGGGACCCCAGCCAAATCCCAACCTTATTCTCTGTAGGTGGATAGCTGTAGAATTAACCTGTGCTGCTCGGTCTTTTTCTCCTGCCTGTCTGGTGGGTTGGAGTTTTGTGGATTTTTTTCCCATGCCATCTCTGAATCTTCTTGTCTTTCTCTACCACGCCTCTCTATTTAGTCTAACCCTCCCCTCCCCTCAATGTGTGGTATCCACCAGTCACTAAGCTGTTCTTCTGGTCTTGGCTGGTGGAGAGCATTCAGCAGCTGCTCAGTTCCAAGTTCTGGGCAAGCCACAGATATCCAGATTCCCTCTTTTTCTATGTTCTTGCCTCAGTTGCCATGCAGCATCTTGAGTGAGAACTACTCATCGACCAGCTCACATTATGGCCAGTTCAGCAGCTTAGCTGCCACTGACCTCCTTGAAGGTTGTGCTGGCTGTCTCCTCCCTCTGCCTCTCTATGGTTCTCCCTTCCCCCATTCTCATTTTATTTCCAATCCCTATCCATCCAAGGTTTAAAAGCTCCCCAACTCTCCATGAATTCATTACTTGAGTTGATTTAGCATGTGTGATGCCACATACTCTTCCAACAAGCTGCCTTCAGACTTATTTCCAAGTTAGGCGAATAAGTATGTGCCCAAGAGATGGTCTCTGTTTTGCATTTAATTTTCCTTTTTTTGTAAAATTTCATTTCTGGGAACTTACATGCAAGTATTATTATCCTAATCCTGGTTTTTTAACTGCAGAAACCCCATGATATTATACATTTTGAGCAAGAGGGGACTTTATAAATAACCTAGACCAAAACTCCTAATGTCACAGAGACCAGAGAAGGTCGGTAACTTGCCCCAGGTCACACAGGTAGTACCAGAGCTTGGATTTGAATCCAATTCTCTGACCTCAAAGCTAGCATTCTTTCTACTGCACCATGTTTCCACAAAGTCTTTTTGCATAATTACAATTTAGAAATAAAGCACCATTCTCTGTCTCTAAATGTGAAGCTATCTTTTCTTCCAGGATGAGATAAGAAGGTAATTTCAAATTTTCTTTGCATTGTGGTATATGAATGTGATGGAATTTTATTGTGCTATAAGAAATGATGAGCAGGTAGATTTCAGAAAAAGTTGGAAAGACTTACATGAACTGATGCTGAGTGAAATGAGCAGAACCAGGAGAACATTGTATACAGTAACAGCAACTTTGTGCAATGATCAATTCTGATAGATTTAGCTCTTCTCAACAATATAATGATCCAAGACAATTCCAAAAGACTCGTGATGGAAAATGCTATCCATATGCAGAGAAAGAACTATGGATTTTGAATGCAGATCAAAACATACTATTTTCATTTTTTTTCTTTCTCATGGTTTTCCCCCTTTTTTCTGATTCTTTTTTCACAGCATCACTAATGTGGAAATATGTTTAACATGACTGTACATGGATGACCTATATCAAATTGTTTGCCATCTTGGGAAGTGGGGAGAGGAGAGAAGAGGAAAATTTGGAATTCAAAGTCTTATAAAAAATGAATATTGAAAATTATCTTTACATGCAACTGGAAAAAATAAAATACTGTTAAGTGGGAAAATTTTTTCTTTGCTAAAAATTCACTGTATTGTGGGGTGGACATTACTGCTCAAGGAAAATAGTGCTTTTGGAAAGAAAAGGTTAAAGTTGGCTACTGATATTCATCAGGAGATGGATATTTAATCTTTAATCTCTTGTCCAAGGCCCCTACTTTGGATCAACTCATTATCCCAAATAAACAACGTGTCATTCCCATTATTTATGTCTCACTGCAGCCAAAGTGTCTGGACCTCATTTTAGTAAGCACCATTCATTTCGACCCATTCAGTATTAATCTCCCTGCTAACATTTTTCCTGTTCTATGTGCTGTCCCCTATTTGCTTTTATGTTTTCCGCAGAGTGTTTATAAAAGGATAATCTTTTACAAAGCAGGCAGAATTTTTGTGTATAAACTGCTCTCTTTGAATGCCTCATTGATATACCATCTCAAATCTGAAGTGTTCAGCAAGATTAGCAAAAAAATAACAAGTGACCAATCTGGGAGAAGCTCACAATCTTTCTCAAGATGGAGAAAAGGTCTCTAAGCATGATGTTGACACTCTTAAACATGTTTAGCTGATATGGCTGCCCAAATGGCCTTAGCTAGTCTTGGGGACCTAAAAGATGAAGAGAAACTAAAAGATTAGCTCAAAAGTCACAGGGGTAGGAATGGAATGGCATCCCTATCAGTCTTCTAAGGAGCTTTCTGCCTAAGCCTCATTGAGTTGTGAAGGTGACCCTTCAGTGGGGTCATAAGGTCATAGCTTGATGAAGCTTCACTAGTCTATTGTTTTAACTCCCTTATCTTACAGCTGAAGACAGTGAAATTCAGTGAGGCTAAGCCACTTGCCTAAAGTCACAATGGTAGTAAGAATAGGAGGCAGGATTAGCACCCAGGTCCTCTGATCTGAGCCAATGTTGTTCGTATAAAATTAATTCCTAGGAATCTGCATGCAAGTGTTTTATCCCTAATTATGAGACTAAGGGTAGGAGCAACAGATCACAAGTTTTGGGAGATTCTACCATTCTGGAAGGGCCTCATATATAGGATTGGTCCTTGACTAGGTCTATTGTTTGAGGAACAATCTCCCTAGACCTGAAAGAACTCATTTCTTAGAAGGCTGGAGGCCAGGTGCTGAATTTAAGGGGCTACAGCAACTCCTGAGTACCTTCTGATTAGGCATGCTGGGATTGTACTGATGTCAGTGAAAGCAGTGCCCACAGAAATGAAATTGTGGATCCTTAAGGCATTGAAGCAGACACAAGAGACCCCTAAAACACAACTCATTATATTTACATAAACTGTCCACTTTATCTAAAGCCTCTAAAAGTATTATTATCAAAAGGCTTTGAACCAGAAGAACTGGGTTTGGGTCCCAGCTATGACCTTTTGTGACTCTGAAACCTAGCACAAGTCACTATACCTTCTGAGCCTCAGTTTCCTCATCTGTAAAATGGATCTTATAATACACTACCACTACCATCAAAAGATTGTGAAGAAAATGCTTTTGAAGCTACAGCATTTTATACAAATGAGAGTTTTATACAAATGTTAGCTGTCCAGAAGCATTGGAAGATAATTTGCTCAACTGAGTTTCCTAAATTGTAGCTGAGATAAGAGTCAGAGCAAAGGTGATAAGCCCTTCAAGTTGAATGAATGAAAAAAGCATTTGCTAGGTGCTTACTATGAGACAGACTCTGCCAGGGATTGAAATACAGGGAAACAGGGCGGCTAGGTGGCACAGCAAATAGAGCACCAGCCCTGGAGTCAGGAAGACCTGACTTCAGATCTGGCCTCAGATACTTTACATACTTACTAGCCGTGTGACTTTGGGCAAGTCACTTAACCCCAATTGCCCTCCAAAAAGCCAAAAAAAACAAAAACAAAAAACCAAAGAAGCATGATAGTTTCTGCCTTCAAGGAGCTTTCATAGTTTATCTTTTCCCTTTTTTTCTCTTTTTGGAGGGGGGAAGGCTAGGCAACTGGGGACAAGTGACTTGGCCAAAGTCACAGGGCAAGTGTATGAGGCTGGGTTTGAACTCAGGTCCTTCTGATTCTAGGGTGGGTGCTCTATTCACTGTGCCACCTAACTGCCCCTAGGAACTTTCATTCTATCAGTACAAGACAATGCATATAGGGAAATGGTGGCTAGGAGGTAGTGTTTTGGACAGGGGAGTCACAGGGAGATAATCAGAGGAATAGGGCAATTGATCCATATGCCCTTTCCAACAATGTTAAGGTTGATTTGAATACTGGCCTCAGTGATAGAGCTGGAAAACATTGGGAAGGGAGAGGAAAGGGGCAGTGGCATGGTATTAAGGTAGAAGAAAAGTCATATGGTGGGTTTGAGTGTGAGCCTAAACAAGGAATGATGAATATTCATCAGCGAGAAGCCCAGGGTCTTAGGAGGTGGAGGTTGTAACACAGAAACATGGCAGATTGAATATGACTGGGATGTAGCATGATGGATCTGGGACTAACTGCCCCCTTGCTCTCTGTCCAGAGGTGGAAAATCTTACCTAAGTAATTCTTGCCTTTAAGGAGCAGAAGGGGGAGAAGCTGAATATTGGGTGTTGTTTTTTTTTTTTCTTTTGGTAATTAGCTTAGAGCAAGGGGACATTTGTGAAATTTTGCAAGGGTTGTAGTGTGGTCTCCTATGCCACTGATTAAGAGGCTTTTAACAGATGGACTTAGAGAACAGAACTAAATTCAACAAATAAAAAATCCTCAGCCAAAGGGGATTTTAAGTGTGGCCACTGTGGGAACTGAGAAGCGGAGCCTACACTCAGCAAATGTTAGGGTTGCTGTGTACCTTCGAGGGAGAGGGGTTCAGCTGGGATGGATGCGTAGAAGCATCTGAATTGCAAACTGTGCTTGTGTTCTTAGCTGGCAGCAAGATAGGTTTAAAAAAAATCCCAAGATGCTCTGTGCCAAAAAAGATGTGTGTTTTAAAATGGTATTTCTGAAATTCCGACTTGATGTTGTGGTTGATCGGTTCCTCGGTTCCTTTGATCACCTCAGTTACAAAGGTTGTTATTTTTAAGGAATGCTTTTTTCCTATAAGGGACTTTTTTTTTTTACTCACACATCCACATTTATTAGGGAAAAATCCCAAACAGACATGTGGCCATGGCATCTTAATGGCCTAGACCCTTAAATACATGTGTCATATTGTAGGCTTGCCAAATCTCTTTTGAAGATCTAAGCTGTAAAAAACACTCCAAATTTTATCCATCATGGCTCTATCAACATTGAGCTCTGTTTAGTATTTTATTTTAGTTAAATGCCACTGTTGTTGTCCATTTATTATGACATAAACTAGGATGGGTGCCCTTAATCTTCAATCAACACCAAGATACAGCTGATGAACTGTTGGGGAAATCTTGCAATAGATTTTGCCTGGGGATGCTCTTCTTTTGGCTCCTATAAAATACTTGAATTAAATGGCCACTTCTCGTTCTCATAACTAACTAGAACTCTTTACCATGAGACTGCAACTGGAAGTGTCAGGATGATCTGCCCAGCGCAATAACTAGGAGGGAGCGGGGTATTAAGGCTTTGTGCCAGGGCACAAAATTTTGGAGGGTGAAAATTTAACAGAGCTTCAGTTTCATAGAAATCACTTTAGTAACTAATTTCTTTTTGTGCTTAATTTATTGTCTTAACAATTTCTGTTATTGTAATGGTGTGACTTACAAAGTTGATGGAGGATACACCCCCTGCTTTTTACCCACAAGTACCGTATTTGCTAGTTATAGGCCTATTTATGGTGTCCAAGTGTCCTTAGAGGGCTTCTGGGCTCAGAATTTGCTATAACTCTGGAAACAGTTACTGGGTCTCCTTGTCTGGGAGGATATCTTTAATATGGAAATACCCTACATTTCAGATGGCTCATCCACTTGGCAAAGTCTCTCTTAGTAGACTCTAAGCTCCCCAAAAGCAGAGGACAATGCCTTCTAAACGGTTCTCTGTTATCCTATTTCATGGTGCCTCGTGCAAGACTCTACACTCATTCATTCACTGGATGGGCACTTGCTAAAACTTATATTACACTATAATGAGCTAGGTTGGATTTTAAGGGGTTACCAAAAATGTAGAAGACAACATCCCTGCCCTCAAGGACCTTACAATTTACTTAGGGAGGAGGCATCACTAATGAAAACATTAAAGAATACTTAGAAGGAAATACCTAAGCAGAGGTTCTCTAGTATGCTAGAAACTGTAGGCATACATACACTCTGGGCGAATTCCAAATAAGAGAAAGTAAGGACAATGTGGTGTGAGCAGTTATAGGAATCTATCACCTTCTCATATCATTACAATTATTTGTGTATGTAACTCATCTTCCTTACAAAATCATAAATTTCTTTAAGGGAAAGAACTGTTGTTTATTCAAATCTTTATGTCACCCACCATGCCAAGAATGGGACTCTGCACTTAATAAATATTTGTTGAATTCAGATGAATTCTTTCATCAATTAATCCACCCACAAGCATTTATTAAGGGCCTACTTACTAGGTGCCATGTGGGCAATTAGGTAGCACAGTAGATAGTATGCTGAACTTGGAATCAGGAAGACTCAACTTCCCGAGTTCAAATCTGGCCTTAGACATTCATTAGCTGTGTGACTGTGGGCAAGTAGCTTAGCCCTGTTTGCCTTAGTTTCCTCATCTGCAAAATGATTCAGAGAAGAAAATGGCAAATGATGCCAGTATCTGTGCCAAGAAAACTCCAAGTGAGATCATGAAGAGTAGGACTGATTGAATCACAAACAACAGGTGTCAGACATTGTGGTAGGCCCTGTGGATATAAATAGAAAGAATGAAACAATTTCCAACCTTAAAGAGCTTACATTCTAATGAGTAGTAATTGACTGTTATTACTGTATGTTTAAATATTTTTGGCTTTGTAAAATGGTAAAAACAGGGCTTGGATGAGCCTATTATTCCTCTAAGGGCAAGACCCAACCTGCAGATATCAACCTCATGGGGAATATAGGACAGTGGGTGGAGAAAGCAGGGAAAGTATAAAGTGTTAATTGTGACCAAAGGGAGTGAGTCTTTCCAGTTTGTTGAATGAGCCTAGAATTAATGCCTGAAGGATGCTAGAATTGAGGAGGAGTGTGGGAGTTGTTACAGTTTGATGTTGAAAAGGAAAATCTAGAAATAGAGAAACCTAGAGATAGAGCAACTTGAAGATCTGGCTCTGGTCTTTTTTTTTTTGTTTGTTTGTTTCCTTGTTTTTCTAATGGCCTAGATGTTTAGGATTCAATTAAATGGGAGGCCACCTGTTGCAAAGTAAAACATAATCTTCTGGCACTGGGAGAGAGGGGAAGAAACCCTTTGGGGAAGGAGTTTTTGGGGTCCAGATATTTCTTCACAGGCTTTAGTGTAGAAGGGCTTCCTGTAGGAGGGCAGTCTTAGGCTGTATAGGATTGAGAAATATGAGATTGAGCTTGGCAGGGAAGAGGTGATCATTCCCCTATCTCCAGTTGCTAGTCAGTTCTCTCTAACTATATGCCTTGTAGTCTTCTTTTTTTTTTTTAAATTTTATTTTAGTTTGCATCATTCAATTCCATGAGATTTTGAGTTACATATTTTCTCCCCATCTTTCCCCTACCC